>CM019829.1:69590677-69961355 GCA_009763385.1 Coix lacryma-jobi var. lacryma-jobi | reverse complement strand
AGAACCATTCTTCACCGAGATGAGCTTCACCACCTCTTCTTCTTCTTTGCTTCTTATCATCACTCTTGCTATATTTGTTCTTGTTCTTCTTTTGTGGACAATCAGCGATGAAATGATCGTCTGCACCACACTCATAACAAGTCCTCTTCTTTGACTTCTTGAAGTATCCACCTTTGCCCTTCTTGTACATTTTCTTCTTCATGAATCTTCGGAAGTTCTTCACAAGGAGAGCAATTTCATCATCGGAATCGTCACTTTCATCACTTGATGAATCATGTTGGGCCTTGCTTCCTTCTTCTTGGTTTGCCTTGAGAGCTACCACCTTCTTGTGGCTTTCCTCTTGATCTTCTAGAGCTTCATCATCCAAGACTTCATGATGCTTTATTTTGGCAAGCATCTCATGAGGTCCCATGCTCTCATAGTTGGGTCTCTCCATGATGATTGATGCAAGTGTCTTGTTCTTCTTTCTATAAGCTCTCAATAGCTTTCTTGCAGCTGAGTTGTCATCCCACTTTGTGTCTCCAAGAGCTCTAATCTTGTTGACCAATGTCATGAATCTATCAAACATTTGTTGAGTGGTCTCACTTATTTTGATAGCGAAGTTCTCAATCTTTCCTTGAAGAAGCTCTATGTTGCACTTCCTCACACTTGCATCACCCTCATACGATATCCTGAGAGTGTCCCAAATCTTCTTGGTATTCTCCATTCCATGTACCTTGTTGCTTTCTTCAGGCTCAAGGCATGATAGAATCAATGATGCGGCTTGAACATTTTGTTGAAACTCAACCACATCATTTTCGGTGAACTATTCGCCTTAACATGACTTGGTCCACTTTCAACAATCTCCCAAACTCTTGCAGCAAGAAGATGCAGCTTCATCTTGTGTGCCCAATCATTGTAATTGATTCCATCGAAGGAGGGTGGTTTGCCTAGATGACGCTAGGTAATTGGATGACTTTGCCTATTTGGCTATAGTCATAAGACATCTTGGAGAACTCCTTCTCCCTCTTGCCTTTCTCTTCATCTTCCTTTTTCTTATCTTCTTTGGGCTGAAGCGGAGTTTCTCCGCTTCCGGAAGTTTCGCCTTTGGTGACCAAAGCTTGCTTCATGATCTCCAACTCATCTTTCATCTTTGCATTTGATCTTCATGTTTCTTTGCTTGATCTTCTAGCAGCTGAGTGGAGACCCTCTTGACAATGTCATCAATTTATTCTTGACTTATGGTAGACATGATTATCCCTCACGCGGCGAAGCGCTACGCAAGGGTTAGGCTCCGATACCAATTGAAAGGATCTAATCAGCCTAGAGGGGGGTGAATAGGTGATTATTGACAATCTGAAACTTCACAAACTAGAAAATGTAGTTAGACAACAACCGGTGATACCGGTTTGTTTGGGTAGGTACTACCGGGTGTATACACCGGTACTACCGACACAAACAAATGGCACTACCGGTGTGGCGGAACCGTCCTGATTATAAGAGCTCAAATATTATCTTAGCCAAATCCGTCTAACTTTGACTGATACTTGAACCCATACAACCCCGGTAGTCCGGAAATCTCGAAGGATTTCTAACACCATACATCATACAGGATCGCATCGTTCAAGGATTACATTCGTAAAGATACATCATAACGAAAACGAAATCGAATTTAAAATATCAGAGTGCTAATTTAAAACGGAGTTATTACAATACCGAGTTTAAAAGTGCGGAAGCTGAAATAGTTTAAAGCACGACCACCACACATGTGGTCCAAATAAAACATTGTTTTGATAAATCCACTCGACACAACTCACTCCTCCCTTTTTAAGATAATGTGCCACTAGTAGTCTTGGTCCAGCAAAAGAAAAGGGGAAAGCTTCTGGACGACCCTGCCCTGGGCCTACTCCTCATCACCTTCCACTGGGTAGAGGCAGTGCTTACAATAGCCGAAGTAGACCAGGCCATCTGCAACAAACGGGATAAACCCTGAGTACTGGAATGTACTCAGCTAGACTTACCCGTCCAACTGAAAATAAAGACACCAAGGACATGCAAGGCCTTTTTGGGTGGAGCTGGGATCTTTTAGTTGCGAGAAGCTCAAGATCAGATAGGAAGTAATCAGTGATAAAGATGAGCTGCCATTTTTAGACCTATTCCTTAATTCTAGGTTTTTCACCTGTACTAGAGCACTCACTTGAATCTACCACTCTATAATATAACCATATCCAGTTGACTTATCCACATTTTAGTTGAACCTTTAATCATTACATGGAGTTGTATCGTGGTGAAGCTCGCCATAGTTTCCCACTAACCGGGGGAGACGGCGACTCGAATCGAATTCCAAACCAGCTGATGAAAGACCTTTAATACCAGCCCACACTTTCCCCGTCGGGTCCATGCATTGGGCAACCGCTCGACGCTTGTTCGTGGTGGTAATCGCCGCGGTTCAAGCACGGACCGCCCAATTGAAACCTGGCAATGGCCTCACGCGGCAGATCGCAATTTCCATACTAGAGGGCACGACACGGGTTGAGACCGGCCCGAACAGCTTCTAACCGGCTTTGGGGTCGATGATTACAGCACCGACATATCCCTAAGTAAAAGGGCGCGTTCAAAAATGAACAAGGGCCAACATCGATACAAACCTACATGATCCAACGGATGGACTGCCCCAAGTTTCCGAACTTGTGCCTTGCCATCCCGTTGACCGTATTTCATTACTACTCAGGTTCTTTTCCACGATAGCAAATATAGCCAACCGTGATCCGGTAAATACCCATCCGGGTATTACGGAAACATCCTTAACTACCACTTTTATTAAGCAGGCTAAGCAATTCTACATTGTAATTAAATAACAGGATAACAAGGTAGATATTAATCAATAACCAAGGAATGGTAATGCAGCAAGTAGGATTCATTCCAACTCCTAAACCTAATGCATCACAATATAAAAGGACTCAAGTAATCTTAATTGCAAAAGATAGGAGGCTTAATATGCTCCGGGGCTTGCCTTGGGTGAAGACCGAGGCCTCGTGGGAAGGGCACTCGGGCAAGTTAGTGTCGCTGGCGGGGTCGACTTCCTCGGCTTGCTGGAGCTCCGGAATCTGCTGCTCGGCGTTTGTCTCTGGCTCCTGGTCGGGCTCCGGAGGGGTCGATCCTATTGTATGCGATGATTAATAAATAATTCAAAAGAAACTTAGGTTTGAACTGCAAGTGCACTTTTCTGGACTCAGAAAAATCCACAAAAATTCCAGCAGGCACACAACAGTTGCTAGACTCCACTGAACAAATTTCAGCCAAAAATGAAATACAGAACTGCAGATATAAAAATAACAAGCAACTGCCCAAAAAGGTACTTTGAACTATAACCCTACTGTAAAAGGGTGCACCACTCTATTTCGTATTTTTCCCAGATTCTATTTCACATTTTATGCTTATCAAGAAAGTTCCATGAACAGAAATATTATATTATTTCTTACATGAATTTCCAAAGGAAAACACAGAAAAGCACATTTGCAAAACAACTTCAGATTTCTTCACATAACACGTCATGCTTACATTTTTCTTAGCTTGGACATCATAAACAGAGACTATACAAATTTTCCCATATTTTATCTCGACATATAAAACACCTTAACCTTTATTCAAAGAAATCAGCCAAAAAGGACATTTAACCATAACAGAAACTTTTTCTACATAAACACTGCATTAAATATTTTTCACATGTATAAAACAGGATAATAAACTTACACAAAATTTTACAGAAATTATCTCAACCAGAAAACATATATAACCATTTATCTTAGCAAAAGCATATAAACTGAAATAAAAGAAAACAGTAAAATTAACTCCTACCAAAAATACTTTTATATTTTTCCAGGGTAGATCTACTCATGAACAAACTAGCAAAACTGGAAGCACTCCATTTGGACTAACAAAACAGGATCTACAAAATAAACAAGCATTTATGGGAAGAAGAAAAACATTTTGGAAAAAAAGTTTTCTGGAAACACTCGGCGCACGGAAAGGTGTGTGCTCGCTCGAGGCCTGGCTCGAATCGTGACAGCGGCCGAGGGTTCGCTCGAGGCCGAGTTCGGGCGAGACGGACAACTAGTCCGTCCGAGGCATGGCTCGAGGGCTCGGGCGAGACGGGAAGCAATCGCCCGTCCGAGGCCTGGCTCGAGGGCTCGGGCGAGACGGAAACACACACGCCCGTCCGAGGCCTAGCTCGAGGGCTCGGGCGAGACGGAAACACACACGCCCGTCCGAGGCGTGGCTCGAGGGCTCGGGCGAGACGGAAACACACACGCCCGTCCGAGGCCTGGCTCGAGGCCTCGGGCGAGACGGAAACACACACGCCCGTCCGAGGCCTGGCTCGAGGGCTCGGGCGAGACGGAAACAGGGGAGAGGTTTGACCGCCGATTCCTCGTCGACGGTGAGGTCGCCGGCGGTTAAGCTAGGCTTGCGAACTCGTCTCGACGAGGCGCATCGAGTGGTGTAGGTGGTTTGGCTAGCGCACGGCTGGAGCATGCCGGCGGCGAGTGGCGGCGCACGGTGATGGCGGCAACGCGCGGCTACGCCGTTTCCGGCGGCGGCCGGAGAAATTGGAGGAGGCAAAAGCTCGAGAGAACCCTAAGGAGCAAAGCTACGGGGTTGGTTTGGCTCGGGTGGCTCCAGAGGAGCTTGGCCACGAGCGAGGTCCGCGGCGGGCGGCCATGGCGTTCGGCCGGGGAAAAAGATGTGGGAGGGAGCGGTAGCGTTGAAGCTAGGTGGTGTTCTCACCTTGCCTTGGCTTGGTGAAGCTCGAAGATGAAGAAGAAGAGTCGGTGGAGCTCGGGTTGGGGAAGAACGGCGTTGCGGCTCGGCGGTGGCGACTGACGGACCGAAAGAGGCGCTTCGTCCTCCGGCGGTGAAGGGGCTCGGTCGGGGACGACAACGTGCGCACGGCGCGTGCACGGTGTAGGCGGAGCGGTGTACGGAGGGAATCGAAGGGAGGTGCTCCGACGAGGTCAGAACGGAGAGGGAAGGTCGCGGTGGAGGTCGCGGCGAGAGCGAGCCGAGCGCTTGCTCTGGCTTGGTGGCGAGGGGAGGAGAGTGCGAGCGAGATTGGGAGAGTGTGTGCGGGAGAGCGAGGGAGTGAAGAGGTGCTCGGGGTTTTGATCGGCTTGACCGGTGGTCGTGGCGGGGCCACGGCGGCGCGGTCGGCGAGGCAGCGCGGTGATGCCGTGCACGGCGAGCGGGTGCGGCAGGCGAGGCGAGCGGAGAGTGGCCGGGGGAGATAGCTTGCGTGCTCGGGTGAGAGGGGATCGAGCGAGGAGTGGCCGGCGAAGATCCTCGGCAGAAAGCGGCGGCCACGTGGCGGTTGCGGCCGGCGTACGGCGCGGCATGTCAGCGGCAGCAGCGCGCGGCGCGCGCGGCACGCGGGCGAGCGCTGGCGAGCGGCGCGGGGTGCGCGGGCGAGCGCGGGAGCGGGCCGGCGCACGCGAGTTGGGCCGAAAGGTGGGGCGTGGAAGGAATCGTTTTCCTTTTTCTTTTTCCAAATACTTTTCAAACTTTGACCACTCAAAAACAGTTTCAAAAACTCCAAACTAGGTTTTGACCCAAATATAAAAGTTTCTCGAAATAATTTTCTCTACGACTTTCATATAGGACACTTTTTCTGAAAACCATTTTTAAATCCTCCACATAAACAAAGCCAATTTTAAAGTATAAACCATTTTGTTTTGACTTATTTTTATTTACAAACTAATCTGAACTAGGTCAAAACTCCAACATGAAAAGCACTCTACTCAAGATTCTCTATTTTATAAAACTCTTTGCCAAAACAGAAATCCACTCAAACAACCAAGTCCAATAGAAATCCAAATCCAATTAAATAAACAAAAGACAAAATACTCTCATGCTCATGAAATGATGCAATGCATTGCTTATGTTTCTTTAGTAGCTAAATGCAGTGCCTTAATGCAGTGCTTGACACTAGGGTGTCACATTAGGGTCCCGGACTGTCCGCCGTTGAAGCCCGGACTGTCTGCGACTGAGAGCCGGACTGTCCGCCGGCCAAAACGCAGAACCAGAACAGTGTTGCAAGTCTGTTGGACAGGTCGCGGACTGTCCGCGGGTTTGTACCGCGGACTATCCGTCGTTCACTCGACAGTGAACTGTCAGGGGACTGCGCCTGACTGACCTGGCCGAGACCTGATGCGCGGATTGTCCGCCAACACCCAGAAAGCACAAAGATGCTCGGGTTCAAACCAAATTCGAATCAAACTCAACCAAATCGAAAGGGACTTCGATCAAACTCCTCCCAGGTGTTCCTCTATGTATTGGGGTGCTAATCCTACGAAATCATCGCACCAAACCAAGTCAATCAACAGAAATTCGTGGAACACCGGAAAGGGGGAAGAACGAAGAACGAACACGAAATTGACCCGATCTATGGATTCGTGAGGTTAGGGGAGAAATCCTTTGGTGGAAAGAAGGGGCTCACGACCAAGAACGAATTGATTCAAGTGGAATCAAAAATCATCTCGCGGCGAGGGAGAACGAGGCAAATCTCCGAGAGATGAAAAACCGAAACACGAAGAACAAAAACACAAATGCGAATCAATTCGATTTCAGCCGAAATTCCTCTACATGAGGAGAGAACGAGAATATGGTCTCGTTTCCTCAAAAGATCCAAATACACAGAGGTATGATTCCCGTCTCTGCGGATCGCTTGCAGCGAGGTATGATTAGAACCTAAGCGGGGGCTTGAGAGAGAGAGAAATCAGCAACAAATGACTGCAAGGATAGGGAGAGAGGAGGGGTGCCTCTCTTATTTATAGCCTAAAACAATAATCCCCTTCTACTCCTAGATACAAGAGTGAAGAGACCAACCCTAGGGGTATCCCGGTCCAACTCTGCTGATTGTCGATCCGACAGCCACGCGCCCATCTCATCCTTAGCTTCGCCTCGATGCAAGCCTCAGGATGCCGCCACGTGCCGTCCCGTCGACCGCTGCGCCTACCTCGCAAATAGCTACGCCGCCGCGCCAGCCTCTTCACGCCGCCACGTGTCGACCATCCTTTTTGCGGACCTCCCCCCGGTTTTGAGGCCGAAACCGGGAAACCTGGGCCTTCCCCCGGTTTTGAGGCTGAAACCGGGAAACCTGTCCTCAGGCTGAGTTTTGTGGCCCAAACTCAGAAACCCGTGCGCCTAGGTTTTGAGGCCTAAACCTGGAAACCGTCCACGCCGAGTTTTGAGGCCCAAACTCGGAAACCGGTCACCCCGAGTTTTGAGGCCCAAACTCGAAAACCGTCGAGGGTAGCTTTTAGAGGCTCAGCTACCGAACCCGCGCCGTAGACGGGATGTGGTTCGCACACCTCGAGTTCCAGCACCGATGCCGAAGCATGTCCAGCCTCCACGCCGGGCACAGTGCATTCGCCATCCTTCTCGGCCTCCCGCCAAGTGTCACGACGCCATCACCTTCCTCCTGACTCGGCCGATGCACCGCACATCCCCATGTACTCTTGCTTGTCAACGCCACGTGCCAGCTACCACAGCTGGTCCTCAGGTCTCCCGGTCCGTCGGTCCAAGCTCCACGTCCGCCCTTCACCGCTCCCGGTCCGTCGGCACGACACGTCCCTACTTGACCTTCACCTCACCTTCGACCACTGCCCGAGCTCCGCACCTCCACATCAACACAGCCAAGAGATATGTTGCCCGTTGATCGATCACTCATCACTCAGGAACGGAACCACAAGGGCACATATCAACCTTGTGTTCTCAATCTCCCCCTTGATGAGTGCATCGTCAACTCATAGTAACCATAACCAAAATAAAAGAAAAGCAAAATTGAGTAGAAGGAGAAAAACTCACTCGAGATGTCCAAAAGCCAGATAAAAGGCCGAAGAAGCAAAAATCGAGATGAGCGAAGCTTGGTCCCCAAAGACATGGGCAACGGTTCGACACAACCAAGCAAAGGATCGGAGCAACAACTCATCAGAGAGCAAAACTCGATCAAAATCAGAGCACAAGACTTGGTTCCCAAATACATGGGCAATGACTCGACGCAACCAAGTCAGAAACAAGCTAGTCCTCATGAAGAAGCAGAAAGGGCTCAACACCACTAGCTGAAAGCTCGATACCAAATGAAGACTGCATAAGAAGCAGCTACTGCTAGTCCCTCAAGATAGAGGCACAGAGGCTCAACACAACTAGCAGTAAGCTCGGTACCAATCAAGAATCATCAAAACAGGATGAAAACAGCTAGTCCCTCAAGACAGAGGCACAGAGGCTCGACACAACTAGCTGAAATGATCGATATCAAATAAAAACCGACTCGGAGCAGGCAGAAAAACTCTCCCTCACTCAAAGAACTCCCCCTCAGCAAGTGAAGCATAAATAGCAAATTGACACCACCGGAAACATTCTCCCCCTTGGGGGCAAATTGCAATCAAAAGAGAGGGGAAAATGACTCAAGTAAGTCAAACGGAGCTAGGTCATGCCTATCGGAGTCATGCAAATGCTCATGAGTTAAAAATGCAAGTTAGCAGCTTCAGGTATATACTCGAAAGAGTGAATGAATGCTCGAAAGAGTGGTGATCCGTCTTCAAAGCAACATGCAAAAGTGCTACCAAAGGCTCAAACTGATCACCAAATATAATATATGAAAGCATAAGCCAAGTGAGCAGTTTTAAGCTATTCAGAAAGGGTTTTCACCATCAACATAGCACTGAACATGTATAGACAGGAAGTCAAACAAGTGCTAGACATGTATACAAGGTGAACTACCCCTAGCAAAGTTCAATCATCATGCTATAGAGTGAAACATAGACTTGTGTTTTCAGATTTTATCGGAGAATTTGCAGCGGTTATTAACACAAGTTTAAATTCAGCATGTGAATGCGAGAGGTTGAAAGCTTGTCATTGCCTAACTTTTCAACCGTGCTAAGCCTATGCATATGCAATAAGAAGCTTTAAAGCATCAGTTTCGGTCTTACACTACACGGCTCAAGTTTAACTCAAAGTGCTATGAGAAACAGTCTTGATACCGTGATGTGCTGACAAAGCAATCCCATCTCTATCTTTTCAATTCACTAAAACTTGGTTCATTTTAAGTAGAATATGAACAGCCCAAGCAGCTGAAAAACTCAGAACTAGAGACATAGCAACCTAGCATATATGAAATAGCACATGTAACCCCATCACATCCTACACATGCTAGTTGCTAATCTCAATGGTGAACATGTATCAATTTTGAAGTTCATTAAGCATGTTCATCATTCTAAAAAAAATAGCTTAGCTCACAATCATGTATCAGTGATCAAGGAGAGCCTAAGCTACAAGCATCATCATATATCATCGAAGCATACACTAATCAGAGCATACGTTCATTCTCAAGAATATAGACATGAAGCTTAAAAATGCAAGATGCACATATGATGAAGTCAGAATCAGAGCCAAAACAAAATCAAAAAGACTCAAGACCCAAAAACAAAAGGATCAGAAAGTCAGTCCATGATACATCAAAAATGCTTCCCCCATCTAAAAGGGGAAACACGCACCAAGCTCACCTCTCAACCTAGCAAAAGTTGAGAGATCCAAAGGCTTGGTGAAAATATCCGCAACCTGGTTATGGGTGTCTACATGCCTAAGATCAATGTCGCCTTTCTCATAGTGATCACGAAGAAAGTGAAAGCGAACATCGATGTGTTTGGTCTTGGAGTGAAGAACAGGGTTCTTTGCTACACTAATGGCAGAAGTGCTGTCGCAAAGCAAAGGGACCCGACTGAATCTAGACCAAAATCACGCAATGTAGCAACCATCCATAAAAGCTGTGAAGCACAAGAAGCAGCGACAACATAGTCGGCTTCTGTAGTAGACTGGGCTACGTTCGACTGTTTGCGAGAAGACCACGAAACTAGTGAAGAACCAAGAAACTGACAAGTCCCAGAAGTAGACTTGCGCTCAAGCCGACAGCCGGCAAAATCCGCATCGGAGTAACCACAAAGCGAGAGGGTCGAAGAGGAAGAGTACCAAAGTCCGAACTCAGGAGTGTATCGGAGGTACCTCATGATGCGCTTGACTGCTTGCTTGTGGGAAGTCCGAGGGGACGCCTGAAAGCGAGCGCACATACACACAAAAAACTGTATGTCCGGCCTCGTTGCCGTCAGGTATAGGAGCGAGTCGATCATGCTCCTATAATCCTTCTGGTCAACAGCCTCTCCATCCTGGTCCGCGTCCATCGCAGCAGTCGTCGCCATGGGCGTCGTAAGAGGCTTGGCCTCGCCCATGTCGAACTTCTTCAGGATGTCCTTCGTGTACTTGCCTTGATGCACGAACGTCCCGTCTCGGGTTTGCTTGATTTGCAACCCGAGGAAGAAGGACAACTCACCCATCATACTCATCTCAAACTCCCTGCTCATAGTATCTGCAAACTTGGCAACTAGTGCGTGAGAGGAGCCACCAAAGACGATATCATCCACGTAAATCTGGACTAATAGGGTGTCATTGTCTTGCTTGAGGAGAAACAAAGTTCTATTGACCCGTCCCATTTTAAAACCCTTGAAGAGTAAAAAGGTTTTCAAACGATCATACCATGCTCTCGGGGCTTGTTTCAAACCATACAAAGCTTTTGAAAGTTTATAAACATGGTTTGGAGACTTGGGATCCTCGAAACCAGGGGGTTGCCTAACATAAACCTCTTCCTCTATATACCAATTCAAGAAGGCACTCTTGACATCCATCTGGTAAAGCTTAAAACCCTTCGAAGCAGCAAAGGCTAGAAGGATTCTAATGGCTTCTAAACGGGCTATAGGGGCAAAGGTTTCCTCATAGTCTATCCCCTCTTTTTGGCCAAAGCCCTGGGCTACTAGCCTAGCCTTGTTCCTCACTACCATCCCATCCTCACCCTCTTTGTTTTTGAAAACCCATTTGGTACCTATAGGGTGGCATTCAGGTGGAGGTGGAACTAGGGTCCAAACCTGGTTTCGCTCAAAGTTTTCTCGCTCCTCATGCATGACATTAACCCAGTTAGGATCAGAAAGTGCGTGTCCAACATCTTTAGGCTCAAAAGAAGCAACGAATGCAGAATGAGCAAAGTGAGAGATTGCATACGCTCGCGACCGCGTGACTCACTGGTCGATGCCGCCTATCATCTGCCGTGGGGGTGAACTTGATGAACGCTTCGGGGCGCTTGCCTCGCCGAAGTCGCCTCCCCCTCGCCAGATGCTGTCCCTCCTTCAGGTGCAGCGGGTGCTCGCTGGAGAGGTGGCTCTAGAGGACCCCAAGAAGAAGATGTCATGGGATCAGGTCCTCAGGCTGTTGTAGTCATCGCAAGGTCAACAGGGGCAGCCAGTGGAGTTGGCTCGGGATCACCCCAATCGTCATTCTCCTGCTCCTCCTCCACAAAGATGGTCTCTCCCCGCTCCTGTTCTCCTGCAACATCAAAAGCAGAAGAAACAGAAGGCATAGTCTCGTCGAATGTGACCTCGCAGGTCTCCACTATCCGGTTAGTCTCCAGGTTAAGAACTCGATAAGCACGTGAATAAGAAGCATAACCAAGAAACACCCCATCAGCAGAGCGAGATTCAAATTTGTCCAAATTGCCTTGCTTCAGGATAAAGCACTTGCACCCAAACACCCAAAAATGAGATACCTTGGGTACCCGTCCAAAACGCAACTCATAAGATGTTTTCTTCATGAAAGCCCGAAGAAAGATGCGATTTGAAACATGGCAAGCGGTGTTGATCGCCTCGGCCCAAAAACGCCTAGGAGTCCTATGCTCATCAAGCATCATCCTGGCCATCTCAACAAGGGTCCGGTTCTTGCGTTCAACAACGCCGTTCTGCTGGGGGGACATAAGGAGACGAAAACTGATGCTCGATTCCATTAGAAGAACAGAAAGAGGCAAACTGAGAGTTATCAAACTCAGTACCATTGTCGCTACGAATAGCTCTAATGGTATCAGGGGGAAACTCAGTTTTCAACCTCAAAATCAAATCATGAGCAAAACGAAAAGCTTCATCCTTACCCTCCATAAAGAACACCCAAGAGTACCTCGAAAAATCGTCAACGATCACTAGAACGTACCACTTCCCACCCGCTGAGCAAACCCGAGCTGGACCAACTGTGTCCATGTGTTAAAGCTCACCGGGTCGCTTTGTCATCACCTGATTAACAGGTGGGTAAGAAGCAGCAACCATCTTCCCATGACGACAAGGATGGCAAACAAGGTCCTTCTGAAACTTAAGCTTAGGCAATCCTTGGATTAAGCCAAGTGAGCTAAGTCTTGCAAGCAAGTCAAAACTCAAGTGACCGAGCCTCCTATGCCACTTCCACAAATCAGAAGAAGGACAAGCCATCAAACATCTAGCAGAGCCAAAAGAACGTGAAAAATTGGCTCTGAAAACACAGCCAAAAGGGACGATCCAGCAAATAAGATCTCCCCTAGGGTCTAAAACACGACTCAAACCCTTCTTAAAGCACACTTCACAATCATCCTCAAGAAGTTGTGAAACAGAAAGCAAATTGTAATGCAGGTTAGAAACCAAAGCAACATCCTTGAGAACAAAGTTCTCATTGAGCCGAATAGCTCCTTGAGAAACGACCTTACCTCTACTATTATCCCCAAAAGTGATGTACTCCTTGTGCATCACGGGGCTAAGGCTGGAGAACCATTCCTTCTTTCCGGTCATGTGGCGCGAACACCCGGAATCCATGAGCCACATGTTCTCCAACCGAAGTTCCTGCATCAATAGAAAGGCAGGAAGTGAGCGTATGACACAACACTGGGGTTAGTATACTGAGAAGGATACCAGTGCTGTGTCATAGGCCCAGAAAAAGTGTTAGAAGCAACACCAAACTGTCCTCGTCCCATGGGTGGATAGCGATCACCACCAACCTGAAAGGGTGGTCCGCTATGGAACGGAAAACCTCCAAACTCACCACCATGTCCCATCTGAGCAAAGCGATCACCACCATACTGAAAAGGTGGTCCGCTATGGGACTGAGCAGCAAAGCCTCTTACACTTGGCTCACGGTCGTATTGAGGACGACCAGAACTGCGACGAGCACGACCACCACCCCATGGTCTAGCTGCCTGGGCCCTAGCTACCTGAGGGGGTGCACCTCCAGGCCTAGCGCCCTGCCTCTGAACTTCCCGACCTTGCACACCATGGAGAGGGTGGTGCCTGGCCTGGTTGTTCAGCTCCAACTCCTTCCTAGCGTCTCTCTTCCTCTGAAAACAAAACTCAGCTAGGTGACCCTCACGGTGACAGTACTCACACTCGAACCTCACCACTCTCTTGGGTTGTTGGTTCCTAGGGTTGCGAGGGTTGCTCACTCTGGCTGGCTGCTTGCCTCTCGGAAGGGGATCACTAGAGACGTCAGGAAGGGTGTCAAGTGTGTTCCTAAGATGGTTAGGTTTGGGAACCCACACTTGCTTGCACGGTGGAGCCTTGGGAGGTTCATCAAGGATGCCATCCTTGGTGATCGGCTTGGGAGGCTCAGGTGGGGTGATCTTGGTAAGCTTAGGGATAGCGGATGGCTTCTCACTAGGGCTCACTCCACTAAACTCACCGATCTTGCCAAAGCTACTAGCGTCCTTCCCACCTGAACCAAAGCCTACTCCCGAGCAATCAGTTCCCCTCTTGAACTGACTGATCATCATGCCTAACTGCGGCTCACTACATGACACCCAACTCAGGATGGACCGGAGGTATGTGTTTTCCTCCCCGGTTTGCATCCTGTCATGCCGACAGTTGGCAATCTCAAGCTCCAACCCCATGCATCGCTCACATGGAGCGGACAAGGTGCTAACTGAGCTGGCCTTCAAGGCTTCAGCAAGCTTGGCATTAACTCCTGCCAACTCAGTTCGCAAGCTAGGACAAAGCTTGCACGCACCTAGCAAAGAAGGCCTCGCCTTCACTTCCTCCAGCTCCTTCTTCAAAGAGGGACAATCTTTGCAATCACCCACCAAGTCTAGCCTACTCTTCAGCTCATCATACACTTCAATCAAAGAGGCATACTTGGTTTGCAAAGTGGCAAAGTTTGTCATATGCATCGTGCACTCCTCACACTCCTCCACATCGGTCACCTTCACCTCGGCCCTAGCGAACTCAAGCTCCTTAAGCGCCTCATTCATCTTAGCCTTAAACTCGTTGCGCTCACGGATAGCTCACTTGAGTTGCTTGTCCTGGCCGAGAACTATGTCAACAAGAGAATCACGCTCACTGGTAAGACGATGGACAAGGGAAGAAGTTGATACCTCAGAAGCATCATCGTCGTCGTCGTCGTCGTCGGTGTCGTCGTCCTTCGCCTGGCACTTGGAGTCCTCTTCGTCCAGGGCCATGGTGCAGAGGCCCTTGGAGGAGTGGCCGAGGAAGCAGAGTCCGTTGAAGCGTTCTTCTGTCTTGTGCTCGGACCCATCGTCGCTGGAGTCGCCGTCGGAGGTCTTCTCGCCGTCGCTGATGGTGGTGAGGAAGGCACGCCGACCGGCGTCGAAGGCCTTCTCCACGTCCTCCCGGCGATAGCTGCCCTTCTTCTTCTTCCCGGCCTTGTTCTCCGGCTTGCCCTTGCGCCTGGAGTTGCGGTTCTTGCCGGGGAAGCTCTTGTCGTTCTTGGGACAGTTCGCCATGAAATGGTCTAGATCACCACACTTGTAGTAGCCCTCGCGTGCGCCACCACGCCGGCGATTCAGGCGGTTGTTGTGAAACCGCGAGAACCGGGTGATGACGAGGGCGAGCTCGTCGTCTCCAAATGCCTCCAACTGCTCCTCCGTGACTGTAAGCAAAGATGACAAAGAAAACAGAGGAGATGAAGCGTCAGCAGAGAAAGTCGATCCACCTGTGCCTGAGACCAAAGCCATGGAATGTGAAGATGGGTTCTTTAGCTTGGCCTGAGTCAGGTGATCGATCTCGGTGGACTTGAGCTTGCTGAATAGCTCATCTACGGTGAGGGTGTCATAGGATGGAGACTCTATGATGGTCAACACCTTCACCTCCCATACCCTATGATCCGGGGCGTATAGCAACTTGAGGGCCCTCTCATGATCGTCATAGGGTAGGTTAGCCCGATTGGCACGCATCTTGTTCACAATCATTTGGAAATGAGCGAACATGACGTCAATCGTCTCTTCCTCCAACTGAACAAAGTTCTTGTACTCGCGCTTGTACGTCTCGAAGAGTCTGGTCTTGACCTGAGCGGTCCCCTCGTGATAGCTCTGAAGCTTCACCCAGATCTCTCGTGCCGTCTCAAGCTCAAAGACACGCTCGAACTCAGGAAGGGAGATGCTGGCCAAGAGAGCATTACGTGCCTTGGAGTTGGCCTCATGCTGGTCAATCTGGATCTGACCCACACGAGCCGCAAGGACTACATACTCAACATTCTCACATATCTCCCAGACAGAAGATCCGATGCTCTTAAGATAAGCACGCATCCGAATCTTCCAATAGGGATAGTTCGATCCATCAAAATAGGGAGCCTTGTCGTTCCCTCGATCCATGTCGCCCTTAGGATCCGAAACCGATTAAGGTATAGAAGATCCCTTAACCGGCTCTGATACCAATTGAAGGACCGGATTAGCGACCAGAGGGGGGGTGAATGGGAGCCTCAAATTCAACTTGTGAATAGAATGGCCCTTGTCCCAGAAAATCACCCCAAAAGCAAAGACTCAAAACGACCGAAGAGTTCACGACCAACAAGTAGGTGGATACCCTAGGAGATGTCCTAGTGGTACAGCGGAACCCCCGGAGAAACACCAAAACCAACTGCCAAAGCCACGGAGCAAAACTGCACAAACAGTAGAATCGTGGACTGTCCGGGTCAGGGTCCCGGACTGTCCGCCGTTGAAGCCCGGACTGTTTGCGACTGAGAGCCAGACTATCCGCCGGCCAAAACGCAGAACCAGAACAGTGCTACAAGTCTGCTGGACAGGTCGCGGACTGTCCGCGGGTTTGTTCCGCGGACTGTCCGCCGTTCACTCGACAGTGAACAGTCAGGGGACTGCGCCGGACTGACCTGGCCGAGACCCGATGTGCGGACTGTCCGCCGTCAGGGTCGCGGACTGTCCGCCAACACCCAGAAAGCACAAAGATGCTCGGGTTCAAACCAAATTCGAATCAAACTCAACCAAATCGAAAGGGACTTCGATCAAACTCCTCCCAGGTGTTCCTCTATGTATTGGGGTGCTAATCCTAAGAAATCATTGAACCAAACCAAGTCAATCAAGAGAAATTCGTGGAACACCAGAAAGGAGGAAGAACGAAGAATGAACACGAAATCGACCCGATCTATGGATTCGTGAGGTTAGGGGAGAAATCCTTCGGTGGAAAGAAGGGGCTCACGAACAAGAACGAATTGATTCAAGTGGAATCGAAAATCATCTCGCGGAGAGGGAGAACGAGGCAAATCTCCGAGAGATGAAAAACCAAAACACGAAGAACAAAAACACAAATGCGAATCAATTCGATTTTAGCCGAAATTCCTCCACATGAGGAGAGAACGAGAATACAGTCTCGTTTCCTCAAAAAAACCAAATACACAGAGGTATGATTCCCATCTATGCGGATCGCTTGCAGCGAGGTATGATTAGAACCTAAGCGGGGGCTAGAGAGAGAGAGCTCAGGAACAAATGACTGCAAGGATAGGGAGAGAGGAGGGGTGCCTCTCTTATTTATAGCCTAAAACAATAATCCCCTTCTACTCCTAGATACAAGAGCGAAGCGGCCAACCCTAGGGGTATCCCGGTCCAACTCTGCTGATTGTCGATCCGACGGCCACGCGCCCATCTCATCCTTAGCTTCGCCTCGACGCAAGCCTCAGGATGCCGCCACATGCCGTCCCGTCGACCGCCGCGCCTACCTCACGAATAGCTACGCCGCCGCGCCAGCCTCTTCACGCCGCCACGCGTCGACCGTCCTTTTTGCGGACCTCCCCCCGGTTTTGAGGCCGAAACTGGGAAACCTGGGCCTTCCCCCGGTTTTGAGGCTGAAACCGGGAAACCTGTCCTCAGGCTGAGTTTTGTGGCCCAAACTCAGAAACCCGTGCGCCTAGGTTTTGAGGCCCAAACCTGGAAACCGTCCACGCCGAGTTTTGAGGCCCAAACTCAGAAACCGGTCACCCCGAGTTTTGAGGCCCAAACTCGGAAACCGTCGAGGGTAGCTTTTAGAGGCTCAACTACTGAGCCCGCGCCGTAGACGGGATGTGGTTCGCACACCCCGAGTTCCAGCACCGATACCGAAGCATGTCCAGCCTCCACGCCGGGCACAGTGCATTCGCCATCCTTCTCGGCCTCCCGCCAAGTGTCACGACGCCATCACCTTCCTCCTGACTCGGCCGATGCACCGCACATCCCCATGTACTCTTGCTTGTCAACGCCACGTGCCAGCTACCACAGCTGGTCCTCAGGTCTCCCGGTCCGTCGGTCCAAGCTCCACGTCCGCCCTTCACCGCTCCCAGTCCGTCGGCACGACACGTCCCTACTTGACCTTCACCTCACCTTCGACCACTGCCCGAGCTCCGCACCTGCACATCAACACAGCCAAGAGACATGTTGCCCGTTGATCGATCACTCATCACTCAGGAAGGGAACCACAAGGGCACATATCAACCTTGTGTTCTCAAAGCTCAATACCAATTGAGAAACACCCTGACAAAGCAAAACTGCTAGTCCCTCAAGATAGAGGCACAGAGGCTCAACACAACTAGCATAAAATCGCTACAAACCAATTGAAAAATTCATCAAGCGAGCAAATTCAGCAAACTCCCCCTCCAATAGTGCAATCCTTATGCACACCTTATGATTTGACAAAATTCTCTACCTTAGTTGATAATGCACTATCAGGTAAACTTCTCCCTTCCAAATGCATATGAGTAAGAAATGCAAGTTAGCAGCTTCAGAAATATATTCAATGGAATGAAAAGATGCTCTACAAAGTATAACTCCAATGACTCAATAATAAGCATACATGCCAGCAAAGGCTCAAACTGATCACCAAATACGAAATATGAACATAAGAGCAAAGTGAGCAGTTTTGGCCAAAAAGGTATTCACCATAAGAATAGCACTAAACATGTATAGACAGGAAGTCAAACAAGTGCTAAACATGTATACAAGGTGAACTACCCCTAGTAAAGTTCAATCATCATGCTATAGAATGAAGCATATACTTGTGATTTCAGATTTTAATCGGAGTTGCAGCGGTGAAATTACACAAGTTCAAAATTCGGCATGTGATTGCGAGAGGTTGAAAGCTTGTCATTGCCTAACTTTTCAACCGAGCTAAGCCTATGCAGAAGCAATTAGAAGCTTAAAGCGTCGGTTTCGGTCATACACTACACGGCTCAAGTTTAACTCAAAAGTGCAATGAGAAACAGTCTCGATACCGTGATGTGTTGACAAGCAATCTCATCTCGATCTTTCCAATTCACTTAACTTGGTTCAATTTTATACCAGAATATGAAAAGACTAAGCAAGTGAATGACTCAGAACTAGAGACTTAGCAACTGAGCATATATGAAAAGCACAAGTGAATTCCACACATTCTACACATGCTAGTTGCATATCTCAATGGTGAACAATTTTCAAAAATTTATGTTCATTTAAGCAAGTTCACCATTCATAAAATAGCTCAGCTCACAACATGTATCAGTGATCAGAAAGAGCATAAGCTACAAGCATCATCATATAGCATCAGAGCATACTAGATAGAGCATAATCACATTCTAAAGATTATATACATGAAGCTCGAGATGCAAAATGCATGATCAAATGCAAAGACAGATGAAAACAAAATGAAAGAAAAGAGAGTCAGACAATGATACAATATCCAAAATGTTTCCCCCATCTAAAAGGGAAAACACACACCAAGCTCACCTCTCAACCTTGCAAAAGTTGATTGGTCCAAAGGCTTGGTAAAGATATCAGCCAACTGATGATGAGTATCGACATGGCGAAGGTTGATATCACCCTTCTCATAATGGTCTTGCAAGAAATGAAAGAGCACATCAATGTATTTGGTCTTAGAATGCAGCACGGGGTTCTTAGCAACGCTAATAGCACCCGTGCTGTCACAAAGCAAAGGGACGCGAGATAAGCTCAGATCAAAATCACGCAAAGTGGCCATCATACAAAGCAACTGGGATCAGCAGCTAGCCGCAGCAACATATTCAGCCTCCGTGGTAGACTGAGCGACACTAGACTGCTTGCGAGAAGACCAAGATACAAGAGAAGAACCAATAAATTGACAAGTCCCCAAAGTGGACTTGCAATCAAGTCGGCAACCAGCAAAATCGGCATCAGAATAACCGCAAAGAGAGAGGGTGGAGGAAGCAGAATACCAAATCCCAAACTCTGGAGTGAAGCATAAGTACCTCATAATGCGCTTGACCGCCTGACGGTGAGAGGTGTGCGGCGATGATTGAAATCGCGCACAAAGACACACCGCGAACTGGATGTCTGGGCGTGTCGCCGTCAGGTACAGCAGTGACCCGATCAAACTCTGGTACTCCTTCTGGTCCACAGCTTCTCCATCCTTGTCCGCATCCAGGGCTGTCATGGTCAACATGGGTGTTGGAAGAGGCTTGGCCTCACCCATATCGAACTTCTTCAGGATGTCCTTGGTATACTTGCCCTGGTGCACAAACGTCCCCTCTTGGGATTGCTTGATTTGCAACCCGAGGAAGAATGTCAACTCGCCCATCATGCTCATCTCAAACTCCCTGCTCATAAGATCTGCAATCTTGGCAACCAAAGCGTGAGAAGAACCATCGAAAATGATATCATCCACGTAAATCTGGACCAAGAGAGTGTCATTACCTTGCTTGAGGAGAAAAAGCATTTTATCCACACATCCCATTTTAAAGCCCTTAGCAAGCAAAAAGGTTTTCAACCTATCATACCAAGCTCTAGGGGCTTGTTTCAAACCATACAAAGCTTTATGAAGTTTAAAAACATGGTTTGGAAACTTGGGATGTTCAAAACCAGGGGGTTATTTCACATACACCTCTTCTTCTATGTAGCCATTTAGGAAGGCACTCTTGACATCCATTTGAAAAAGTTTAAACCCTTTGGATACAGCAAAAGCCAAGAGTATCCTAATTGCCTCCAAACGAGCTACAGGAGCAAACGTCTCCTCATAGTCTATCCCCTCCTTGTGACTATACCCCTGGGCTACAAGTCTGGCCTTGTTCCTCACAATGTGGCCATCCTCTCCTTGTTTGTTTTTGAAAACCCATTTTGTACCAATAGGGTGACACTCAGGAGGAGGTGGAACCAAAACCCAAACCTGATTTCTTTCAAAATTTTCTAACTCCTCATGCATGGCATTAACCCAATTATGATCAGATAAAGCATGTCCAATATCTCGGGGTTCAAAATCAGCAACAAATGCAGAATGAGCAAAGTGAGAGATTTGTTGTGACCTTGACCGAGTGACACGTTCGTCGATGCCACCAGTCATTTGTTGAGGCGGGTGTTGGCGCTGAATGTGTCATGGCGCCTCCCGAGCTGAAGAAACCTCCCCCTCAACAGCAGCTGGTGCCTCCTCGAGTACAAATGGTACAACCCGATGTGGCGGATCCCACGGCCCTCAAGTGGTCGACGAGGAGGGGTTGGGACCGTGAGTCGTCGTAGTAGAAGCCGATGCTTGCGGCACAGCAGGTGGAGGTAGTGCTGGATCATCCATCCCTTCAGCACCCTCGTCCTCGTCATCAAAAAGAGGCTCACCAACCTCATGATCACTTGCACGCTCAAAACGAGAAGAAGGACAAACCATGGTCTCGTCGAAGGTGACATCGGATGTCTCCATGACTCGGTTAGTATCAAGGTTAAGTACACGATAATCGCGAGTATGAGTGCCATAACCCAAAAATACACCGTTAGAAGAGCAAGACTCAAATTTGTCCAGGTTGCCTTCACTACAAAATTTTCGGTCTACTGCAACGCCGAAAAAGTGTAGCAAAAGACCCAAAATTATAGCAATAGTAATTTTGATACCATTTTTTTTGGTTAAATGTCGTTGCACTTGTAAGGGTAGCAATAGCATAATGCAACAGGTTACATTTTAGTTGTGACACATAGCCCCTCTATTGCAACACTTTTGACGCTTTTGCAACACCTGGTGAGTGTTGTAACAAAAGCAATTGCAACCACTATGGGTGTGGTAATAGTATCAATTGCAACGAACTAGGCGTTGCTAGTGATACGTATTGCGACACGCTGGTCGTGTAGCAACATAATGCAATTGCAACGCAACACAGGTGTTGCAATCGTGGTTGTTGCTACGCAGAGAAAGCATTGCAATAGAGGTTCTCTATTGCAACGTCGCCTAAATGGTTGCTATAGGTGGCTTAGGTTATTGCAACGTCTCTTCAGGTTGGTTGCTACAGAGAGGTCGTATATTGCCACGTTTCTTAATTGTTGCTATAGATGGCATAGGCTATTGTCACGTTACTTAGGTTGGTTGCTACACATAGGTCATCTATTGCCACGTTACTAACTAGCTGGTTGCTATAGGTAGATTCCTCTATTGCCACCGTCATCTTTTTGTAGTTGCAAGAGATAGTTTCTCTATTGCCACGATTATCGTATCTATTGCCATAACTAAATGTGGTTGTTATATGTGTCATTATATATTGCAACACCAGATTAATATATTAATAATTCATGTTGCGGCACTTTGTTTGGTAGCTTAAATCAATAATCGCAAAACGACAAATACATAATGAAGGAAGCATCAACATCTATTAAAACAAAATATAATTCGTTCATACAAAATCTTTAATGAAACACACCAAGTATCAAACTAAATGAGAACACAAGTAGATAGCTTAACCTATAATAATGTGTCAAGCACAAACAACTGTTTGAACTCATTTGAATCAAAAGACTAATGTCTACTATAGCAGCGAAGGTTCCCTTGATATGTATGTTGGCCATCGTCCCACCATTCGCATGCTCATTTTCAAACTCAAGATTCCTCCTGAAAAAATCATTGACATGCATTAGTTAAACTGAGACTAGTGGTGACAAATCTAATTGAACACTGAAGCAAAACATGAGCTACATTACTAGAGTTTTGTGAGCTGCAGTACTATGAACCATGAACTTTGAAGTGAATAACAAATATAAACATACATGCAGCTGTCTCCCAAGACATTTTATGAGCACAAACACATCCATATATATTTCTAATCAGCAATAGGAAACTAAGCCTGGACCATATTTAGGAGCAGAACAAAAGAATAGCTATGTACTTCTCCAAAAGGACTATGTGTTCCTTTTTAATGCAAAGAGAGATAAAAGGTTTCACATAGTAACCTGTGTATTCTTTTTGGACAATGCAGATCTTTTCCTAGCCGCAGTTTCCTTCAATTGCTTTGTTGTAGTATAAACAACACCCGAATTCGTTGTCGAATTACTTCTAGTCATGCGCCCTCTAGTGAGACTTCTTCAGCTGCGAAAGAAGAGGGTTGTTGTTCTGGCTGGTTGGTTTCTTGGATAACCTGAAAATAAATGGTTGGTGGTAAAAATTACACCCCTTGACAAGAATATGACATGCATGTTACAATTAACATTCTTCAATTATCATCAAACTACCTGCTGATTATGCATCATGTGTTCTCCCATTGTAGTTGTTACATTTTGTGTCCCCTCAATTGTTGTTCCCTCTAATTAGGCAAGAACGAAAAAAAATTAGGCATATTTCATAATCTAGGGAAATGTAGAAGCTTTTATAAACTGTAAAGATCAGGAAGATATCCACCAGGAATTTAAAAACAAAAGATAACAAAAATATTTATTGCTATTGAAAAAGTAAAGGAATCCAAGCCCTTTTTTTGGCACACATTAGTTTTAGTACTTTTCAGCTTTCTGTATACAAGCATGCAAAATATTTTTTTGTAGTGGGCAGTGGGCTAAATATCTCTATCAAAAACAAAGACTATATAGGTTATAACAATATCATGTCATTGTCATTGGGGGCACAAGCACAAACCATAAAAAAATGCCTAAAGGAAAACCTTGTGAAAGAATTTTTTACCTTCTCATAGCTCAATTGAAAGGATATTGCCCGTGCGAACGCTACGGGATGATTCATAATTCAAATCTAAGAAGCAAAAGGCAATACATACATATCTTGATATTCAAGCATGGAATGAAATATAATATCTTGGTATTCAAGCATAGAATGAGATAATTAGTGCCTTCTCAGGTTCAGCACAAATGTATTGCTATATTTTCTTCCAATGAAGTCACAGTTCTCTGCCCTCAATCCAGATGAATAGTGCAGAGCAATAAAATCAAGCCCCAAACATAACTTAATAAATAGCAAGACCATTATGGCAAAATCCTACTAATTGTTTGAGATGACTTGTAACTAAAAAAAAATGATATAACATGATCTTGTTTTTACATGGAGCTACTCCTATATAAAAAAAATTAAAGCTTATAGTACATTTTAACATTTAGAATACATGACCTCGTACTGACTAAACACTCTAAATAGCTGAAAGACTGGCACATACTGGCATCAATCAAAACTTTGTGTATAGATTTACATTAATCAAAGCTTTTGATGTTTGGAACCGAATTTAAAATAGTTAATATATAAAAATATATGGGACATAGCACCGCAAATACCTAGACAAGAATGATCTTTTTCCCAATATCAGACCACATTCAAGACTGTAACTAAATGCACGTCTCCAAGGCATGAAGATACTGTTTCGCTTCAGTAATTAAAAGAAGCAAATTTCTCATCAGTATTTAAGAGAAGCATAAACGCGCAAGTTGTCGATGATGTGCACTACAATTAAAAGAAGCATATTAAAGGACTTGCAACATCCAGTTTTCTATTTTCTATAAATGAAATAGACCATGTGCACAATGCACTACACATGCAAAAAATCAGGTAAGAAAATATTACATTCCTGAAGTAAACTAACTTCACAAGAAAATATTACCTGATCGAAGTATACTGACCCTTGACAGTAGGGATATAACCGCGGGTCCAGTAAAACTTTGTGGTAGACCACCAATAAGAGAATTAAAGCTGAGATCTCTGCATTGCAATAGATAGGAAAATAAAGATACTGAAAACACAAGGAACAACAAAAATGAGGGTTTTTAATACAGAAAATTAAGATCCATCAAACAATGCCCACAAAGTACTTATAGTTCTCTATTGAATTGTTGCAATTGATGTTCAATCTCAAAGAGAAGGAAGAGATATTCAAAAGTTTTTATGATCGATAAAGAATCAAACTTGTTTAAATGTTGCAGCTATTCTCTATTTCCTCGAAAAGGGTGCTCAACCTACAAGAACATAAATTCACTACTCAAGGTTCATATTGGGAAGATTGTATTGTATTTGGCCACCACCAAAAAGGCACTTTTGGCTATGTCACTGCATCAAAAGTTGATTTAGAGTTCCTATCAACTGAAACCTCACAATGGATAAGTATGAGTGAAATTTATAATTGGGAACTCACAACTCAACTAATGAGCCCAAGTTATTCATGTTGTAGGACAAATTTCCAGAGAGCGGCAAGTTTGGCAATAGGCTAGAGCAACAAACAAAGGGAAATTTGGTTTTTGGACAATAAGAAATGAAGCTTTATTAGCAGGTGCCTGCAACTATTCTGCATCACAAGGCTCACATTTTAGTGACCCCTGATCTTGAGAAAGAAATTCTCTGCCATAACTCGCAATCTTGTAATTTTAAATCAAAGGACAAGAGAAACAAAAGGAAAAATAGATTTGCAACCACCCAAAATTTCGCACGGCATGCCCCCGCGAGTCCAGTTATTCTCATTGTAGCCAAAGAAGTACTTATACCCCTAAAGTAGAAAAATACATGACATAGTTGACAGCCTGACAGTGAAATTAAAGCATGGGGAAATTCTTTCGGGCAACACTTGGCACAGTATCAGAAAACCATGCTAAAAAAGAAAGGTTTCATGACTGTTCCTTGCTGCTCTTGTGCCCAAAAATTGTCCCATGATTTCTTCAAAATTTAGCAAAGCAAAAGCTTGATTAGAAACTGTAAGATGCACTGCTAGTGCTAGCAATGCCTCTGAAAGAAATCCCAACAGAAACATGTTAGGATTTTTGAATTAAAACCAGGACACAAACCTTGGAGTCTAAGAACCAGTTAGGATTTTGGAACGTTTGTTCTGCTAGTGTTTCATGAGATGGCTTTGCATACCCTACATTTTTAGCTGAATACACATATATTTTATTTCAAGAAAAAAATCTTATTTGCTTCAAAATAACAGCACGATTAAAACACAATAGCATAGTAAATTTTGTCTAGCTCCATGGAGTCATGGAGTTGATAGGTGGCGCCATGGACGGAGTTTTGCCAGGCCATGACCTCATAGGCACGTATGCAGCTGGCCCCATCAAGGTGGACGCCGGCCATTTCTGCACAACAGATGTCAACCAAGGATATTACTGCGTGACCATCAAATCGACCACAAGAAACTGGAGATTAGAAGCAAAACATACCTGGGAACTGAGGAATCGAGGCTTTTGTAGTGGATTTGTCCATCGCAGCCATGGATTTGGTCGATCCTTGCCTTGGATTTGATCACCAATGCCATTGTTTGGTCTTCATTGGCGGAGACTCATTGCCAGTCCCCGTCGATCACCGCCGCCAGCCATGGATGATGGATGCGCGCCCGCCATCGCAGCAGATGTCGATGTACTCCCGCATGTTGTGGATCTGCCCGCCATCATTAGTCACAGACGTTGTGTTGTCCCAAGCCATGAATCAAGCATCGAACCCTTCGGCCGCTATCAAGGATTCGCACGGTGCTCATCCCTCCCGACTGACTCTGTGCTCGATCTAGCTTTCCAAACAAGTCCTAATCGGTGATTTGAATCCGCCGTCCAACTCTGAGGTCTGACTCTGAGGGGTTAGGGCGTGCGTGCGAGGAGGCCTTGCTGGACCCGCTTCCCCTCGCCTCAACCGCCGCCGCTGGCTCCCGCATCGTAGGCAGGGTCGCTTCACCGCCTCCGGTGACGCTGGCTTCGCCCGGCCACGCCGCGCATCGCCCGACCCGTCGAGAGTCGTGCCACGAAGCACGAGGGGGTCAGCCGGAGGTGAAGCAGCCACCATGGCCATCGCCCAAACCCTTGGGGCGGGCGCTCCTGCGCGTGGAAGCGTGTTTTTTTTTTGGCACAAAAGAGAGAAGCGAAGGGTGAGAAGGCCGGTGAAGGAGGACGAGGTGAGCGGGCGAACGAAGGGCGTCATGGTGACGCCATAGAATGGCGCATGACTCCCCGCCGAGCGAAGCCGCCGCCGGCCCAAACCCTAGCCGTCAGCCAGACTGGGAGAAGGAAGGAGAATGAGGCGCTCACCGAGGACGAAGAGAGGGTAGCGCGGTGTCGACCGGAGTGGAAGAGGGAGGTGCCGCCCGAGAGGGCGATGAGGGAGGCGCTGCCGCCGCCGGCTTGTCACGAATTGTAGGACGCAGGAGGTCGAGAGTAGAGGGGAAGGAGTCATCTGTGCTCGAAAAATAAAAAAAAGAGAGAGAGAGAAAAGACGACGCGAACCAGGAATCGGACTGTGGTCGTGGGCGCTGGCCTGCGGGAGGGGCTCGAGCGTTGGGCGGGGCGGGCATGCCGTCGTATTGGTGAGACTGAGACAGACGCGTGGGGAGGGTGAGAAGCCTCCACAAACTTCTCGCATCAGTCATCGGATCGAATCTAAGTATTTTATTAGCCTTTGTAATGGAGACAAAATCATGTATATGTTTTACTGGATGCACAATGATTAGGACTCAGCGGGGGACGTTTTTGTGGGTGGATCTAAAATAATTTAAGTGTTCCATTATAGTATGGATTACTGTAAACCTGGTTAATTACTTGAAGACCCTATCTTAACAATTGATTTATTGAAACAAACAATAGTCAGGTTTGAGTCGTGACATTTTTCGGGACAGTTGATTTCTATGAAGTTGTTTTTCTAGGTACATTTTTCGGGGTACACGAAGAGAGGTCATCTCAGTGGTGGGGGAGTTTTTTTGGTAGACTTAGCATAGAAGTAGGATGGTGCTTTAGTAGGGTAGATTGGTCACAAATAATGCAGTGGTATATGTAAGCTCACAAATTTGACAATTTAATTAGTTGGCACTTGACCTAGAACTAAAATAAGGCAAATAATCACTCGATATTGCGAAAAAACTTTATCAATCTAGCTAAGGCATTGCCCATGGTATGATCATTTCCATCTTCTGAAGGCAGCAAAAAAAGAGCTAAAATTAATTGATATAATTCATTGTAGCCATCTGAAGAAATAACGAGTCGTATTCTATGAAATCCAACAACCAATCTTAAGCTAATGGCCTCAGATTTGATCAATCGATCTGAACATACTGGTACACTCACATGAACTCTCTAGATAGACAAAATCAACGGCACCAACCAGAAAATTAAGCTAATGGCCTCTGAAGCCCATATTGATATCTGAAATCCAATACTGCACATATTTGAAACTCTGAAAGTCACTTACCCTGAATTCCGGTTGACGGTTGCCTTAGCGGTGTCTTCATCTTGCAGGAAAAAATAATTTGTCATATTGATCACCATTTTATCTATCATAGTGCATGATGAGGTACAGAGGCCAGCGACGGCATGTGCTGCGCTGCTGCCACTGCAATTGCCTGCATGGGCTACACCACGGTTAGCTCTAGTGGCCTACGCTCTCCAGGGCCTACAACCAAACTCAAAAGTAAGCAACTATGAACTTGATTATTTGATAGCAAAAATAGATTTTGATATGCAAAAGCACAAATAGCTATACGTAGTTACCTTCTGGCAGTCATTATTCCTTGACCAATAATGCCACAGACAAATCCGTTCGACAAAAGATAAAGTATTAATCTAAACAACACCTGTATGAGAAGTTACTTTTTCCATGTAGACTTTTGCTCCACTTCAGAGGTGTGTTCTTTGCTTCGACTCAAGGAGCTAGAAGATATAGAGATCTCTCTTTCAAACTGAAACACAAAGGTGCAGAAGGCGCTTCGCCGCGGCAGGCGGCTGGCGCTGATGACATTGGATCCGCCTTGCCAAGCAGGGTGCGTGCCTAACCTGCCCCCGCCGGTGGCGCCGCCTAGCCCAGATCCGATCCGCCTGTGCCGCCGGGTTTAGGATCAGGCATGGCGGCGGCCATACAACCCTAACCGCATCTTCTTCTTCTTTTTCTCCATGGTCCCTCGAGCGAAAAATATTTTTAGATGAAAAAAAGACAACCAGGGACCGAGCTCACCTGCGGGGTGTGGGATGGAATGAGTGACGAAGGAGGAGGATACCATACACACAATTCTGGTCGTTAGATCTGAGTGAGTACGAGGAGAAACGATCTGGATTGTTGATTTCTATGGAGTTGTTTTTCTGGGTACATTTTTTGGGTATATGGAGGGTGGCTATCTCAGCGGGGGAAGTTTCTCTGGTACACCAAGCAACGACGGCCATGGACACCACGGACACCGTGGCCGAGTCTACGCTAGCCCCCTTCGGCCACAACGACGGCCAGTGGGCGCTAAACCTGGCCCAACGCTTTCCCCTTGACGTCAGATTTGTAGCGGCTGGTCCGCCCACCATGCTTCGGGAGCTCTTCCCTAGGTCGTCGTCGGTGCAGTGCAGGCATCGAGCGGCTCCTCCACCCGTCCGCATCCCGTGCGCCACCTCGCACCACGAGTCTGCGGCGGTGGCGTACACGACGCCGCACAACACACGCTCGAACGGCCGCACTCAGCCCTCTATCGCATATAGCTTCCCGTCCGCCATCGCCGCCTTATAACATGTCGCGTCGAATACCTCTGCCTTGCCATCCCCGAGACCACCATAGTCGCCCTCCCACCTCCCCGAACCGTTATGTACCCGTGGGGCTTCTGCATTGCCGTTGTCTCCTCCCAATTGTTTTGTATGGTGTTGTACACCGTCGCAGTCATCCCCGCCGTGTTGTCATGCCACACTTGCAACATCGCTAGGTGTGGGGGGAGTGGGGAGAGGAGGACGATACATTGGTGGAGGTTTGATTAAATTTATAAAAAATAATATTAGTGTTTATATCTTAAATAAATTTGTTATATATATAGCTATTCTAAAGATATTTATTTTATATCATATATGTTAGTACTCCCTCCATCCCAAATTATAAGACGTTCCAAGAATCTTGGAGAGTCAAACTTTTTCAACTTTGACCAAATTTATATAAAAATATAATAATATTTATGATACCAACTAAGTGCAATTAGATTCTCTATTGGTTATATTTTCATAATATACATATTTGATGTTATAAATCTTTATATTTTTCTCTATAATTTTGGTCAAAGTTGAAAAACTTTGACTCTCCAAGATTCTTGGAACGTCTTATAATTTGGGATGGAGGGAGTACTTTTTATATAACTTCAGTCAAAGCTCAAATTATTTAAGTAAAAAAAAAAAGAAAATTATATTCTTTTATGGATCGAGGGAGCTGATATATACGTTTATGTTGCAATATATTAGAAAATATGTAAAAATAAAGAGAAATTAATTAATCTTAGGTCTTTAACCTTCGCCCATTCAATATAATTCTTTGTCTAGAAAAAGAATCACGATAATAATTAAAAGTTAATCGTAGCAAAATTATAATTAGCACTAGATACCAAACAACAAATGGTAAGCAATCAGTCACTTGTTATTTAGTCTCGAACAAAACTGTCACTTAAACGTGTGAACTAGTCATTTAAATAATCGTATTACTGTATAGCGTTTAAATATTGAGTATATAAGCTAATGACCGTTTATAAGAACAGATGAAAATGTTGGAGATAAGAAAGATAATAGAAAGACTAATACTAAATACTATAGATCTCGATGCAGACCAATTCAAAAGGATATACTATAGATTTCGGACAGCTGCCAAAGAGAAAAGCCTCGTGACACAAAGTTCTGGTGTCCTTGTGAAGGGTGATGATAGTACAGGCAACATGACCTGGTATGGAGTTATTAGAAATATAATCTCACTAGAATTCCCACAAGAAAAAGAAGTTATATTGTTTCAGTGTGATTGGTATGATGTGCCGGCTACCAGTACGAGCAGAAGCAGAGGGTACACTAGGGATAAATTTGGTATTATCGACATTGCTACTTCCATGTTCAGATATTCAGATGAACCTTACATTCTTGCTTCAAACGCTGAACCGGTGTTTTATGTCCCTATCGTGAACAAGCCGGGATGGTCTACTATTGTTTTGGTGAGACCAAGAAATTTATTTTCCATGCCAGACACAGGAAATGACGCCGATGCACTTGATGTGGGAATCCAAGAAATGAATGAATCAGGCCAAGGTCAAGAATTCTTAAACTGGTCAAGACAAGATAGGGCAGGCACAACTGGTTCTGCCGCCATTATTAATCAAGTGCATAGGGAAGCAATTCCCGAACTTGTTGATGACTATATTGGTGATGATGATTCTGACGACGATGACACCTACATTGATGATGGGGTTATTGCACCGGTCATGGAAGAAAATATAGAAGATAATTTCTTTGCTTGAAGACATTTTTTTGTTGCACTGTTTGGTGGGAAGGGTCACTTGTCCTTCATAAGCATATGTCGCACTTTATTTTTTTTATTTTGAACTGATGACATGGTTAAGTTTGAACCGTTGCATGGAACCTTAATGTTCGTTATGCTAATGAATACCTCTTGAGATAAATGTTTAAAGTATTTGAAATAAAGAGGTAAGTGGAAAGTTTTGAAATAAAAATCACGATTGCCCAAGAGTAATCACCGGTCGGCAAATGTTTGGACAAGGAAAGGTTCATTAGCGTGGTCACCATGTGACTGATGGTGCACGGTCAGGCATTTACTATCGCTAACAAAGTGACCAACCACCCCGGTACAACTTCAAGTACTAATTAACATCCACGTGTACTTAACATCAAGTACTTAACAGCAACTACTACTTAACAGAAAGTTTCAGACACGAGGCATAAGGACGGAGATGCTGAGATGGGTCCAGGGTTGGGGCGTTTTATAACTCATAAGGTCTTCAATCATATCAAATAAATTAAAACCTGTGTTACAACAAACACACCTACATAGCGCAGTGGTGGAGAAGGTTTTAACTGAACCAGAGCTCCATGGTTCGAATCCTGTGGGGAGCACTTTTTAATTCTAATATGGGTCCCCAATTCTTTTCTTTCCATACTCTTTTTAAGTTTTAAATTTGTTGCAATTATCAAAGTATATTGCAACAAAAAATAAGCGTTGCACTTGAACACAATTTTCGCTTCGACCCCATAGATCTTGTTGCAATAAAATTTAGCACTTGCAACAATATCAAAGTATATTGCAACTACCAAAAAAGGTTGCAATTGACCCCCACTTTTGCTTCGCCTCCAAGAGTTCTCGTTGCATTAAGCATCTAGCATTTGCAACGCTTGTCAAATTTTATGCAACACAAAAAACCGTAGCAATAGTCAAAACCAAATGCAACTAATGTAAATGTAGTTGCAATACTACCACACAATTGCAACCAAAATCAAGTCTACTGCAACCATTTTTCACCACTGCAATATCGTCCACCAAATGCAACAGACCTTTGCAACATCTAGAAAACCGTTGTATTAAAGGCATGTATCACTACCATTTTTTAGAATGGTTGTAATACAACGATCTCTGGCAACCAAATTTTCTACGTTGCAATTCTTCGGTGTTGCAGTAGACCAAATATCTTGTAGTGCTTTCTTAAGTATAAAACAGTGGCAACCAAAAACTCTAAAATAACTCACTTTGGGTTGTTTTCCAAAACGCAACTCATAAGAAGTCTTTTTCAAGAAAGCTCGAAGAAAAATGCGATTGGAAATATAGCATGCAGTGGGAACTCATAAGGAGTCCTATGCTCATCGAGCATCGTCCTGCCATCTCTACAAGGGTCCAATTTTTCCTCTCTACAACACCATTTTGTGGCGGTGTGTAGTGGGAAGAAAACAGATGCTCCAAACCCAAAGAGTTACAAAACTTCTCAAAGTCATAATTCTTGAAATCGGAAACATTATCACTACGATTAGCTCGCATCGAGTTCAAAGGGAACTCGTTCTGAAGACGCATAATCAGATTGCGAGCAAAAGAGAAAGTCTCAGTCTTTTCAGACAAAAAGAAGACCCACGAATATCTCGAAAAATCGTCAACAACAACAAGTACATACCACTTCCCCCCAACCGAGCTCACCCGAGCCGGACCAACAAGATCCATGTGTAAAAGCTCTCCAGGGCGCTTGGTCATAACCTGGTTCACAGGACGGTGGGGAGAGGCAACCATCTTTCCATGTCTACAAGAATGGGAAACAAGATCCTTCTCCATGCTCAACTTGGGCAATCCTCAGATTAGGCCAAGTGAGCTAAGCCTTGCAAGCAAGTCGAAGCTCAAATGTCCAAGTCTCCTATGCCACTTCCAAAGATCAGAGGAGGGAGGTCCAGCCACAACACAACGAGAAATGCCAAAAGACTCTGAGAAGTTCGCACGAAAGACTTTCCCAAAGGGTGAAATCAAACACACAAGATTGCCCTGAGGATCCAAAATACGACTGAGATTCGGCTTAAAACGAATCTCATATTCATCATCAAAGAGTTGCGACACAGAAAGAAGGTTAAAATGCAAGTTAGAAACAAGAGCAACATCACGCAACACAAAGTGCTCATTAACTCGCATAGACCCACGAGACAACACTTTACCTTTACTATTGCCGCCGAAGGTGATAAACTCCTTTCCGGCGACTGGACTAAGACTGGAGAACCACTTGGCGTTTCTGGTCATGTGCCTCGAGCAACCGAAATCCACCAACCAAACGTTCTCCAATCGCTTTACCTACATCAATAAAAAGACATAGGGTGAGCATACGGTCCAACACTGGGGTAAGTAAAATGGGAATTATACCAGTGTTGGGCCGGCTGCTCAAAAGAACGGTTAGTAGAAAAACCATTCCTAGCACGCCTACGGGGAAAGCGATCACCACGCACAGGAAAACGTGGTCCGCTAAGGGAAGAGCGTCCATCGCTATACTCAAAACGCGGTGGAGGGAAATGCTCAACCAAGCCACCGCCACGGGGTCCATAGCCTACAAAAGCAGGCTCCCGCCGGGCAACACCTCCCTGAGGCCTAGGACCTTGAGGCACTGTACCTCTAGGCCTAGCAGCTCTCCTCTGAACATTCGGCACATGTACATCATGGAAAGGATGGTACTTGTCCGCATTGTTCATCTCCCTGGCACGACGCTCCTCTCTCTTGCGCCGAAAGCAGAACTCCCTCAAGTGTCCACCTCTCCCACAGTGCTCACAATGGTACCTCACCGATCTCATAGGGGGTTATTGGTACTCACGGTAGTGGGTGTGGATCACTTTGCCTTTCTGTGGCATGAGCTCCTCTTGGATAGGTGGCATGGTGTCTAACTTGTTCTTGAGGTGGTTTGGATTTGGAGCTCATGTCTGTTTCTTGGGTGGAGCTCTCGGAGGTTCAACAAACACACCATCCTTGGTGTTAGGCTTTAGAGGCTCTTTAGGTGGAATCTTGGTAAGCTTGGGAGTAGTGGTGGAGTTGAGCTTCTCACACGGGTTAAGACCACTCGACTCTCCAATCTTGCCAAAAGATGAAGCATCAACACCCTGAGCAAAACCAACACCTGGACCTCCAGCAGTACGCTTGAATTGGGCAATCATCATCCCAAGCTGTGGCTCACCACAAGACACCCATGACAAGATGGTCTAAAGGTATGTGTTTTCCTCCTTAGTTTGCATCTTGTCATGCTTCACGTTCGCAATCTCCATCTCCAAACCCTCACACAAAGCGCACCTAGACACACAAGTGACGGACGAGGATGTCAGAGATGTCATCAGAAGATGATTACTCCGACTAATCCTGGATGGAACGAGAGATCCAAAGACTTGATACGAAGCGTACTTGGATTAGAACTCTCATTGTAACTTAGTCGAGTTCTTAAAGGAAGTCTTGTAATTAGAATAGGACTCCTCCTTTGTAACCGACTAGGACTCGGTCTGCGCTATGCTTCACCCGGATATATAAGGGGAAGCAGGTACGGGCTCCAATCAATTGAATCATAATCATACACAAGGCACACGCCGCACTGGACGTAAGGTATTACGCTATTTAGCAGCCTGAACCAGTATAAATCGCTGTCCCTGTGTACTCGCCGAGTCCTACGAACACTGATCCCCACCGAACAAATCGTCTGAGATTACTCAAGATGAGTTGTCGGTTAACAAACACCGACAGCTGGCGCGCTAGGTAGGGGCTTTCGGCGATTCAACGACCAAGAGCCCGGCGAACCACAACAACATGTTCTCGGCGGGATCAATTTTCGTTTTTGGCTCATGGACATGTATCGCGGATGATCAAGGAAAGCTGCATCGATAACTTCACACTGATCTGGAAACGCAAGCCACACCAAAGATGAGTGATCTCACCCAAAACCTAGCAAACCTTGCTATCCAAGATCCGCAAGATTCTGGAGACCAATATGAGGCATCCGACTCCAACTCGAACTCAAAATCTGAGAACGAAAAGGACTCAGAGACCAAATATGACATCACCTTCGGACCGCGGAACTCGACTGAAAACTTCCAAGACCTGATTGACACAAAATTCAAAGAGTATCAACAGATACCTTTGACTGGAGCTCAACAAGGACTCGTTTTCAGCTCTACTAAGGAGGGTAACATTGTTCATTGGCCAATACAGCCAGCTCCGGCTAGGCTGGTTGGCACAATTGACCAGCAACTTCCATACCAACATGGACATCAGCTCCCCTTTGAGGAACATGACACCTCAACAGAACTAATCTCCAACACCTCTACTCTAGAGTCGGTTACGCTAGGTTCAACAAACCAAGGCTACCCTCATGAAGTTTTCATGGCGGGGCATCAGTCCTCCTTAAGACCGCCAACCCCTCCAGATGTCTTCCAGGATGATGAAACTATGAGTATGATATCTGACAACGACCCAGAAGGACCCGGAGAAACCGAGTCACTAAAGGCCGAAAGAATCAGAAAAAATCAAACTAAAGAAGCTCGCAGAAGGCGAGCAAATCACCGCAAGGAAGCCGTAGACCGCTACAATGTACGACTCGAGGAATATAATACTCGGAGGCGCCTCGAACAGGACGCGGAAGATCAAGCTCGTGCCCAACATGATTAGGAGCACCTATCACAGAACGATCACAATCGTCGACGAGCTGATTGTTCACGCAACCTCGAGCCTGAGTTTATGAGAGTCGCTGGTCACAAGGTATTCCAGACACCCTACCCGAACATCATTGCCCTAGCTACAGAGATGGGAGCCAAGGACAACTGCACCCCTGATGAAGAGCGATGATTGGTCATGCTTTAGACTATTGCGCTACAACTCCGCGGACGGAACCTTGAGTCTCTAGCTGATGAGCAAGCGTCTTCCCACCCAAGCCAGAGGCGACCTGTTCAGGAGCGACTCGGCCGGGTTCCAGCAAGGAGTCGTCTGGGCCACCGAGTACCTGATCAAGCTGAAGGAGGAGCCGAATTTTCATACTGAGGAGTCGCAATTGCGGCATCCGACGCAGTCGATCGTTTCCCTTGCTTTTCCCAGAGGCTACGAGCAGTCCCGTTCCCATGAAAATTCAAACCGGGGAACTACTCAAAGTACGATGGGAAGACAGAACCTAAGCGGTGGCTCAGACAGTACGCTCAAGCAGTTGAGTTAGCATGAGGAAGCAACGACGTCAAAGAACTCTTCCTCCCAATGGCTTTAGAGACAATGCCACTCGCTTGGTTCGACAGGCTTAAGCCCGAGTCCATCGACTCCTGGGAACAACTCCATCGTATCTTCATAGAGAACTTTGCGGGTGTCCCCGAGAGATCAGATCCCCGGACTAAGCTCAGGACTTGCAAGCAATAGAAAAACGAGTCAATACGGGAGTATTATAGGCGCTTCTCAAAGATCCGCTCCACAGTATCTGACATTACAGACAGAGAAGTAATTGACCTTTTTGGGAACGGAATTTGCGAAAGGTACAATTACAAAGATTTCATCAAGCAGGACCCGACCAATGCCGACGAGTTCCATCGGGCCGTAAATTCTGAAGGACCGAATTGGCGACCAAAGGGGGGTGAATGGGAGCCTCAAATTTCTTTTCAAGAAATGATGGCCCTTGTCCCAGAAAATCACCCCAAAAGCGAAGACTCAAACAACCGGTGAGTTCACGACCTATGAATAGGTGGATACCCTAGGAGATGTCCTAGAGGTACAACGGAACTACCGAAGAACCCCCAAAACCAAGCGCTAAAGCAACGGGGCAAAACTGCACAAGGAAGCTCCTAGAATAATCGAACCTCCGACAACGGAACACCCCACTCCTATGGAGAAGAGGAAAGTGTTCGGCCAAAACTACTTAGGCCAACTAGTGGCAAAAGCACCTTGGAAAGATCCTTATGAAGTTAGGAAACTAACGCAATAGACGGATCTCAAATCGGAGCTCGAACGCAAAAGATACGGACGAAATCAGCAAAACTATGCAGTCGCGGACTGTCCGCTAGTGAACCGCGGACTATCCGCTATTGAACCCCAGACAGTCCGGGAATGAGTCCCAGACAGTCCGCCGTTCAAAAATGAAAACAGCGACCTCGCTGCCCGTGAACAGCCCCGACCCCCGGACAGTCCGGGGATGAGTCCCGGACAGTCCGCCACTGTCCAGAAAGCCCAAAAACAGCTCGGGACAAAACCAAAATCGATTGGATCTTCACCAAATCGAACGGGGCTGCAACCAAACTTCCCCCTTCTACGTGTTGGGAAGCTAATCCTAGGATATCATCGCTCCAAACCAACTAATCCATGAGAAATCGAAAGAACACTAGAAAAGGGGAAAGAACGAAGAACAAAGGCGATTTCGACCCGATCTATGTGCTCGTGAGGTTAGAGAAGAAATCCTTCTGTGGAAAGAAGGAGCTCACGACATAGAACAATTTGATTCAAACGGAATCACAAATCGTTGCACAGAGAGGGAGAACGAGGTAAATCTCCGAGAAGGGAAAAACGAAAACGCGAAGAACAAAAACGCGATTCGATCCAAAATTGCAGCCAACAAGAGGAGGACGAATATGATCCTTGGAATTGGGAAGATGATGATTTGTATTATCACTCGATGTCGTGTTACAAGCCACTCCTCGCAACAACAAAGCGTGGATGGCGAAAAGCTCAAGAACAAGAGCCACTCCTCCTCTAACCCTAGCCTCCTCTCAAATGAACAAAATGAGAGTGACACCTCCAAGGATTCTCAAGGATCCGGCTGCCCTAGCAGCCCCCTCATATATATAGGCGCACGTCCGAAGACCAAAACGCCCTTACATTAAGCACTCAACCCAAATACCCCCAGGGGTAAAACCGTCCAGTCCTGGCGATTTTCATCCGACGGCCACGCCCGCACATCCGGTAGCTTCGCCTCGACGCGACCTCCCTGATGCCGCCACGTGTCGTCACGTCGACCACCGCGCCTTCCTCGTGGATAGCTTCGCCGCCACGCGTCGACCGTCCTTTCGGACCACCCCCGGTTTTGAGGCCCAAACCGGTAAACCCGCCAGCCCAGGTTTTGAGGCCCAAACCAGGCAAACCGTCCACCCCGAGTTTTGAGGCCCAAACTCGGAAACCGGCCACCCGAGTTTTGAGGCCCAAACTCGGAAACCGTCGATGGTAGCTTTTTGAGGCTCAGCTACCGAACCCGCACCGTAGACGGAGTGTGGTTCGCACACCCCGACCACCGGCACCAATGCTGATGCATGTCGAGCCTCCACGTCGGGCACAATGCCTTCGCCTTCCTTCTTTACTTGGCCGACGGCACTTGCGCCGCACGCAAGCCCGTGTCCGACCTCCCGCCATGTGCCACGACGCCATCGTCTTCCTCCCGACTCGGCCGATGCATCGCACATCTCCATGTGCTCTCGCTCGCCGATGCCACGTGCCAGCTACCACAGCTGGTCCTCTGGCCCTCTGGTCCGTCAGTCCAAGCCTCACGTCTGCCCTTCACCGCTCTGGGTACATCGGCATGGCACGTCCGTCGCACGGCACACCCATCCTTCACCGCTCCCGGTCCATCGGCACGGCACGTCTCTACTTGACCTTCACCTCGCCATCGACCATTGTATCTGAGCTCAACACCTGCACATCAACACAACCAAGAGACACATGTTGCACACGCACACCAACACAGAAACACCACAACTCAATGCCACCGGTTAGTCATAAACATTAAGCGCATAGCGAGATATGGACTAAACCGGGAAAAGCCTCAAACCTTCCACATCAAAGTCAATCATTCATCATATATGTTCTCAATCTCCCCCTTGATGAATGCATTGAATAACAATAAAACCAAAAAGGAAGGGTTTGAAGGCAAGCCTCACTCAAGTGCCCAAAAGCCAAGCAAAAGCAAACACAAGGCTACTTGAGATGAGGAAGGATCATGAAAACTCAAATAAAAGCTCTCGGTCCCGAAAGAAATGGGAAAAGCGGGGAAAGCCTCCACACAACCGAAGAGTCAAGATAAAACAAGAGTTTCATGAAATCCCAAAAAGTACTCGAAAATCAATCTCAAATAAATTGTCAAACAATCATCACAAAAGAAACCAAGGTACTAATCCACTTGGGTTCACTTTGGGTCGAAATTTCTCCCCCTTTTTCTCTTTCTCTTTCTCTTTCTCCCCCTTGATGATTGAATTGACAAAAACTAGGCACAAGAGATGGTTTGAGATACCAAAACCAAAAATCTCATTCAAGTGATCAAAAGCCATAGAAGGGCAAAGAACAAAGTCACTTGTCATGAGAAGATTATCCATTCAAATGCCCAAAAGCCAAAGAAATGCTAAAGAGGGGGCAATTTCAAATGAACATAACTTGGTCCCCAAAGACATGGGCAACGGCTCAACGCAACCAAGCAAGGGATCGGAGCAACAACTCATCAAAGAGCAAAACTCGATCACACAGTGCGAAAAACTTGGTTCCCAAAGACATGGGCAACGACTCGACGCAACCAAGTCAAAAATGAGCTAGTCCTCAAGAAGAGGCAGAAAAGGCTCAACACCACTAGCTCAAGGCTCGACACCAATTAAGGCTGAATCAACACATGAAAATGCAAAACTGATCACAAACACCCAAGAATTGGTGAAAACAGCTAGCTCCTCAAGACAGAGGCACATAGGCTCGACGCATCTAGCTGAAGGGTCCAAATCAATCGAAAATACCAAGCAAAAACTGCTAGTCCCTCTAGAGAGAGGCTAAAACGGCTCAACACGACTAGCAGGCTCGATACCGACTGAGAAAAAACCACAAGAGAAGCTCAACACTAAGTGGAGCACAAACACTCGGAGCACGTGGAGAAGCAGCAAGACAGAAGCGACTCCCCCTGAAAGCAAGCCTATATACAAAAGCTATGCAACAAAGCTCATGACACCAAATACACTCCATACCAAAAGATGGATACCAAATGAAACACATAAAAGAGCTATACCGAGTGAAGAAGAACATAAAAGAGCTAAACTCCCCCTTGCTCAAACCTCTCCCCAAAATGCATGACTCTCCCCTTTGTGTCAACACTCAAGCTCACCCTTGCAAACAGCTACTCCCCCTTGACAAAAGGGAACATGCTGAGGGGTTTTAACATTTCTCCACAAAGTTGATACAAACACAAGACAAGTCATCAACCAAAAGCATATGGGGGGTTATGAAAAGCATTGAAAGTGACCGCAAAGTGTATCAGAGCTGGGGGTATGTACACTAAGCTAAAAATGCATGATATGCACAATGCAACAGCTTCAAGTATATAGCAATCAGAATGAAAAGATGCTCAAAAGGGTGCTGCCCTGAAACTTCAGCAACTAATACAAATGCTAGCAAAGGCTCAAACTGATCAAATAAATACGAAATATGAACAATTAAGCATGTGAGCAGTTTTAAGCCATTCAAAAGCAGTTCACCACTAAAATAGCACTTAGCATGAATAGACAAGAAATCAACCAAGTGCTAACTCAAGTATACAAGGTGAACTACCCCTAGCATAGTTCAATCATCATGCAATAGAGTGAAGCATAGACTTGTGTTATTTTCAATATTTTATCGGAGATTGCAGCGATATTAACACAAGTTCATATTAAAGCATGTGATTGCGAGAGGTTGAAAGCATGGTCATTGCCTAACTTTTCAACCGGGCTAAGCCTATGCAAAAAAGCAATCAGAAGCTTAAAGCACCTGTTTCGGTCTTACACTACACGGCTCAAGTTTAACTCAAATGTGCAATGAGAAACAGTCTCGATACTGTGATGTGCTGACACATGCAATCCCATCTCGATCTTTTCATTTCACTTAGACTTGGATCAAATTTTAAGCACAAGGTAAATATGAACAATCCAAGCAAGTGAATGACTCAGTGCAAGAGACATAGCAACCTAGCATACAAAAGATAGCACAAGTGATCTCAACACATCCTACCCATGCTAGTTGCCACTCTCAATGGTGAACAAATTAAAAGTTTCATAGTTGATTAGTCAAGTTCACCATTTGCCAAAAATAGCTTAGCTCATAACATGTATCAAGTGATCAAAAGGAGCCTAAGCTACAAGCATCATCATGAATAAGCAGGGCATACCAAAAAGAGCATAGTCTCATTTTCATTACTCTATAGATGAAGCTCTAAAATGCAAGATGTACATGATGAAATGCATGCAAAAGCTAGTCTAACAAAAACAAAACAAAAACTAGCCTAAGAAGAAAGACCCAAAACAAAAGGGTATCAGAGAAGTCCAACTAAGATACAACAAGCAAAATGCTTCCCCAACTAAAAGGGAAACACACACCAAACTCACAAGAGAAGAGCCAAGAAACACTCAAGTGACAACCAGCAAAAATCCACATCAGAAAGACCACACAGCAAAAGGGGTCGAAGAGGAAGAGTACCAATGACCGAACTCTGGAGTGAATTGGAGGTACCTCATGATGCGTTTGACCACCAGCTTATGTGATGCCCGAGGGGACGCCCGAGTCTGGTCCATGGGCTCTCCATCCTTGTCTTCATCCATCGCAACTACCATCGCCATGGGCGTCAAAAGAGGCTTGGCCTCACCCATGTCGAACCCATCATCCACATCTCAACCTTCCTGCTCATAAAATCTGCAAACTTGCCAACAAGACCATGAGAGGAGCCACCAAAGGTGATATCATCCACACTCATCTGAAACGAGTCAGAAAGTATGTGTCCAACATCTCTGGGCTCAAAAAGGGGCAGCAAAAGCAGAATGAGTGGAATGAGACACAGAAGGACCTGGACCGCATCTTGTGCTGGTCAATGTCGTCGTCCATCTGCAGTGAAGATCCAATAGATTTTGGTTTTGTCTCGAGCTATTTTTGGGCTTTCTGGACAGTGGCGGACTGTCCAGGACTCATCCTTGGACTGTCCGGGGGTCGGGGCTGTTCACGGGCAGCGAGGTCGCTGTTTTCATTTTTGAACGGCGGACTGTCCGGGACTCATTCCCGGATTGTCCGGGGTTCAATAGCGGACAGTCCGCGGTTCACTAGCGGACAGTCCGTGACTGCACAGTTTTGCTGATTTCGTCCGTATCTTTTGCGTTCGAGCTCCGATACCAATTGAAGGACCGAATTGGCGACCAGAGGGGGGTGAATGGGAGCCTAAAATTTCTTTTCAAGAAACGATGGCCCTTGTCCCAGAAAATCACCCCAAAAGCGAAGACTCAAACAACCGGTGAGTTCACGACCTATGAATAGGTGGATACCCTAGGAGATGTCCTAGAGGTACAACGGAACTACCGAAGAACCCCCAAAACCAAGCGCTAAAGCAACGGGGCAAAACTGCACAAGCAAGCTCCTAGAATAATCGAACCTCCGACAACGGAACACCCCACTCCTATGAAGAAGAGTAAAGTGTTCGGCCAAAACTACTTAGGCCAACTAGTGGCAAAAGCACCTTGGAAAGATCCTTATGAAGTTAGGAAACTAACGCAATAGACGGATCTCAAATCGGAGCTCGAACGCAAAAGATACGGACGAAATCAGCAAAACTATGCAGTCGCGGACTGTCCGCTAGTGAACCGCGGACTGTCCGCTATTGAACCCCAGACAGTCCGGGAATGAGTCCCGGACAGTCCGCCGTTCAAAAATGAAAACAGCGACCTCGCTGCCCGTGAACAGCCCCGACCCCCGGACAGTCCGGGGATGAGTCCCGGACAGTCCGCCACTGTCCAGAAAGCCCAAAAACAGCTCGGGACAAAACCAAAATCGATTGGATCTTCACCAAATCGAACGGGGCTGCAACCAAACTTCCCCCTTCTACGTGTTGGGAAGCTAATCCTAGGATATCATCGCTCCAAACCAACTAATCCATGAGAAATCGAAAGAACACTAGAAAAGGGGAAAGAACGAAGAACAAACGCGATTTCGACCCGATCTATGTGCTCGTGAGGTTAGAGAAGAAATCCTTCTGTGGAAAGAAGGAGCTCACGACATAGAACAATTTGATTCAAACGGAATCACAAATCGTCGCACAGAGAGGGAGAACGAGGTAAATCTCCGAGAAGGGAAAAACGAAAACGCGAAGAACAAAAACGCGATTCGATCCAAAATTGCAGCCAACAAGAGGAGGACGAATATGATCCTTGGAATTGGGAAGATGATGATTTGTATTATCACTCGATGTTGTGTTACAAGCCACTCCTCGCAACAACAAAGCGTGGATGGCGAAAAGCTCAAGAACAAGAGCCACTCCTCCTCTAACCCTAGCCTCCTCTCAAATGAACAAAATGAGAGTGACACCTCCAAGGATTCTCAAGGATCCGGCTGCCCTAGCAGCCCCCTCATATATATAGGCGCACGTCCGAAGACCAAAACGCCCTTACATTAAGCACTCAACCCAAATACCCCCCAGGGGTAAAACCGTCCAGTCCTGGCGATTTTCATCCGACGGCCACGCCCGCACATCCGGTAGCTTCGCCTCGACGCGACCTCCCTGATGCCGCCACGTGTCGTCACATCGACAACCGCGCCTTCCTCGTGGATAGCTTCGCCGCCGCGCCAGCCTCTCCACGCCGCCACGCGTCGACCGTCCTTTCGGACCACCCCTGGTTTTGAGGCCCAAACTGGTAAACCCGCCAGCCCAGGTTTTGAGGCCCAAACCTGGCAAACCGTCCACCCCGAGTTTTGAGGCCCAAACTCGGAAACCGTCGATGGTAGCTTTTTGAGGCTCAGCTACCGAACCCGCACCGTAGACGGAGTGTGGTTCGCACACCCTGACCACCGGCACCGATGCTGATGCATGTCCAGCCTCCACGCCGGGCACAACGCCTTCGCCTTCCTTCTTTACTTGGCCGACGGCACTTGCGCCGCACGCAAGCCCGTGTCCGACCTCCCGCCATGTGCCACGACGCCATCGTCTTCCTCCCGACTCGGCCGATGCATCGCACATCTCCATGTGCTCTCGCTCGCCGATGCCACGTGCCAGCTACCACAGCTGGTCCTCTGGCCCTCTGGTCCGTCAGTCCAAGCCTCACGTCTGCCCTTCACCGCTCTGGGTACATTGGCATGGCACGTCCGCCGCACGGCACGCCCATCCTTCACCTCTCCCGGTCCGTCGGCACGGCACGTCTCTACTTGACCTTCACCTCGCCATCGACCACTGTATCTGAGCTCAACACCTGCACATCAACACAACCAAGAGACACATGTTGCACACGCACACCAACACAGAAACACCACAACTCAATGCCACCGGTTAGTCATAAACATTAAGCGCATAGCGAGATATGGACTAAACCAGGAAAAGCCTCAAACCTTCCTCATCAAAGTCAATCATTCATCATATATGCTCTCAAATTCCATGATTGCAACAGAAGAACGCACTCGGGAACGTTTCCCCGAGAGGAACACGCAGGGCGATCGAGGGAACAATCAGAGAAGCAACCAGGCACCACAGCAAAACACCCGCAAGATAACAGGAGACAATACTGTTGCTGCCATGGAGCCTCAGAAGAAGGGGAATAAGCCATCCACCTTTGATGACTTGCTCGACGGACCATGCCCTTTCCGTCTTAAAGGAGGACATCAGGCTAGGCATTGTCGTTAGCTCAAGGAGAGAGGCTTAAACTCCGACTTCAATAAAAACAATAAAGACAAGGGGAAAAAAGCAGCCAAAGACCCTCAGCAGGACGCTAGCGGTTTCCAGCACCCCAAAGGGACCATCAACGTCATATTTGGGGGAGTAACTACCAGCGACAATAAAAGGCTCCAAAAGCATTCCCTACGAGAAATTATGTCTACAGAACCGGCAACTCCAGATATCTTGACTGGTCTGAACACCCGATTAGTTTCTCCCGAGCGGACCAATGGACCAGCGTCTCCAATGCAGGGCATTACCCGCTAGTCCTGGATCCTACGGTCGCTGGGTTTACGTTGGGAAGAGTACTCATCGATGGAGGGGTAGGACTTAATGTCATCTTTGCAAGCACTCTACGCAAGATGAATCTGGATCTCGCAACCCAGCTCACACCATCAAGTGCCCCTTTCTACGGCATAGTACCCGGAAAGGCGACTGTACCACTCGAAAGAATCATACTACCCGTCACTTTTGGAACTCAGATCAATTACCGGACTGAGTACATCAGTTTTGAGGTAGCCAATTTCGAGTCTTCGTACCATGCCATATTTGGACGACCGGCTATCGCCAAGTTCATGGCAGTACCCCACTACCCGTACCTTCTGCTGAAGATGCCGGGTCCTAAGGGAATTTTAACTTTCAGAGGTGACTTGAAGCGATCATTTGATTGTGACACAGAAGCTGTCCAAATCGCCGAAAAAGCTCAACTTGCTTTGGAAGTACAAGAACTCGCTCAGATGGTACATAATTCCAAGCCTGGAGATTTAGAAATCCCAACCAAGAAGGCGGGTACTATCCAACCATCAGCAGAAGACTCTACAAAAAGCATTGACCTGGAAACCGGTGATCCCTCCAAGACAGTGGTTATCAGTGCTCACCTATCTGAAGAATAAGAATTCGTGCTCACCAAGTTCCTTAGAGCAAACAAAGATATATTTGCTTGGAAACCAGCTGATATGTCAGGAGTCCCAAGGAATTTGGCTGAGCACAAATTGGAATTAAGAGAATATTCTAGACCTATCAAGTAAAGACTATGACGATTCTCACCAGAGAAGAAAGAGGCGATAAAGAAAGAAATAGCCAAACTACTCACGGCCGGATTCATCAGAGAAATCCTTCACCCCGAGTGGTTAGCCAACCCAGTGCTAGTAAAGAAGAAAAACTCTGCAGAGTGGCGTATGTGTGTCGACTACACAGACCTCAACAAACACTGTCCAAAGGATCCTTTCGGATTACCAAGGATAGATCAAATAGTTGATGCCACCGCAGGCTCTGCCCTATTATCCTTTCTGGATTGCTACTCTGGGTACCACCAGATTGCTCTCAAAGAAGAATACCAACCCAAGACATCATTTCTAACTCCCTTCGGCGCCTACTGTTATAAAACCATGTCCTTTGGGCTGAAGAATGCAGGGGCCACTTATCAACGAGCTATCCAGGATTGCTTGGGTTACCAAATTGGCCGCAACGCAGAAGCTTATGTCGATGATGTGGTCATAAAGACAAAGGATTCGACTACTCTCATATCAGACTTGGCGGAAACCTTCAACCGACTGCGCACATATCAATGGAGACTCAATCCCACAAAATGCATTTTTGGAGTACCCTCAGGCCAGTTACTCGGTTTTCTTGTTAGCCATCGGGGCATCGAGGCTAGTCAAAAGAAGATCAAAGTTGTCATCAACATGAAGCCACCTACCTCGGTTAGGGATGTTCAGAAGCTCACCGGGTGCATGGCCGCGCTAAATCGATTTATCTCACAGCTGGGAGAAAAAGGACTCCCTTTCTTCAAATTACTCAAGGCTGGCGAAAAATTTCAGTGGACAGAAGAAGCGGACAGGGCCTTTGAACAACTCAAAGGATACCTCACCAATTCACCTATACTGTTGCCACTAGAACCCAGGGAGCCGATGATGCTTTATATCGCAGCTACCACACACATCGTAAGTACAGCGATCGTGGTGGAGCGCAAGGATGACAAGCACATCTACCACACCTAGCAAGCAGTATATTACATCATCGAGGTACTCTCCGACTCAAAGGTCAGATACCCGCAAGTACAGAAATTGCTCTACGCCCTACTTATATCTTCAAGAAAGCTACGACATTACTTCGAAGCTGATGAGATCACAGTTGTTACGGAGTTTCCTTTGGGAGAAATCCTCCACAATCGTGATGCTACTGGAAGAATTTACAAGTGGGTTGTCGAATTGGGGGCACTCAACATCAAGTTCACTCCCAGGAAAGCAATCAAGTCACAGGCTCTAGCTGATTTTGTCGCCGAGTGGACAGAAATACAGCAGATCGAAGAAAACGCTATCTCCGATCATTGGAAGATGTACTTCGATGGGTCCCTAAAACTTGGAGGAGCAGGAGCCGGAGTACTACTTGTATCACCCGCTGGAGAGCAGCTCAAGTACGTTCTGCAGATATTATGGCCTGCTACCAACAATGAAGCAAAATATGAAGCACTACTCCACGGACTCAAGCTAGCAGTCACATTGGGTATCAAACGACTCCTAGTCTACGGCGACTCTTCCGTGGTAATTCACCAAGTCAACAAAGACTGGGACTGTACTAAGGAAACAATGAATGCCTATTGCGCGAAAGTCCATAAGCTAGAAAAACACTTTTCTGGCCTGAAACTCATTCATATTACTCGGGATCTCAATGTAGCAGCGGATGCCCTAGCCAAATTGGGTTCCGATAGAGCTCTGGTTCCTAATGGTACCTTCGTACATGAGTTATCCAAGCCTTCAATCCAAGAGAAAGAAGAAGTTGAACCAGTATCCTCCGCTCAGGTTCTAGTTCTCGCACTCGACTGGACACAAGTCTTCATCGATTACTTCAAAGAGCATAAACTGCCAAGTGACAAAACTGCCGCAGAGCAAGTCACCAGACGTAGCAAAAATTATGTACTAGTCGGGGACAGGCTATATCGACGCGGAGCTTCGTCAGGAGTCCTCCTCAAATGCATTTCACCTGAAGAAGGCAGGGAAATCCTAAATGAAGTTCACTCCGGGTGTTGTGGCAACCATGCAGCATCAAGGACACTAGTCGGAAAAATCTTCAGATCAGGGTACTATTGGCCCTCAGCCTTGAAAGATGCAGAAGACCTAGTCTGCCGCTGTCAATCATGCCAGTTCTTTGCCAAATAGCAGCACGTACCTGCACATGAATTGGTCTATATTCCTCCGTCCTGGCCTTTCTCATGCTGGGGACTCGACATGGTGGGTCCTCTTAAGCGTGCTCCAGGCGGATTCGAGTACATCTACGTCGCAATCGACAAATTCACCAAGTGGATTGAGTACATACCATTGGTCAAGTTCAATGCATCCAAGTCAGTACAATTCATGTAGAGCATCTTCCACTCGCTTTGGGACGCCACATAGAATTATCACCGACCTTGGGTCCCCTTTCACGGCTATTGAGTTCAAGTCATGGGCCAGCGACTGTGGAATCAAGATAGACTACACATCAGTAGCCCACCCACAGTCCAACGGTCAAGTTGAGCGAGCAAACGCCCTGATCCTTGCCGGATTAAAACCAAGGCTATTTGACCTTCTAAAAGATCACGGCGGAAAGTGGGTTGAAGAGCTGCCTAAGGTAGTATGGGGGCTACGGACACAACGAAGCCGGGCAACAGGCCAAACTCCTTTCTTCTTGGTGTATGGCACTGAAGCAATCCTTCCGGCTGACTTAATCTAGAAATCCCCACGGACAGAGCAGTACAATGAAGGCGAAGCTGATGATACTAGGCGGCTAGAAGTCGACAGCCTTGAAGAAGCCCGATTAACCGCACTCTTTCAGTCAGCAACATACCTTCAAGGGATGAGGCGTTACTATGATAAGAACGTCCATCATCGCACTTTCCAAGTAGGCGACCTGGTCCTGAAGAAAATTCAGAGTACCACAGGGCGCCACAAGCTCATGAGTCCATGGGAGGGACCCTACATGGTATCTAAAGTAACAAGACCCGGGTCATTTGAGCTAGTCACTGAGGATGGTTCTCCGTTGCCAAATTCATGGAATATTGAGCATCTGAAGAAATTCCATACCTAAGGACTAAGCTACAGATCTGACTTAGGGCAAATGTACTCATTACACGGATATTAATAAAGCTTGGAGTTCATCAGCAACAAGAGCTTTACTTCTCTGTTATCCTTCATCACGACTATTTAGTCGGATGAAGCCCATCAACTATACAATAAGCTTTAGCTATTATATCTCACCGACTAATATTTATTAGTACTCGGACAAATTGGTTCAGCAGCAACCATACTTGAGTTACGAGCTCCGAGCTCAATACAACTCAAAAGATAGTACGGTTTAATACTCGGCTATCAGCCTATAGTGAATATGGTATCTACAAAAGTTAATACTAGTTCCTATAAGGCATAACAAGGGGAGTAATACTCACCCTGTCATATACTAATTGGACAGAGGTCCGCTTACTTTCGCACTCAAGCTGTGACCACCAAGAGGATATGATTCACCCAACAGGAACCATCGTTCGGTCCTATAGAGGTGCTTGATCAAAATTATCCCTTGGACAAAGGTACTAAGAGTAGTACCCGGGCAGACTAAGTTCTCTATAAGATGAGTAAAAACTATTAGAGAAACAATGTCATATGACCCAAAACTCAAGTGCTAGAGAGCACTCGGATAGACCCGTCTAATAAGACGCCTGGTCGCACATCCATACCAAACAAAACGACCCATTGACAAGACATTCCTTGTAATGCCGAGTCGACCATACACGAGATACACAAGATTCAAAAGTAATTAATACTTTGATTCTTTATGCTTAACATTAATTGTTTATAAGGAATACAGGTTACGACCAAAATAACCAAGAGGATCAGACTACTCTACATGATCAAGAATCTAAGAGTACTCCTCCGCTATGGGTGTAACTTCCTCCTGCATCGCTACATGGTCCTCGTCACTCTTGCCTTCAGGAAGCGTCATGATGGACGACAGATCGAAGGTTGGCAGATGCAGCCGCAGCGTCGCCAGAAGGCCCTGCACCACTGAAGCCACCATGTCCTTGATGTACTGAGCCAGTCGCCCGGGTGCTGCCTTGGCCTGATCAACCAAGGACTCGTTGGTACCTTCAGGGCGAGGGATCATATCCAGCACAGGCTCAACAACAAGCTCCAGTACCTTCAGCTGTGCCTGAACTGCTTCAAGAGCCTCCCGCGACTCCTTCGCCGATTTCAATGCCTGCAGGAGGTCCCGGTCAGCACCTTCACGCATCAATTTGGCTTCTTGAAGAGTACTTTGTGCATTAGCATATACCTCTTCAAGTTCCGCCTCCTTCCGGTTGAAAGCATTTTGCCTCCCGGAAACCAGTTTATTTGCATCTGAAGGCACATCAGTCGGTTAACATGTCATCAGTTAACAAGGAGCAAAAGACCCAGAGCAGTATTTTCAACTTACCATCCAGTTGCTTCTTGGAAGTTTTCTTCAGCTCCTTCATCTTCTGCTCCAAGGAGGCGTCTTTCGCTATCAGCGCAACCTCCCGGTTATTGGCAGCGTCGTGCTCATCTACTACAGCCTTAAGATTACCTTGCAGCTCATTGATGCGACTGTGCAGGAGTTGGGTGGCCACCTTTTGGCTAATTTGGTCCTGGGCGATGTAATCTCGGAGCTCTCGATTCTCACGAGACATATCCTGACGGATCCGAGTGATCTGGTCCTTGACCTTCACATCAAAGCCCTACACAAAAATACTACTGTCAGTACTCAAATGAGACTGTAACACTTGAAGAGGATTTCAAAAGATTTACCTCAACAAACTGTTGAAGGGCTTCGACAGGGGCCCTCACTTGCTCACTTAGCTCCTTCAACCGGGTGAGGTCCTGGTCATACCCCATGACATCAAGCGTCGCTCCTTGGCGCGAGGACTCGGGGGCACCCGCGGACCCGCCCTGGGGAAGAATAGATGCCTCAGCATTGACGTCAGCTAAGACCATCTCTAGGGTTGGCTCGTCCGGCTATCGAGTGCGGAAAAACCACTCATTCATTACTCGGTCAAATTCCAACTGAGCAGGAGAACGGAAGATCGAGAATGGCACACCAACCTGAGGCAAAGGGAGAAGATCCACTTTAGGTGTTGTATCGACCTGAGGACCCAACAGAGAGAAGCTGGGTAAAACATCTACCTGGCTAAAGACAGGAGGGGCACTGGATTCTTCCTTGTCCAGCGTCTCCAACTCCTCTATTGCCTGGGCCTCAGGGACAACATCTGAAGGTGCTACAGTCGGCCTTGTTTTTCTATAACAAGAAGAGTATATATGTTAGTACCACAACACGCGGGCATTCTAAAAGTAAAGTTTTGTAACTTTCTTTACGAGCTTCAACGCCCGCGGCAGCTTCAAGAGCGGCTTCTTCGGTTGTGGGACAAGAGCCGGAGCTTCTTCAGGAACCGTACAGCTGGAAGCTGCCTGAGCCTTTCCAACATCTGGAGCAAGAAAAGATATAAGACAAGGGTTTATTAAAATCCAAATACAAAAGGAGTACAAGGTACTTGGGTTTCCCCTTACCAGGAGCACCCATATTACAGTGCTTTTCAGCCAATGCTGGTGACAAAAGTACTTTTCGACAAGCACGGCGCCTACCAGTGCGAGCCTTCTTTGGGACAGATTCCCCGACTTCTTAAAGTGGAGTCGGCGACCTCTTCCGGCTACTCTTAGCTTCCGGGTCTATGAGCATGACATCAGAGTCAGTTGATTCTGTGTCAAGCCAACCAAGGTCATCAGGAGAGCTTGGGTTGTTCGGAAGGTCCTCACTTCGGATAGGACCTCCTAGAATTATGCCTCCGCCTTCTTCAGTCACCGGAGGCAGGGGCAGACAATCATTGTTATCCCTCCCCTGGCCCTATATAAGAAGAGAACTCAGTCAAGTCAGAACGATATCTACTAAGAATCTTAAAGGCAAGACAAGACAACTATTAACCTGAGGAGGCGGGTTAATGGCGCAGAAGGTCGTCATCACCGGAACAAGGTGTTCATGACTCTTGAGCAGTCGGTTCACCCTTGTGGATACATGGGTGTATGCCGAGTCTCGAGTGATGAGTGATTGTCAACTGGGATAATGCGCATGTTCTTTGGCTTGTGTTGTGCAGGTGTCGAGCACGGATACAGTGATCAAAGGCAAGGTGAAGGTCAAGTAGAGACGTCTCGTGTCGATGGACCGAGAGTGGCGAAGGGCGGACGTGAGGCTTGGACTGAGGGACCGGTGGCCCGAGGATCAGCTGTGGTGGCTGGCTGCCTGGGACAGCGATGAGCAGAGACTTGCGGGGCATAGTATTGCTCAGGTCAAGGACCTGGGGACATGTGTCGGTGGACGGGATGCACGGGCGGTGCATCCCTTCTACGACTCGGTTTGATGGTTGAGCCACAGAAAAACCATCGAGTGGACGGTTTCCAGGTTTGGGCCTCAAAACCTGGGTGTGGTCGGTTTTCGAGTTTGGGCTCAAAACTCGGGCTGAGGACGGTTTTCAGATTTGGGCCTCAAAACCTGGGTGCTGCGGGTTTCTGAGTTTGGGCCTCAAAACTCAGGCGATGGACGGCTGGTTTCCCGGTTTGGGCCTCAAAACCGAGGGTTAGTAGTGAAGGCTGGTTTCCCGGCTTGGGCCACAAAACCAGGGGCGAAGTCCGAGAAAAGGACAAGCAGAGCAGTGGCGGCACGTGGCGGCAATCAGCGAGGTTGCGTCGAGGCAACGCTACCAGTTCTGCGAGCGTGGCCGTCGGATCACCACCTACCATGAGTTGGTCCAGAATAACCCTAGGGTTTAGCTGGCTTGCTCTGTAATTAGTTAGGGGTAGAGTGGGAAATAGAATTAGGATAAGTAGAGGGAGACACCCACCTCCCATCCTATCTCAGTCATTTGCTCTTTGCCTTCTAGGTTTTCCTGCTCTCCCAATCCCCTGTTGTAGCAACTGAGATCCGCAGAGAACCATACCTCTGTGTACTGGAGATTTTGAGGAAGTGAGACCGTAATCTCACTGTTGTAGCGTGTGGTAGCCACACAGTTGCAATTCATGGCTGTGATTCGTGTTTTGGAATTGTTCTTCGCGTTTTGCTTTTTCTCCATGATTTTCCCATTGATCGATCTCCCTACTCGGTTCATCTTTTGCGATTCCTTTTGAACTAAGTTGTTCTAGATCGTGAGGCGCATCTTTCCACCGAAGGAATTTTCTTCTAACCTCACGAGCTAGTAGATCAGTTGATTTTCGTTTTGGATCAAGTTTTGCTCCTTTCCCCCCAATTTTTCTGATTCACCGATTTGGAGTTAGGTTTGAGCCATGATTTCTTTGGGATAGCTCACTAACTCTCTTGGAACTCCTCATACCAAGTCTAAGCCTTAGAGCTTTTGATTCAGAGGAGATCGGGTTGAATCCGTGGAAGAACAGTGCTCCGTCGGGGGCATTGGAAGCTGACGTCGGGGCCATCGGATGCTCTGTTCATCACATCGGAAGCATCCGATGCCACGTGTCATCTGACAGTGTTTTCTAAGGAGCATCGGACGCTGACTATCGGCGCCTCCGTTGCCATCAGAGCATCCGAGGGTCTTACATCGGATGCTAGGGCTTCACTGTAGCCAGCATCTAATGCCAGTCTAGTAAGGTTCTGTTTGCATCGGAAGCTTCCGACGCCTGACCATCGGACGCTGCCAGCATCCGATGCAGGTACTTCTGCGCTGTTTTGTCCGCAGTTCGTTCGATCATTGTCAGTTTTGATTTCTGGCTTTTGCGTTGGGTTGCTAGAGTTGTGTAGTGTCTCGCTGTGCTTCTTGGAAGCATCCACCCTACATCTGAAGGACCGAAAGTGCAACCAGAAAGTGACCAGAGGGGGGGGTGAATGGGAGCTTCAAATTTTCCTTTCGGAAACTTGTTAGCCTTTGTCCCAAGAATCAACCCCAAGAGCAAACCTAGAGCTTGTAAGTGTCCACGACCCTAGATGTAGGGTGGATGCTTCCGAGAAGCACAGCGGGACACTATACAACCGTAGAAACCTAACGCAAAAGTCGGAAACCAAATCCGTCAACGAACGAACAAAACGCGGACGAGACTACGGAAGACAGAACTGACCGGACTCTGATGAGCGTCCGGTCAAGTACCACCGGACACGTCGGGTCAACCAAAGTCCAGTTTTGGACCTTACTGTTTCTGACCGGACTCAGTGACACTGTGAGTCCGGTCGTTGCTTGAGCGTCCGGTCACTTCTGACAAACACCATGAACAGTAGAAGGGCGAGTCCGGTCAAGGAGTGAAAGGAGCGTCCGGTCAAAGTGCGAAATAGAATAGTGAAATGTTCATCGACCGGACTCACTCTCTAGCGTCCGGACAGTTCGAGCTGAGCGTCCGGTCACCCCGAAACTAGGCAGTTCGTCCACCGATTTCACTCGGTCTCACTCGAAACGAATCCTCTAGGGATCAAACTTGGTGAGATGAGTCACAAGGAGGATAGTGAGCTATCTCTAAGAGATCATGGCTCGAACCTATCTCCAAATCGATGAATCGAAGAAATTCGGGGGAAGGGAGAAAAACTTGACCCGAAACAAAAATCGATCGATCTACTAGGTCGTGATGTTAGAGTTGAATTCCTTCGATGGAAAGAAGTGCCTCACGATCTAGAACATCTCTGTTCAAACGGAATCGCAAAAGACGCAACGAACAAAGAGATCGATCGACGAGAAAATCGTGGAGAAAAGAAATCCGTGAAGAACAAGAACAAAACGCAAATCACAACCATGAATTTGCAACCGTGTGGCTACGACACGCTACAACAGTGAGATTATGGTCTCACTTCCTCAAAATCTCCAGTACACAGAGGTATGGTTCTCTGCGTATCTCAGTTGCTACAGCAGGGGATTGGGAGAGCAGGAAAACCTAGAAGGCAAAGAGCAAATGACTGAGATAGAATGGGAGGAGGGTGTCTCCCTCTACTTATCCTAATTCTAATTCCTACTCTACCCCTCACTAATTACAGAGCGAACCAGCTAAACCCTAGGGTTATTCTGGACCAACTCGAAGATGCTGGTGATCCGATGGCCACGCCCGCACAACTGGTAGCGTTGCCTCGATGCAACCTCACCGATTGCCGCCACGTGCCGCCACAACTCCGCTCGTCCTTTTCCCGGACTTCACCCCCGGTTTTGAGGCCCAAACTGGGAAACTAGCCGTCCATCGCCTGAGTTTTGTGGCCCAAACTCAGAAACCCGCAGCGCCCAGGTTTTGAGGCCCAAACCTGGAAACCGTCCTCAGCCCGAGTTTTGTGGCCCAAACTCGGAAACCATCGGCGCCCAGGTTTTGAGGCCCAAACCTGGAAACCGTCCACTCGGTGGTTTTTCTGTGGCTCAACCACCAAACCGAGCCGTAGAGGGGATGCACTGCCCGTGCACCCCGTCCACTGACACGTGTCCCCAGGTCCTCGACCCAAGCAACACCGTGCCCGCAAGTCTTCGCTTGTTGCTGTCCCAGGCTGTCAGCCACCACAGCTGATCCTCGGGCCACCGGTCCCTAAGTCCAAGCCTCACGTCCGCCCTTCGCCACTCTCGGTCCATCGGCACGGCACATCTCTACTTGACCTTCACCTTGCCTTTGATCACTGTATCCGTGCTCTACACCTGCACAACACAAGCCAAAGAACATGCGCATTATCCCAGTTGACAATCACTCATCTCTCAGAGACTCGGCATACACCCATGTATCCGCAACATCTAGGGTCGTGGACACTGGCAAGCTCTAGGTTTGCTCTTGGGGTTGAATCTTTGGGACAGAGGCAACAAGTTTCTGAAAAGAAATTTGAAGCTCTCATTCACCCCCTCTGGTCGCTTTCTGGTAGCACTTCCGGTCCTTCAATTGGTATCGGAGCGGGTTAAGGATCTTCCACCTTAGCCGGTTCCAGATCCATAGAAGGCGACATGGATCGCGGCGTGGGCAAACCGTCGTTCTTTGATGGCACGAACTATGCGTATTGGAAGATACACATGTCGGCCTATTTGCAGAGTTTGGGTGCTTCCATCTGGGATATTTGCAACTCTGCTGATTACGTGGTCTTGGCTGCTCGTGCCACTCAGCATCAGATTGATGAGCACGATGCCAATAGCCGAGCCCATAATGCTCTTTTCTCATGCTTGAGCATGTCTGAGTTTGATCGTGTTTCTCATCTCCCCACGGCTCGTGAGATTTGGGCGACCCTCATGCGCTTCCATGAGGGAACCTCTCAAGTCAAATCCCGTCTCTACGAGTCGCACAAGCGGGAGTATGAGAACTTTCGACATATGCCTGGCGAGAGCATAGAGAGTTTATTCGCTCGCTTTCAGGTGATTGTCAACAGGATGAGGGCTAACAAGGAGCTGTTTCCTTTCGATGATCATGAGAGGGCGTTGAAGCTTTTACACACACTTGATCGGTCGGTGTGGGATTCCAAGGTTCAGGCGATCATCGAATCGCCTAACTATGAGACCCTCACATGCGACGAGCTCTTTAGTAAGCTCAAGTCCAGCGAGATCGATGCCATAGCGAGGGCGTCTTACAAAAATCCTTCTGGCCCGTTGATGGCTTTGCTTTCTGGCTCTTCTGCTAACTCGTCTAGAGGCTTTGCACTTTCCTCTCTTCTTTGTCACAGAGGAGCAGCTGGAGTTCATGGGGGATGATGAGCTGGCTTTGCTCGCCAATCGGTTCTCGCGGTTCCACAACAACCGCATGAACCGTCGCCGCGGAGGAGGACGCTTGGGCTATTTCGAGTGCGGTGACCCCAACCACTTCATCGCCAATTGCCCAAAGAAGAACAAGCAAGTCTTCGGCAAGGCGGATCATGGGCACAAGTATGACTCCGACAAGCGCAAGGAGAAGTACGTCCCCGCGAAGCACAAGCAAAAGGGCGGCTTCAACAAGGAGTACATCAAGACGAAGTACTTGGAGAAGGCCCAGGCTGAGCAGCGTGCATTCTTCGCCACGCTCAGCGACGTCGACGACTCGGATGACGACTCCGCTTCCTCGAGCGACGACGAGTCCGAGAAGAAGAAGAGGATCGAGGACAAGCTGAACGGCCTCTGCTTCTTCGCCGACAACGAGGGTTTCTGCACCATGGCCCTTGGCAAGGAGGTCGACGGCGAGCTGGAGGAGATCCCTCAGAACGACGACGATGATGACACCTCCCAGGTATCTCTGACCCCCGACGAGCTTTCTGCTGAGGTCGAGAAGCTTACTGCCGCCCTTCTGAGTCAAGATAAGTTGCTTAGGCACGCTGCTAGAGAGCGGAAGGAGTTTAGGCAGAAGTGGGAGGATACGGTGAAGGAGCTTGAGTTTGCTAAGTCCATCGTAGTTATTTCTGAGGAGGCTGAGTGCGAGATGTGCACCACGCACATGACTGACCTTCTCACCTTGAGAGGTAAGTATGTTGCGTTGGTTAGAGAGGTGGATGAGCTTAAGGCTAGATCCTCACTGTTGGGTGCGTGCAAGTCCTGTGCAGGCTTGCAATCCGAGTTGGCAAAGAAGAATGCCAAGATTGTGTCTCTTGAAGAGGCCAGCTCGGGTAGCACGTGTGTGCCTAGGTGTGTTCTATGTGAGGGCTTGGAAATGGAGATAGCCAACGTGAAGCATGACAAGATGCAAAACGAGGAGGAAAACACATACCTTCGGACCATCTTGTCATGGGTGTCTTGTGGAGAGCCGCAGCTTGGGATGATGATCTCCCAGTTCAAGCGTGCTGCTGGAGGTCCAGGTGTAGGCTTTGCTCAAGGTGTTGATGTTTCATCTTTTGGCAAGATTGGAGAGTCGAGTGGTCTTAACCCATGTGAGAAGCCCAACTCCACCACTACTCCTAAGCTTACAAAGATTCCACCCAAAGAGCCTCTTAAGCCCAACACCAAGGATGGTGTGTTCGTTGAACCTCCGAGAGCTCCACCCAAGAAACAAACATGGCATCCCAAGCCCAACCACCTGAAAAACAAGCTTGACACCATGCCACCTATCCAAGAGGAGCTTATGCCACAGAAGGGCAAAGTGATCCACAACCACTACCGTGAATACCAACAACCCCCTATGAGAGCGGTGAGGTACCATTGTGAGCACTGTGGGAGAGATGGACACTTGAGTGAGTTTTGCTTCAGGCGCAAGAGAGAGGCGCGCCGTGCAAAGGAGATGAACAACATGGACATGTACCATCCTTTCCATGATGTACAAGTGTCAAATGTTCAGAGGCGTGCTGCTAGGCCTAGAGGTCCAAAACCTCAAGTTCCTAGGCCTAGGCCGCGAGGAGGTCGTGCCCGGCGGGAGCCTGCTGTTGTGGGCTATGGACCCCGTGGCGGTGGCTTTGTAGTTGAGCGTTTTCCCCCACCGCGTTTTGAGTATCGCGATGGACGCTCCTCCCTTAGCGGACCATGTTTTCCTCTACGTGGTGATCGCTCTTCCCATAGGCGTGCTAGGAATGGTTTTTTTGCTAACCGTTCTTTTGAGCACCCGCCCCAACACTGGTATTCTTCCTACTTCACTAACCCCAGTGTTGGACCGTATGCTCACCCTATGTCTTTTTATTGATGTAGGTAAAACGATTGGAGAACGTTTGGTTGGTGGATTCCGGTTGTTCGAGACACATGACCGGAAACACCAAGTGGTTCTCCAGTCTTAGTCCTGTTATCGAGAAGGAATTTATCACTTTCGGCGACAATAGCAAAGGTAAAGTTTTCTCTCGTGGGTCTGTGCGAGTTAATGAGCACTTTGTGTTGCGCGATGTTGCTCTTGTTTCTAACTGGCATTTTAACCTTCTTTCTGTTTCACAACTTTTTGATGATGACTATGAGATTCGTTTTAAGCCGAATCTCAGTCGTATTTTGGATCCTCAGGGCAATCTTGTATGTATGATTTCGCCCTTCGGGAAAGTCTTTCGTGCAAATTTCTCGGAGTCTTTTGGGATTTCCCGTTGTCTTGTGGCTGGACCTTCCTCCTCTGATCTTTGGAAGTGGCATAGGAGACTTGGTCACTTGAGCTTCGACTTGCTTGCAAGGCTTAGCTCACTTGGCCTAATCCGAGGATTGCCCAAGTTATCCATGGAGAAGGATCTTGTTTGCCATTCTTGTAGACATGGGAAGATGGTTGCCGCTCCCCACCATCCACTGACTCAGGTCATGACCAAGCGCCCTGGAGAGCTTTTAGACATGGACTTTGTTGGTCCGGCTCGGGTGAGCTCGGTTGGGGGGAAGTGGTATGTGCTTGTTGTTGTTGATGATTTTTTGAGATATTCGTGGGTCTTCTTTTTGACAGAGAAGACTGAGACTTTCTCTTTTGCTCGCAATCTAATTTTGCGTCTTCAGAACAAGTTCCCTTTGAACTCGATGCGAGCTATTAGGAGTGATAATGGTTCCGAATTCAAGAATTCGGATTTTGAGAAGTTTTGTAACTCCTTCGGTTTAGAGCATCAGTTTTCTTCCCCCTACACACCCCCTCAAAATGGTGTTGTAGAAAGGAAGAATCAGACCCTTGTTGAGATGGCTAGGATGATGCTCGATGAGCATAGGACTCCTAGGCGATATTGGGCCGAAGCTATGAGCATTGCATGCTACATTTCCAATCGCATTTTTCTTCGAGTTTTCTTGAAAAAGACCTCTTATGAGTTGCGTTTTGGAAACTACCCAAAGTGAGTTATTTTAGAGTTTTTGGTTGTCATTGTTTTATACTCAAAAAGGGCAACTTGGACAAGTTTGAGTCTCGCTCTTCTGACGGTGTATTTTTGGGTTATGGCACTCATACTCGTGCATATCGTGTACTTAACCTTGATACTAACCGAGTCATGGAGACATCCGATGTCACCCTTCGACGAGACCATGGTTTGTCCTTCTTCTCATTTTAAGCGTGCAGGTGATCATGAAGTTGGGAGAGCCTCTTTTTGGTGATGAGGACGAGGGTGCTGAAGGGATGGATGACCCAGCACCACCTCCACCTGCTGTGCCGCAAAGAGCGGCCTCTACTACCACTCACGGCCCTGATCCTTCTTCTTCGACGACTTGGGGGCCATGGGATCCGCCACCTCGAGCAGTACCTTTGTACCCGTGGAGGCACCAGCTGCTATTGAGGGGGAGGTCTCCTTCAGCTCGAGAGGCGCCACGACATATTCAGCGCCAACACCCACCTCAACAGATGATCAGCAGCATCGGCGAACGTGTCACTTGGTCGAGGTCACAACAAATCTCTCACATTGCTCATTCTGCATTTGTTGCTGATTTTGAACCCCGAGATGTTGGACACGCTTTATCTGATCCAGATTGGGTCAATGCCATGCATGAGGAGTTAGAGAACTTTGAGAGAAATTGGGTTTGGGTTCTTGTTCCTTTTCCTCCTGAGTGTCACCCTATTGGGACAAAATGGGTTTTCAAAAACAAACAAGGAGAAGATGTCCATGTTGTAAGAAACAAGGCCAGACTTGTAGCCCAGGGGTACAGCCAGAAGGAGGGCATAGACTATGAGGAGACTTTTGCTCTTGTAGCTCGTTTGGAAGCAATTATGATACTCTTGGCTTTTGCTGCATCCAAAGGGTTTAAACTTTTTCAAATGGATGTCAAGAGTGCCTTCCTAAACGGCTACATAGAAGAGGAGGTGTATGTGAGACAACTGTGACACCCTAGTGTCAAGCACTGCATTAGGAACTACATTTAGCTACTAAAATGCATAAGCAATGCATTGCATCATTTCATGTGCATCAAAGTGCTTTTGCCTCTGATTTATATAATTGGATCTTTGGTTTCTTTTGGACTTGGTTGTTTGAGTGACTTTCTGACTTGGCAAATGGTTTTATAAAATAGAGAATAATGAGAGTCTTCTTTCTACCGAAGGAATTTCTCTAATACCACACGAACTCACAGATTGGGCGGATTTAGTTTTGGGATCGAGGTTCTTGCCCGTTCCTCCCCATTTTCTTCGATTCACCGATTTGGAATTAGGATCGAGCCATGATCTCTTAGGAGTAGCTCACTAACATCCTTGTGACCCCTCACACGAATTTGAGCCTTAGTGCTTTTGATTTGAGGGAGATCGGGTCAATTCGGTGGACGAACAGAGGACTGGTCGGGGGTGACCGGACGCTGCCTCATAGCGACCGGACGCACCGAGCCAGAGTCCGGTCGTTGAACACCTGCGCTGTCCAGTTAGCGCGAGATGACCGGACGCACTCCTCGTATCGACTGGACGCTATCCCGTGCGTCTGATCGTTGAAAGGCCGAGCGAAACAGGCTCTGCGAACTGACCGGACGCTCTATTACTGTGTGACTGGACGCATCGAGCACACTGTTCATTGTGCCTATTTTCTCGTGACCGGACGCTTGAGGTGTGACCGGACGCACCTCCACGCAGAGTCCGGTCCAACACAGAGAGCTCCCGAAATGAGTTTCTGTTGACCGGACGCGTCCGATCGATCCTGACCGGACGCTCCTCAGAGTCCGGTCAGTGCAGTGATCGCACGTTTATGTCCGTATCTTGTACGTTCGAGCTCCGATTTGAGATTCGCTTTTGCGTTGGATTCCCGACTCTGTGCTCTACAGAAACTGGGCTTCCCGCTTTGCGAAAAAGCCTGAATCCCCCTCGCGTTGCTCGGGGGAGGTTGAGGTTACCCAAACTCCATCCTGTCACTAGTTGACTCGCGTGGATTTGGGTGAGGGAGCTTTTGTGGTGTCCCGCTGTGTTCCTAGGGAACATCCACCCATTCTCTTGGGTCATGGACATCACGTGTGTCGGCTTTGCTCTTGGGGTTGATTTTGTTGGGACAGAGGCCGTAATTTCTGAGAAGAAATTTTTAGGCTCCCATTCACCCCCCCCCCCCTCTGGTCGCCTTGCTTTAGCATTTTCGGTCCTTCAATTGGTATCGGAGCCAGTTAGGGATCTCTCTACCTTAACCGGTTCCGGATCCGCGAAGGCAACCTTTTGAGAGTGGTTTGGCTTCCGACGTGGTTAGTCGAGGTGTTGAGCTTTTGCTTTGCTAACACTAACGGTGCTTTTAGAGTAGCACCAAGTTCTTCTTCAAGTATGTCTTTGTCTTTTGGGTTGAATGTTTCCAGGGACGACATCTCGGGAAGAAGGAGGAGTGCAGTTGATGAGAGGGATCGCGAGGTGAATGAGCTGTTGAATCTTCTACGTGATGATGAACTTTCACCAGAGGATCTCCTACATCAACTGGGCAAGGCCAAGAGAGTACACTTGCTCATGGACTTGTGACCTGCACAACCTATATGTGGCTCGCTCTAGTTTTGTTGACTTTTGTAGTACCGTGCGTAGAAAGGGCGAAAAGTTGAAATGCTCCAATGCTAGTTTGAAGTCTAGTGCCTCTTTGCCTTGCACTCTTGTAGTGACATTGTTAGGAAGAATGATGAGCTAAGCTTTTCCCTTGCTAGCTTAAAATCTGAAAATGAAATGTATATCTAATAGCTTTCTCTACCAGATACGGACTCTATGAATATTTAGTTATGTCCTTGGATTGACCCATGCACCGGCACATTTCATGTACCTGATGAATTCAGTTTTCAATGCCAGAGTTGGATAAGTTTGTTTGTAGTGTTCATCGATGACATCTTGGTATACTCTGAGAATGATAAGGACCATGCTGAGCATCTACGAGTTGTTTTGACCCGGCTTAGAGAGCACAAGTTGTATGCTAAGTTCAGCAAGTGTGAGTTTGGTTGAAGAAGGTACCTTTCCTTGGTCACGTCCTTTCAGAGGAAGGGATCTCTGTAGACCCTTCTAAAGTACAAAGAGGTTTATGGATTGGGAAGCACCCACGAGTGTTTTTGAGGTTCGCAAGCTTTTTGGGTTTGGCAGGATACTACCGTCGGTTTATCCGGATTTTCAAGAATAGCCAAGCCTATGACTCGTTTAACGCAGAAAAACAAGAAGTTCGAATGTACTCCAGAGTGTGAAGCAGCTTCCGCACTCTGCGAACGTTGTTGACATCCGCACCTGTTTTGGCTCAGCCAAACTTGGAGGAACCTTTTGATGTGTTTGCGACGCATCCAAGATTGGACTTGGATGTGTACTCATGCAAAATGGAAGAGTTATCGCCTATGCTTCTCGCCAGTTCAAACCGCACGAAGAGAACTATCCCACTCATGATCTGGAACTAGCAGCCGTCGTGCATGCACTCAAGATATGGAGACATTATCTTATGGGAAAACCTATGTCATGTGTACACAGATCATAAAAGTCTGAAATATATCTTCACCCAGCCAGAGTTGAACATGAGGCAAAGAAGATGGCTAGAATTGATTAAGGATTATAACCTAGAAGTGCATTACTGTAACACCCCGGGTTTTTAAATAATTAAAATTAAATAGAATTTAATAAGAAAATGGCCAAAACCCTAGACGGAGGAAATTTCTAGCCAGATGTTTGTTGCATTCATGCCGTTGCATAATTTTATTGGGTGAAAAAGAATTTATTTAAACCCGTATAGGGCGAATCGATTTATTCTATTTAGAAAACAAATAAAATATTTATGAAAATTCTATAAAATCAAAACCAAAGTTTTGTTTTTCCAAAACCAAGGAAAATATTTTGGAAGTTTGCTAAAGTCAATTGATTTCAAACTGATTTGAAATTAGATTTCAAATGGTTTTATAAAGTTTGAAAAAGAAAGAAAAGGGAAAGGCAATCGGGCTCACCTCCTCTCCCTCCCTTGGCCCAAGCCAGCCCAAACCCCTGGCCTGCTCTCCCTCCCCTTCCCATTTCCTCCTCAGCCCGATCCGGCCTCTCTCTCACCCAAACTGGCCGGCCCGCCTCCACCATCCGCGACCAGGCCCATAGCTCGCCGCGCGAAGCCGCGCACAGCCAGCCGCGACGCTCACCACCCCTCTCTCTCACTGACAAGGGAGCCCACCCTTCAGTCCATCTTCCCCAACCATCTTTCCTCCCCGCCCTACGCGCTGCGCGCCGCCCTTATCTACGCGCCGAGCCGCCCCTCTCACCCTCATCCTCCATCGCATGCCCAGGCAACACACCACCAGCCTCGTCCTCACCTCCCTCGGCATCACGGGTCGCACGACGCCATCCAGGACCGACCTCGTGGAGCTCCACGCCCGGGTCACTGCCATCCCTCGAGCTCATTGGCACACCGATCATCTCCGCCGAGGAGTCAACTCCCCTCGGTTTCCCTCCGACCACGACGACTGCCCTTCCGAAACCGCGGTGAGCCCCCTGCCGTTTGCAGTTTCCTTCGTTGTCTTCCGTGCGGTATAGGCCGATTTCGAGCGCCATGGCCGCGCCACCACCGCTCTCCCTCTCTGTCGGCCTCCCGTCGACAACGAACCCTTCGTCGGTCTCGCGGTGAGCTCCACTCTGCCCCGCTCTCCCCTTTTTGGTTTTCTATCAGTCCCTATCCCAAGTTTCACGCACACTGACAGGATGGCCATGGCGTCCGCCGTACAACCCATGGGCGCCGCCGCGGGCCCACCCCTCTCCGCCCTGTCCCCGGCGCCGACAAGCCCTCTTCCGAGTTCGCCGTTAGCTCCTACATCTTTCCCCTTAACCCCGAGGTCTCTAGTGGCCTGGAGTGAGCTTCCGAGCCGCACCGGCCATGGCACCGCCGCGCTAGCCATGCGCCGCCACCTGTAGCCGCGCACCAACCATGTGTAACCACGCACATCACCCGCACCCAACGGGATCACGCCAGTGTCCTCACCGTCGAGCCCACCCGGACGCACCGCCTCACCCGCACTGGCCTGCATAATCGCGCCGGCGAGCCCCGGCCAGCCATAGTGCCGTCGCACGCCACCAAGCACGGCCACACACGGCGCCACGGCCAAACCCTCTTCCCCTGCGTCGTCGAAATCCCGATCTGCGCCTAGATTAGAAGTCTCCCCGAACCGGTATACACCAGAGGTGGACTTCGTCCACCGCGTTGCGCGCGCTGTGGTCCATCGCCAACTGGTGCACCGGACCAGTGGGCGCACGCCATCTGGCGCCACCTCAGCGCCACGCGAAATCCCACACCGCCGGCTCTGGCCATTTGCTAAAGAGACCCTCCATTTGTTTGAATCAACCCGCCGTCCATCATCATTATCATTGAGTCACGGAAAACTTTCACCCTAGCCCCCTGATCTCTCGGTAAATAAGGACAAGTCCAGCCGCTTTTCCTTTTCTGTTTTGATTTATTTTAAATCCAAAAATGAGTTCAATCTATTACAGAAATGCCATCCAACTTCAAACGCTCATAACTTGCTCATTTAACTCCGATTCGACCCATTCAACTTGCGTTAGATTCATAATTTCGTTCTCTACGCAGTAGAACTATTTTTACTGTTTTCATACTGTTTGTTGTACTGTGTTATTTATTTTGCTTTGTATGTGCCATGTATGTGGATTGGGCCAGAGAGTGCGGAGTACAGGACGCTCCAGACCATCCTTGCGACCCAGTTGATTCGACCCAGTCCGAAGGCAAGTGTCTTGAACATCTTGCACCACCTCATTTTACTTTGGTACTAGAGTAGTTAGATCTTGTAGATGCATGCTTGTCATTAATTGAATCCCATGATATGGTTTACTAGTTATTGTTTATGTTATCCTTGTCGCCTGTTTTGGGTTGTTCGGGTAGAAGTCTTGCTTAGCCCTGCAGTCATGTGGGATGGGATGATGTCAAATATAATTAATCCTGATTAATGAACTATGAAACGATGTGGACATGGTAACTTTTGTAGAAACATGGTTAGGTAAATCCGGCAGATGACCGTATGGTGGTTTTGTGCCGTGAGACTCGGCACTGCTTTGGTTTTTGGTTCGGGGCTCGTGCTAGACATATCCTGCCTGGATCCCTAGGACCCGGTTCTTGGACAGTAACCCGGCAATACAGCGCAGCCATGAGATCTGGATGGGCTGGACCTGGCTAATAATTAGTTTCCTCAAGTTATGCTACACGGGGTTTGTTTAGTGGCTCAAGAGGGGTCCCTTGGGGTCGTTACTTATGGACAGGGGGAAAACCTTAGAGTACGTGTAAACCAGACTTGGAGGGACTTGTAAAGCCTTGCAGTGCAACCTGCTATGCACCTTGGCAGTGTTTAGCGTGACGGGACCTGCACACTCATGGGTAACGATGTGCAACCTCTGCAGAGTGTAAAACTGTATATCAGCCGTGCTCACGGTCACGAGCGGGCTTGACTTCTTCGAGATTAGTTGGTTACTGGTTACTGTTTCGGGTCATCTGATGACTTCAGTGCGGTGCCTGATGGACTTCAGGTGGGGTACTGGTGCGACTCAGTGGGTTGCTTGTGTGACTCCAAGTGTTGGTTACTCGGTGTGACTCCGAGTGTGGTCGTGCTCGGTGCGACTCCGAGTGTTGTTACTTTTCTACAGAGTCTGACTATAACCTAGTAAATAGGTGCATGGATTAATAGGATTAACAGGATGTGTCGTTTAGGTGCTTGAGTCAAACAAGTCAGCCTACCTTTGTTATAAGCCGCATAAGCATATATTTCCTACACTTGCGGAGTACGTTTCGATGTACTCACCCTCCTCTTTGTCCCCCTGCTACCCCACCCAGACGCTGGCGATTACGGAGATGCTGGTGGCTACGTCACGGGAGCCGGAGTATCCAGAGGACGGTGGCTCGACCCTGACGACCTGTACTAGGATGGCGCTACCCCCGGTCGACCTTCCTGTGGAGATGAGTCCAGACTTCCGCGACTACTTCAGAGTCTTCATAGAGTTAGATGTCGAGAGAGTCTGTACTTTTTCTTTCGACCGAGGGTCATTTATGTAATAATATTCGTATATTAATAAAAGCATTGTTTTGATATTTACTATGATGTGGATATATGTATGAAAATTGATCCTGCATACATATATTGTGCTCCAATTTTGTTCTTAAAATTGGGGTGCACAGAGTGGTATCAGAGCCGTGTTGACCGTAGGACGCTACCCTAGTCAGTCGTCGAGTTTACAAAACTATTTTTAAAAGCCCCATCTCTTTTCCCACTTCTGTAGACCCTTTCTCTGCTGAAAATTCAAACTTGTTTCAAAGTAGGTCCTCCAATAGTAGGATGCCCACCATAATTATTTGAACTCGTAGAACGTTGATTGACATGTGCTTGTTCTCTTGTTTGATTTGCTTCTTTGTATTGACTGTGGCCTCTCTGAATCTCGGGACGAGATTCCAGTTAAGGGGGGTAGTTTGTAACACCCGGGTTTTAAATAATTAAAATTAAATAGAATTTAATAAGAAAATGGCCAAAACCCTAGACGGAGGAAATTTTCTAGCCAGATGTTTGTTGCATTCATCCGTTGCATAATTTTATTGGGTGAAAAAGAATTATTTAAACCCGTATAGGGCGAATCGATTTATTCTATTTAGAAAACAAATAAAATATTTATAAAATTCTATAAAATCAAAACCAAAGTTTTGTTTTTCCAAAACCAAGGAAAATATTTTGGAAGTTTGCTAAAGTCAATGATTTCAAACTGATTTGAAATTAGATTTCAAATGGTTTTATAAAGTTTGAAAAAGAAAAAAAAGGGAAAGGCAAATCGGGCTCACCTCCTCTCCCCCCGGCCCAAGCCGACCAACCCCTGGCCTGCTCTCCCTCCCTCTCCCTTTCTCCTCCCCCGATTCCCCTCCTCTCTCCCCCAAACTGGCCGGCCCGCTCCACCATCCGCGACCAGGCCCAAGCTCGCCGCGCGAAGCCGCGCACAGCCAGCCGCGACGCTCACCACCCCTCTCTCTCACTGACAAGGGAGCCCACCCGTCAGTCCATCTTCCCCAACCATCTTTCGGCCCTCGCCTACAGCGTGGATGTGTGCCCTCCGCCCTTATCTACGCGCCGAGCGCCCCTCTCACCCTCATCCTCCATCGCATTCCCAGGCAACACACCACCAGCCTCGTCCTCACCTCCCTCTGCTTGCCAAATAGCAGCACGTACCTTCACATGAATTGGTCATATTTTCCCTCCGTCCTGGCCTTTCTCTGCTGGGGACTCAGGAAATGGTGGGTCCTCGTAACGTGCTCCAGGCGGATTCGATACATCTACGGTCGCAATCTAACAAATTCACCAAGTGGATTGAGTTACATACCATTGGTCAAGTTCAATGCTCCAAGGTCAATACAAATTCATGGTAGGAGCATCTTCCACTCCTTTGGGGGACGCCACATAGAATGATTCCCCGACTTGGGTCCCTTTCAAACTCACGGCTATTGAGTTCGAAAGGCCCACAAGTCATGGGCCAGGGACTGTGGCAATCAAGTATCGACACACACTGTAGCCCACCACATGTCCAAACTGGGTCAATGTTTGAGCGCGACAATAAACGCCCGATCCTGCGGCATTAAAACCAGGACTATTATGACCTTCTAAAAGATCACCCGGCGAGATAGTGGGGTTTGAAAGCTGCCTACAGGTAGTGAGGTGGCTACGGACACAACGAAAGCGGGCAACTAGGCCCACTCCTTTTCTTCTTTGGTGTATGGCGATAATCCTTCCTTCTGACTTATTCTAAGAACTCCCCCACGGACAAGCATACAATGAAGGCGAAGCTGATGATACTATGCGGCTAAGTCGACAAGCCTTGAAAAGCCCGATTACCGCACGTCTTTTCAGTCAGCAACATACCTTCAAGGGATGAGGCGTTACTGATGAATACGAACGTCACCCTCATCGCAACTTTGCCAAGTAGGCGACCGGTCCGTGAAGAAAATCAGAGTACCGCTCACAGGGCGCCCCAAAGCTCAGGATCCATGGAGGGACCCTACCATGGTATCCAAGTACATGAACCCTGGTCGTTTATCTAGAAACAGAAAAAAACTACTAGGAATGGTTTCTCCGTTGCCAAATTCAATGGAATATTGAGCAGCTGAAGAAATTCCCTACCGTAAGGACAAATCTACAGATCTGACTTAGGCAAATGTATCTCATTACAAAAAAACAACAAACAGCGGATCTTACATAAGCTTGGAGATTCATCGCAACAAGGGAGCTTTACTTCTCTGTTATCCTTCAATCCCGACTATTTATCCGGGATGAAGCCCCTCAACTATACAATAAAGCTTTAGGCTATTATTCTCACCGACATAATATTATTAGTAACTTCGACAACATTGGTTCAGCAGCACCATACGTGAGTTACGAGCTCCGAGCTCATACAACTCAAAATAGTACGGTTTTTAATAACTCGGCTATCAGCCTAATAGTGAATCAATGTTAGCTACAAAAGTTCATACTAGTTCCTATAAGGCATAACAAGGGGAGTAATCCTCACCCGTCATATACTAATTGACAGAGGTCCGCTTACTTTCGTCACCTCAGCTGTGACCATCCAGAGGATATATATTCACGCCAACAGGGAACCATCGTTCGGATCCATAGAGGTGCTGTGATCAAAATTATCCCTTGGAACAGAAGGTACGAAGAGTAGTAACCCCGCTACCCGCCCGGGCTCGACTAAGTTTCTCTATAGAGATGGAGTAAAAAAACTATAGAGAACATGTGCATATGGACCCAAAACTCACGTGCTAGAGAGCACATCGGATGACCCGTCTAATAAGACGCCTGGTCTCACATCCATGAACCAAACAAAACGACCCATTGACAAGAACCGTTCCTTGTAGCATGCCGATCGACCATACACGAGAGTACACAAGCATTAAAAGTAATTAATACTTTGAATTCTTTATTCTTTCACATTACTTGTTTATAAGGAATACGGTTACGCCAACATAACAAGAGGCTCAGACTACTCACATGATCAAGAAAATCTAAGAGTTACTCCTCCGCTATGAGGTGTAACGTCCCTCCTGCATTCGCTACATGTTCCTCTGTCACTCTTCCCTCAGTGAAGCCGTCATGATGGACGCAGAGCGAGGTTGGCAGATGCAGCCGTGTGCAAGGCGTCGCCAGAAGGCCACTGCCCACTGAAGCACCATGTCCTTGGAGGTACTCTGACTGACCAGTCGCCCGGCAGTGCTGCCTTGCCCTGATCAAACCCATGAACGGACTCGTTTGGTACCTTCCAAAGGAGCGAGGGATCATAATCCAGCACGAGAGGAGCTCAAACCCAACAAGCTCCAGTACCTTCAAGCTGTGCCCTGAAAACTGCTTCAAGAGCCTCCCCGCGACTCTTCGCCCGATTTCAATGCCTGCAGAGGTCCCCGGTCAGCAACCTTCACATCATGCAATGTGGTGCTTCTTGAAGAGCTTTTGTGCTTTAGCAGATACTCTCTTGCCAAGTTCCGCCCTCCTTAACCCCGTTGAACAGCATTCCTTCCCTCCGAACCAGTTTATTTGGGCATCATGAAGGCCATCAATTCGGATAACATGTCATCAGTTAACAGGAGCAAAAGACCCATCGAGCTATTTTCACTTATAAACACCCAGTTGCTTTCTTGGACAGTTTTCTTCAGCTCCAGTCATCCTTCTGCTCTCAAGGAGGGCCGTCCTTTCTTTCTATCAGCCGACGCAAGCCTCTTCCGGTTTTTATGGCAGCGTCGCTGCCATTACTACAGACAAATCAAGCCTAAGATTACCTGCAGCTCATTGATGCGACTTGTGCAGGAGTTGGTGGAGGCCAACTTTTGGCTAATTTGGTCCCTGGCGATTAATCTCGGAGCTCTCGTTCTCACGAACATATCCTGACGGATCCGGAGTGATCTGGTCCTTGGACCCTCACATCACAGCCCCTACAAACAAAAAACATCTACTACTACTGTCAGTAATCAAATGAACCTGGGTAAACACTTGAAGAGGATTTCAAAGATTTACCCTCAACAAACTGTTAAGGCTTCGACAAGGGCCTCACTTGCTCACTTGTACGCTCCTTCAACCACCGGGTGAGGTGCCTGGTCATTCCCCATGAAGCATCTAGGCGTGCGCTCCTTGCGCGAGGGACTGTCGTGGTGCACCGCAAGACACGCGCCACTGTTGAAGAATATAATGCCTCACCACTGACGTCAGCTAGACCATCTCTATGGTTGGCTCCGACCGGGCTAATCGAGTGCGGCAAAACCACTCATTCATTACTCGTCAAATTACCATCCAAACTGAGCAGGAGAACGTGTACAGATCGAGATAAGGCACAGCCAACCTGAGGCAAAGGGAGAAGATCCACTTTAGGTGTTTTTCTATCGACCCTAGGACCCACGAGAAAACAGCTTGGTAAAAACATCTACCTGGCTAAGAAGGAGGGGCACTGGATTCCTTCCTTCCGCCCTCCAACTCCTCTAATTGCCTGGGCCTCAGGGACAACACCTGAAGTTGACAACAGTCGGACCTTGTTTTTCTCTAACAAGCAAGTATATATGTTAGATACCACAACACGCGGCATTCTAAAGTCAGATTTTTGTACTTTCTTTACGAGCTTCACGCCCCGCGGCAAGCTTCAAGGAAAAAGGCCCCCCGAGCTTCTTCTGTTTGTGGGACAAGAGCCCCCAGCCGGAGTCTTCACTTCAGCGAACCGTAACAGACTGGAAGCTGCCGAGGCCTTTCCAACATCTGGAAGCAAGAAAAAGATATAACATGGTTTATTACAAATCCAAATACAAAAGGAGTACAAGGTACTTGGGTTTCGGCCCTTAACCAGGAGCACCCATATGACAGTTGCTTTTTTCAGCCAATCGGTGGACCAAGTATTTTCGAAACACGCAGGCGCCTACCAGTGCGAGCCTTCTTTGGCCGATTCCCGGCCTTCTAAAGTGGAGTCGGCGACCTCTTCCGGCTACTCCTTAGCTTCCGGTCGATGTAGCATACATCAAGTCAGTTGATTTCTGGTTCAAGCAACCAAGGTCATCAGGAGATCTTTGGGTTGCTTCGGAAGGTCCTCAACTTCTCGGATGAGACCTCCTAAATTATGCCCCCGCCTTCTTCAGTCACCGGAGGCATGGGCATACAATCATTGTTTATCCCTCCCCTGACTTGCCGCTATAGAAGAAGAGAAACCCAGTCAAGTCAGCACGATATGCTACTAATATCATTCAAGAGCAAGACAAGACAACTATTAACCTGAGGAGGCGGTCTAAGTGGCGCATAAGGTCGTCATCACCTGGAACAGGTGGTCATGACTCTTTTTGAGCATATCGGTCACCCTTGTGTGATACATGGGTGTATGGGGGCCTAGTCCTCGAGTGATGAGCTTGATGTGTCAACTTAGGGATAATGCGATAGGTCTATGCTTGTGTTTTTGTGCAGTGGCGAGCACGGATCGTGATCAAGCAGGTGAAAGTGCGAAGTAGAGCCACGTCTTTCGCTCGATGAACACCGAGAGTGTGGCGCAAGGGCGACGGTGAGGCTTGGTAGAGACGAGGGACCTGGTGTGCCCGAGATTCAGCTTTGGTGTGCTTGGTCGCTGCCATGGGACAAGCGATGGCAGAGACTTGCGGGGTCATAGTAATTTGTCTCCTGTTCGAGGTGAGGACCTGGGGGACATCGTGTCTGGGTGACTGGAAATGGCACGGTCGGTGCATCCCGTTCTGACGAACTGATCGGGCATTTGATGGTTTGAAAGCCAAGCAGAAAAACCATCGAGTGGACGGTTGTCCTACCAGGGTTTTGGGTGCCTCAAAACCTTGTGTCGGTCGGTTTTCGAAGTTGGGCTCAAAAACTCGGGCTGAGGACGTTGTTTCAGATTTGTCGAGCCTCAAAACCTGGTGCAATCTGGTTTCTGAGTTGGGCCGTCAAAACTCGGCGATGGACGGCTTTTTCCTTCCCGTCTTTTGGGGCCGTCAAAGCGTCGACCTCAGGTTTTAGTAGTGAAGGCGGTTTACCCGGCTTGGGCCCACAAAACCAGGCGAAGGTCCCAGAAAGGACAGCAGAGCATGGCGGCACGTGCTGCAATCGCGAGGTGGCGTCGAGGCCACACGACTCCAGTTTGCGAACTCGTGTTCACCGGTCGGATTCACCACCACCATGATTGGTCCATATAAACCCTAGGTGTTTAGTCCGCTTGTCTCTGAATTAGTTAGGGGTAGAGTTGGAATAGAATTACAGGATAATGTAGAGTGAGACCCCACCTCCCATCCTATTCTCAATCATTTGCTCTTTGTTTGCCTTCTAGTTTCCTGGCTCTCCCATACCATGTTGTATCAACATAGATCCGCAGAGAACCATACCATCGGTGTCCTACTGCGAGATTTTGAGGAATGGAGACCAGTAATCTACACTGTTGATTACGCGTACTTGTGTAGCCAACACCCGTTGCAATTCATGGCTGTGATTCCGTGTTTTGGGAATTGTCTTCGCGTTTTTGGGCTTTTCTCCACTGATATTTCCATTGATCGCTCTCCTCCCTACTCGGTTCATCTTTTTTTTTTTTGCCGATTCACTTTGAACTCCGTTGTTCTAGATCGTGTAAAGGCCGCAATCTTTGTTCCAGCCACCGAAGGACATTTTCGGTCTCCCCTCACTGAGCTAGAGAATCATTTGATTTTCGTTTTGTGAGTCAAGTTTATGCCACTCCTTTTTTCCCCCCCATTTTTCTGGATTCAAACCGATTTGAGTTAGGTTTGAGCCATGATTTCGTTGGGAATAGCTCCGGTAACTCTCTTGGAACTCCTCAAACCAAGTCTAGCCTTAGAGCTTTTTGATTCCGAAGGGATCGGTTGAATCCGATGGAAGAAAACAGGTGCTCCGTCGGGGGCATTGGAATCCTGACGTCGGGGCATCGGATGCTCTGTTCATCACATTCGGGAAAGCACGTGCGATGGCCACGTGTCTCTGACAGGTCTGTTTTTTCTAAGGACATCGACAGCTGACTATTCGCGCCTGCCGTTGCACTCAAGAGCCTCCGGCTGGGGTCGTACAACTAACGTTATGCTGACCGGGCGTCCTGTAGCCAGCATCTATGCCAGTCGAGTAAGGTCTTTTCATCGGAGCTTCCGACGCCTTACCATTCGGACTCTAGCCTTCAGCATCCGATTCAAGGTTCGCTTCTCCTTGCGCTGTTTCTGTCCCGCACTATCGTATCGACATCATTGTCAGTTCGGGGATTTCTGGCTTTTTGCGCTTGGGTTTCTTAGAAGTTGTGTAGTGTCTTCGCGTGCTTCTTGAGCATCCACCCTACATCTGAAGGACCGAAGTGCAACCGATAAAGTGGACCAGAGGGGGGGGTGAAGGGAGCTTCAAATTTCCTTCCTTTCGGAACTTGTTAACCTTTGTCCCAAATCAACCGCCAAAGACAAACCTAGAGCTTGTACAGTGTCCCACGACCTCATATGTAGGTGGATGCTTCCGAGAGCCACAGCGGACACTATAGCAACCGTGAGAAACCTAACGCAAATATCTGGGGAAAAAAAACGAATACCCCCGATCAGCAACGAAACAAAACGCGGACTAGACTACGGAAGACAGAACGTGCCGTGACTCTGCTTGAGCGTTCCGGTCAAGCCCAACCGACCGTTCTTGGGTCAACCAATCCATTTTTGACCTACTGTTTCTGGACCGGACTCATAGGGCCACTGTTGGAGTCCGGTCTTGCTTGAGCGTTCTCCGGTCCACTTCTGACCAAACCCCTGAACAGTAGAAGGGCGAGTCCGGTCAAGGAGTGAAAGGAGCGTCCGGTCAAAGTGCGAAATAGAATAGTGAAATGTTCATCGACCGGACTCACTCTCTAGCGTCCGACAGTTTCGAGCTGAGCGTCCGGTCACCCCAAGACTAGGCAGTTCGTCACCGATTTCACTCGGTCTCACTCGAAACGAATCTCTCGGGATCAAACTGGTGAGATGAGTCACAAGGAGGATAGTGAGCTATCTCTAAGAGATCATGGCTCGAACCTATCTCCAAATCGATGAATCGAAGAAATTCGGGGGAAGGGAGAAAACTTGACCCGAAACAAAAATCGATCGATCTACTAGGTCGTGTGATGTTAGAGTTGAATTCCTTCGATGGAAAGAAGTGCCTCACGATCTAGAACATCTCTGTTCAAACGGAATCGCAAAAGACGCAACGAACAAAGAGATCGATCGACGAGAAAATCGTGAGAAAAGAAATCCGTGAAGAACAAGAACAAAACGCAAATCACAACCATGATTTGCAACCGTGTGGCTACGACACGCTACAACAGTGAGATTATGGTCTCACTTCCTCAAAATCTCCAGTACACAGAGGTATGGTTCTCTGCGTATCTCAGTTGCTACAGCAGGGGATTGGGAGAGCAGGAAAACCTAGAAGGCAAAGAGCAAATGACTGAGATAGAATGGGAGGAGGGTGTCTCCCTCTACTTATCCTAATTCTAATTCCTACTCTACCCCTCACTAATTACAGAGCGAACCAGCTAACCCTAGGGTTATTCTGGACCAACTCGAAGATGCTGGTGATCCGATGGCCACGCCCGCACAACTGGTAGCGTTGCCTCGATGCAACCTCACCGATTGCCGCCACGTGCCGCCACAACTCCGCTCGTCCTTTCCCGGACTTCACCCCCGGTTTTGAGGCCCAAACTGGGAAACTAGCCGTCCATCGCCTGAGTTTTGTGGCCCAAACTCAGAAACCCGCAGCGCCCAGTTTTGAGGGCCCAAACCTGGAAACCGTCCTCAGCCCGAGTTTTGTGGCCCAAACTCGGAAACCATCGGCGCCCAGGTTTTGAGGCCCAAACCTGGAAACCGTCCACTCGGTGGTTTTTCTGTGGCTCAACCACCAAACCGGAGCCGTAGAGGGGATGCACTGCCCGTGCACCCCGTCCACTGACACGTGTCCCCAGGTCCTCGACCCAAGCAACACCGTGCCCGCAAGTCTTCGCTTGTTGCTGTCCCAGGCTGTCAGCCACCACAGCTGATCCTCGGGCCACCGGTCCCTAAGTCCAAGCCTCACGTCCGCCCTTCGCCACTCTCGGTCCATCGGCACGGCACATCTCTACTTGACCTTCACCTTGCCTTTGATCACTGTATCCGTGCTCTACACCTGCACAACACAAGCCAAAGAACATGCGCATTATCCCAGTTGACAATCACTCATCTCTCAGAGACTCGGCATACACCCATGTATCCGCAACATCTAGGGTCGTGGACACTGGCAAGCTCTAGGTTTGCTCTTGGGGTTGAATCTTTGGGACAGAGGCAACAAGTTTCTGAAAAGAAATTTGAAGCTCTCATTCACCCCCTCTGGTCGCTTTCTGGTAGCACTTCCGGTCCTTCAATTGGTATCGGAGCGGGTTAAGGATCTTCCACCTTAGCCGGTTCCAGATCCATAGAAGGCGACATGGATCGCGGCGTGGGCAAACCGTCGTTCTTTGATGGCACGAACTATGCGTATTGGAAGATACACATGTCGGCCCTATTTGCAGAGTTTGGGTGCTTCCATCTGGGATATTTGCAACTCTGCTGATTACGTGGTCTTGGCTGCTCGTGCCACTCAGCATCAGATTGATGAGCACGATGCCAATAGCCGAGCCCATAATGCTCTTTTCTCATGCTTGAGCATGTCTGAGTTTGATCGTGTTTCTCATCTCCCCACGGCTCGTGAGATTTGGGCGACCCTCATGCGCTTCCATGAGGGAACCTCTCAAGTCAAATCCCGTCTCTACGAGTCGCACAAGCGGGAGTATGAGAACTTTCGACATATGCCTGGCGAGAGCATAGAGAGTTTATTCGCTCGCTTTCAGGTGATTGTCAACCAGGATGAGGGCTAACAAGGAGCTGTTTCCTTTCGATGATCATGAGAGGGCGTTGAAGCTTTTACACACACTTGAGTCGGTCGGTGTGGGATTCCAAGGTTCAGGCGATCATCGAATCGCCTAACTATGAGACCCTCACATGCGACGAGCTCTTTAGTAAGCTCAAGTCCAGCGAGATCGATGCCATAGCGAGGGCGTCTTACAAAAATCCTTCTGGCCCGTTGATGGCTTTGCTTTCTGGCTCTTCTGCTAACTCGTCTAGAGGCTTTGCACTTTCCTCTCTTCTTTGTCACAGAGGAGCAGCTGGAGTTCATGGGGGATGATGAGCTGGCTTTGCTCGCCAATCGGTTCTCGCGGTTCCCACAACAACCGCATGAACCGTCGCCGCGGAGGAGGACGCTTGGGCTATTTCGAGTGCGGTGACCCCCAACCCACTTCATCGCCAATTGCCCAAAGAAGAACAAGCAAGTCTTCGGCAAGGCGGATCATGGGCACAAGTATGACTCCGACAAGCGCAAGGAGAAGTACGTCCCCGCGAAGCACAAGCAAAAGGGCGGCTTCAACAAGGAGTACATCAAGACGAAGTACTTGGAGAAGGCCCAGGCTGAGCAGCGTGCATTCTTCGCCACGCTCAGCGACGTCGACGACTCGGATGACGACTCCGCTTCCTCGAGCGACGACGAGTCCGAGAAGAAGAAGAGGATCGAGGACAAGCTGAACGGCCTCTGCTTCTTCGCCGACAACGAGGGTTTCTGCACCATGGCCCTTGGCAAGGAGGGTCGACGGCGAGCTGGAGGGAGATCCCTCAGAACGACGACGATGATGACACCTCCCAGGTATCTCTGACCCCCGACGAGCTTTCTGCTGAGGTCGAGAAGCTTACTGCCGCCCTTCTGAGTCAAGATAAGTTGCTTAGGCACGCTGCTAGAGAGCGGAAGGAGTTTAGGCAGAAGTGGGAGGATACGGTGAAGGAGCTTGAGTTTGCTAAGTCCATCGTAGTTATTCTGAGGAGGCTGAGTGCGAGATGTGCACCACGCACATGACTGACCTTCTCACCTTGAGAGGTAAGTATGTTGCGTTGGTTAGAGAGGTGGATGAGCTTAAGGCTAGATCCTCACTGTTGGGTGCGTGCAAGTCCTGTGCAGGCTTGCAATCCGAGTTGGCAAAGAAGAATGCCAAGATTGTGTCTCTTGAAGAGGCCAGCTCGGGTAGCACGTGTGTGCCTAGGTGTGTTCTATGTGAGGGCTTGGAAATGGAGATAGCCAACGTGGAAGCATGACAAGATGCAAAACGAGGAGGAAAACACATACCTTCGGACCATCTTGTCATGGGTGTCTTGTGGAGAGCCGCAGCTTGGGATGATGATCTCCCAGTTCAAGCGTGCTGCTGGAGGTCCAGGTGTAGGCTTTGCTCAAGGTGTTGATGTTTCATCTTTTGGCAAGATTGGAGAGTCGAGTGGTCTTAACCCATGTGAGAAGCCCAACTCCACCACTACTCCTAAGCTTACAAAGATTCCACCCAAAGAGCCTCTTAAGCCCAACACCAAGGATGGTGTGTTCGTTGAACCTCCGAGAGCTCCACCCAAGAAACAAACATGGCATCCCAAGCCCAACCACCTGAAAAACAAGCTTGACACCATGCCACCTATCCAAGAGGAGCTTATGCCACAGAAGGGCAAAGTGATCCACAACCACTACCGTGAATACCAACAACCCCCTATGAGAGCGGTGAGGTACCATTGTGAGCACTGTGGGAGAGATGGACACTTGAGTGAGTTTTGCTTCAGGCGCAAGAGAGAGGCGCGCCGTGCAAAGGAGATGAACAACATGGACATGTACCATCCTTTCCATGATGTACAAGTGTCAAATGTTCAGAGGCGTGCTGCTAGGCCTAGAGGTCCAAAACCTCAAGTTCCTAGGCCTAGGCCGCGAGGAGGTCGTGCCCGGCGGGAGCCTGCTGTTGTGGGCTATGGACCCCGTGGCGGTGGCTTTGTAGTTGAGCGTTTTCCCCCACCGCGTTTTGAGTATCGCGATGGACGCTCCTCCCTTAGCGGACCATGTTTTCCTCTACGTGGTGATCGCTCTTCCCATAGGCGTGCTAGGAATGGTTTTTTTGCTAACCGTTCTTTTGAGCACCCGCCCCAACACTGGTATTCTTCCTACTTCACTAACCCCAGTGTTGGACCGTATGCTCACCCTATGTCTTTTTATTGATGTAGGTAAAACGATTGGAGAACGTTTGGTTGGTGGATTCCGGTTGTTCGAGACACATGACCGGAAACACCAAGTGGTTCTCCAGTCTTAGTCCTGTTATCGAGAAGGAATTTATCACTTTCGGCGACAATAGCAAAGGTAAAGTTTTCTCTCGTGGGTCTGTGCGAGTTAATGAGCACTTTGTGTTGCGCGATGTTGCTCTTGTTTCTAACTGGCATTTTAACCTTCTTTCTGTTTCACAACTTTTTGATGATGACTATGAGATTCGTTTTAAGCCGAATCTCAGTCGTATTTTGGATCCTCAGGGCAATCTTGTATGTATGATTTCGCCCTTCGGGAAAGTCTTTCGTGCAAATTTCTCGGAGTCTTTTGGGGATTTCCCGTTGTCTTGTGGCTGGACCTTCCTCCTCTGATCTTTGGAAGTGGCATAGGAGACTTGGTCACTTGAGCTTCGACTTGCTTGCAAGGCTTAGCTCACTTGGCCTAATCCGAGGATTGCCCAAGTTATCCATGGAGAAGGATCTTGTTTGCCATTCTTGTAGACATGGGAAGATGGTTGCCGCTCCCCACCATCCACTGACTCAGGTCATGACCAAGCGCCCTGGAGAGCTTTTAGACATGGACTTTGTTGGTCCGGCTCGGGTGAGCTCGGTTGGGGGGAAGTGGTATGTGCTTGTTGTTGTTGATGATTTTTTGAGATATTCGTGGGTCTTCTTTTTGACAGAGAAGACTGAGACTTTCTCTTTTGCTCGCAATCTAATTTTGCGTCTTCAGAACAAGTTCCCTTTGAACTCGATGCGAGCTATTAGGAGTGATAATGGTTCCGAATTCAAGAATTCGGATTTTGAGAAGTTTGTAACTCCTTCGGTTTAGAGCATCAGTTTTCTTCCCCCTACACACCCCCTCAAAATGGTGTTGTAGAAAGGAAGAATCAGACCCTTGTTGAGATGGCTAGGATGATGCTCGATGAGCATAGGACTCCTAGGCGATATTGGGCCGAAGCTATGAGCATTGCATGCTACATTTCCAATCGCATTTTTCTTCGAGTTTTCTTGAAAAAGACCTCTTATGAGTTGCGTTTTGGAAAACTACCCAAAGTGAGTTATTTTAGAGTTTTTGGTTGTCATTGTTTTATACTCAAAAAGGGCAACTTGGACAAGTTTGAGTCTCGCTCTTCTGACGGTGTATTTTTGGGTTATGGCACTCATACTCGTGCATATCGTGTACTTAACCTTGATACTAACCGAGTCATGGAGACATCCGATGTCACCTTCGACGAGACCATGGTTTGTCCTTCTTCTCATTTTAAGCGTGCAGGTGATCATGAAGTTGGAGAGCCTCTTTTTGGTGATGAGGACGAGGGTGCTGAAGGGATGGATGACCCAGCACCACCTCCACCTGCTGTGCCGCAAAGAGCGGCCTCTACTACCACTCACGGCCCTGATCCTTCTTCTTCGACGACTTGGGGGCCATGGGATCCGCCACCTCGAGCAGTACCTTTTGTACCCGTGGAGGCACCAGCTGCTATTGAGGGGGAGGTCTCTTCAGCTCGAGAGGCGCCACGACATATTCAGCGCCAACACCCACCTCAACAGATGATCAGCAGCATCGGCGAACGTGTCACTTGGTCGAGGTCACAACAAATCTCTCACATTGCTCATTCTGCATTTGTTGCTGATTTTGAACCCCGAGATGTTGGACACGCTTTATCTGATCCAGATTGGGTCAATGCCATGCATGAGGAGTTAGAGAACTTTGAGAGAAATTGGGTTTGGGTTCTTGTTCCTTTTCCTCCTGAGTGTCACCCTATTGGGACAAAATGGGTTTTCAAAACAAACAAGGAGAAGATGTCCATGTTGTAAGAAACAAGGCCAGACTTGTAGCCCAGGGGTACAGCCAGAAGGAGGGCATAGACTATGAGGAGACTTTTGCTCTTGTAGCTCGTTTGGAAGCAATTATGATACTCTTGGCTTTTGCTGCATCCAAAGGGTTTAAACTTTTTCAAATGGATGTCAAGAGTGCCTTCCTAAACGGCTACATAGAAGAGGAGGTGTATGTGAGACAACTGTGACACCCTAGTGTCAAGCACTGCATTAGGAACTACATTTAGCTACTAAAATGCATAAGCAATGCATTGCATCATTTCATGTGCATCAAAGTGCTTTTGCCTCTGATTTATATAATTGGATCTTTGGTTTCTTTTGGACTTGGTTGTTTGAGTGACTTTCTGACTTGGCAAATGGTTTTATAAAATAGAGAATAATGAGAGTCTTCTTTCTACCGAAGGAATTTCTCTAATACCACACGAACTCACAGATTGGGCGGATTTAGTTTTGGGATCGAGTTCTTGCCCGTTCCTCCCCATTTTCTTCGATTCACCGATTTGGAATTAGGATCGAGCCATGATCTCTTAGGAGTAGCTCACTAACATCCTTGTGACCCCTCACACGAATTTGAGCCTTAGTGCTTTTGATTTGAGGGAGATCGGTCAATTCGGTGGACGAACAGAGGACTGGTCGGGGTGACCGGACGCTGCCTCATAGCGACCGGACGCACCGAGCCAGAGTCCGGTCGTTGAACACCTGCGCTGTCCAGTTAGCGCGAGATGACCGGACGCACTCCTCGTATCGACTGGACGCTATCCCGTGCGTCTGATCGTTGAAAGGCCGAGCGAAACAGGCTCTGCGAACTGACCGGACGCTCTATTACTGTGTGACTGGACGCATCGAGCACACTGTTCATTGTGCCTATTTTCTCGTGACCGGACGCTTGAGGTGTGACCGGACGCACCTCCACGCAGAGTCCGGTCCAACACAGAGAGCTCCCGAAATGAGTTTCTGTTGACCGGACGCGTCCGATCGATCCTGACCGGACGCTCCTCAGAGTCCGGTCAGTGCAGTGATCGCACGTTTATGTCCGTATCTTGTACGTTCGAGCTCCGATTTGAGATTCGCTTTTTGCGTTGGATTCCCGACTCTGTGCTCTACAGAAACTGGGCTTCCCGCTTTGCGAAAAAGCCTGAATCCCCCTCGCGTTGCTCGGGGGAGGTTGAGGTTACCCAAACTCCATCCTGTCACTAGTTGACTCGCGTGGATTTGGGTGAGGGAGCTTTTGTGGTGTCCCGCTGTGTTCCTAGGGAACATCCACCCATTCTCTTGGGTCATGGACATCACGTGTGTCGGCTTTGCTCTTGGGGTTGATTTTGTTGGGACAGAGGCCGTAATTTCTGAGAAGAAATTTTTAGGCTCCCATTCACCCCCCCCCCCCCTCTGGTCGCCTTGCTTTAGCATTTTCGGTCCTTCAATTGGTATCGGAGCCAGTTAGGGATCTCTCTACCTTAACCGGTTCCGGATCCGCGAAGGCAACCTTTTGAGAGTGGTTTGGCTTCCGACGTGGTTAGTCGAGGTGTTGAGCTTTTGCTTTGCTAACACTAACGGTGCTTTTAGAAGTAGCACCAAGTTCTTCTTCAAGTATGTCTTTGTCTTTTGGGTTGAATGTTTCCAGGGACGACATCTCGGGAAGAAGGAGGAGTGCAGTTGATGAGAGGGATCGCGAGGTGAATGAGCTGTTGAATCTTCTACGTGATGATGAACTTTCACCAGAGGATCTCCTACATCAACTTGGCAAGGCCAAGAGAGGTACACTTGCTCATGGACTTGTGACCTTGCACAACCTATATGTGGCTCGCTCTAGTTTTGTTGAGCTTTGTAGTACCTTGCGTAGAAAGGTCGAAAAGTTGAAATGCTCCAATGCTAGTTTGAAGTCTAGTGCCTCTTTGCCTTGCACCTCTTGTAGTGACATTGTTAGGAAGAATGATGAGCTAAGCTTTTCCCTTGCTAGCTTAAAATCTGAAAATGAAATGTTGATATCTAATGCTTCCAAACCATGTTTAGTTTGCACTGACTTAAGCAAGGACCTTGATTGTGGTAAAACTGAAATAGCCTTGCTAAAGTCGGATGCTTTGTTACCATGTGTTTCTTGTGAGTCTTTGTGTACTGAAATTGATGAACTAAAATTGACTCACACCACATGTGTAGATGAACTTGAGCATGCTAGGGATGAAATTGTTGAAATAAATTCTAGGCCTTGTAGCTTGTGCTCTTTGAATAAAGATGCTTGCCATGCTTCTAGTGATATTCATGATTCTTTGCTTGATGTGAATGGTGATGTTTCTTCCACCGATTTCATTTGCACATCATGCATTGATTTGGAAAAAGAAGTTTTGGTTTTGAAGCAAATGCGCGATGATATGAGCGCTAAGTTGGTTGAGCACAATGATATGAGTGCCAACCTTGAGAGGGAAGTCGAGCTCTTGCGTACCACATATGTCGAGTGCATAAAAGAGGAGATGGAGAATCTAAAAAACACTCCTTGTGGTACTTGTGATCGCCTCATGTTTGAGAATGAGGTTTTAGCCAAAAGGTGCAAGAGCCTTTGTGCTAAGTCGTTTGATTCACGCATTTCTTGCAACTCCGATGTTGATATTTCCAAGTCTGCATCTTTGCAACCGGAGTTGAGTTCTTGTGTTGCGCGTGAGTCTTTTGACGATAGCATTTGTGCCAAGGTTTCGGATAGCTTTTTCATAGCTACTCCTAACCTTGATGTTTCTTTAAGTGATGTCCAAGGGACTTCTCTTGACAAGGGTGCTTCTCAAATTTTTGGGACTCGTGCTCCCAATCCGGTTTACCATTGCACCTTTTGCAAGAAGGAGGGACATTCGCTCGATTTTTGTTTTCGCCGTGTCAAGCACGAGCGGCGTATTCGAGCTAAGGCTTTTAGGAAGCCGCGTAGCCTTTCCCATGGCACGTGTGCTCCTAGCATTGGCACCAAGTTGGTGGTTGATGCTTCTTGTTCTAAGTCCCAAGGGACTTCTCACTTGTCGGAGAATGGTGTGCCTTCCAGTAGGCCTTTGTACCATTGCTCTTTTTGTGAGAAAGATGGGCATCAAGAAAGCTTTTGCTATCGGCGTGCCAAACGTTTGAGCCAAGCTCGCTCTTCTAGGAAGATGGTGGTTCATAGCCCTTCTCATGGCATGAACGCTTGTGCTCCTAGTAAGAAGCCCATTTTTGTTGATGGGATTTATGACTCCTTTTCTAGTGGGATAGGTCATGGTCGTGGACATGCTTCTAGTGCTTCTTCTCTTGGTCCACGTCATGCTTTTCATGATGCTTCTATTGGTTCTTCTACAAAGACCTTGGAAGATGTTTGCTCTTTTCCCATGGTACGACTCGTTCTTCACCTCGAGTTGTCCTTTTGAGGAATGCTTCCAAGGGTGTTTCACAATTGCATTTGAACCAACATTTGCATCATGCTAACCCACATGATAAGTTGAGATTTGTGACAAGTCCTGGATTCCTAAGTACATGCTTGCTAACCCTTCGGGATCCAAGACTCGGGTTACTTTGTCCTCTTGTGTGTAGATATGAGGACGCGAGGTGGAGAACATGCGCCTAATGGAACTTGATCTTTTAGATGTGATTAAGATTTGATGGTTCTCTACACCCCGCCTAGATTTGCCTCCAAAGAGGCTTTTGCTACTCGATGTGATCAAGATTTGATGGTTCTCTACACCCCGCCTAGATTTGCCTCCAAAGAGGCTTTTGCTACTCGGTGAGCTTTCATATACACTCATACCTTGTACATCCATGTGCTATTTCTTGTGGTATGAGATGGTGTTTCATGTGCTCACTTGTATAGTTCTTGCATGTACATTTTCTTGTGTATCATGTTTTGTCTTAGTCTAGCATGTGCTATCCTGTGTATATCATGTCATGCTAGCTTTATGTATAGCTTTTGTGGATTATCCACTTTTCATGCTAGTCTGTGATCCTCATGAACATTATGCCATACTTTACCATACTTCTCCATGAGCTTTACTTGTAGAGGTATGATGTTCATTAGGTGTCACTTTTCAGGTGCTAGTTTTGGTTAGCTACATGTATCCTGTTGATATGATTAGTTTGAGCACTAGTCTTCTTCCTCAATTTTATCATGTTCATCTTTTTGGGATCTATTGCTATCATTATCTTGCTTGTAGCATGTGTTGAGGTTAGCGGTGTTTGAGTTGATCATGTTTTTAGGCTGCATTTTGCTATACAGTGCTTTATCCCTGTGCATGGTAGTCCTTAACTAGTATGAGTTGATTTTTTCCTTGTGGTATCATTCATAGGTAGGCCTCTTTTTGTGAGTGTTCACCTTATGCTTATTATTGACTAACCGTTTTCGTGGAGACCCTGAGGTCAACTGGATGAGACAACGCCTTGTGTTTTCTTCTGCTTTTGAGTGTGCAGGAGAACAGGAGCCTAAAGAGAGCATTTCGGCTCACGGACCCGATCCCACTTCTTCCACGACTTTGTGTTCCGTTCAAGCAGCTCTCCAGCGAGCACTAGCAGCACCTGTGCGAGCGACAGCATCAGGCGAGGGGGAGACGACTTCGGCGAGGCAGGTTGTAACACCCTGATTTAAATTTTCCCCAATTGTAATAAATAAACTAGAAATTAAATAGGTTGGCTAGTTTATTAGAGGAGGAAAATAAAATTTATTTATCATTTTCATGTTGCATTCATGCCATTGCATATTTTATTGAGTGGAAAATAAATTTATTAAACCCGTATAGGGCGAATCGAATTTATTCTATTTAGAAAACAATAAAATATTTATGAAAAACTTTATAAAATCAAATCCCAAGTTTTATTTCCAAAACTCTGCAAAACTTATTTGATTTCAAACTGGTTTTGAATTTGAATTTAAAAGGCTTTTGAAAAGTTTAGAAAATCAAAGAGAAAAGAATTTGGCAAAGGACCTGTTCTCCTCTTTCCCTTTTCCAGCCCAAACCCCCCTCCCACTCTCCTTCCCCGCCACGGCCCAGCCGGCCTCCCCTCCCTCCACTTCCCCGCGGCCTCGCCCGCTCTCCCACCGCGCGGCCCAGCTTGCACGCGGCCTGTGCACCGAGCCGCCGCCGCATCCACCCTCCCTCACACACTGGCAGACGGGGCCCGCTTGCCAGCCGCGTCCCCAACCTCCATCCCGCCCTAAGCGCGAAGCCACCGGCGCACGCTTTCCCGGATCGACCGCAACGAGCGGGATCTAGCCGCCACCTCTCCTCTTTTCCTCGACCTACAAGTAGTCTCTATCCCCTCCGCCTCACGCTCACTTTTCCCCACGCCTCAGCCCCCCCTTATCCACTACCACAGACCCATCGCCATTGCCGACCGCCAAGCTTGGGCCGAAGCTCCCTGTCCTCCTCAACCGAGACGCCACCGGTTTCGCCTCTCCCTCCGTTGGCATCCCCGAGTCGCACCGCGAACCAGAGAACGCATCCCGGGAGGAAACGGCACCGGGAAGCTACCTCTCTGACCTCACTGACAAAGCAGAACGACTCCGCCGCGGCTCTCCCCTCTCCGGCCTCCATCAGCGTCGAGAACGTCTCCATCAGACTCGCGGTGAGCCTCTCTTTTTGTAGCACCCATATACGCTCCCTCTAATGCACCCTAGGTCACCCCAGAGCGAGCTCCGGTGACCTCGCCCATGGCGCCGCCGTGCCTGATCGGGGCGCCGCCGCGCAAAGCGCCACCAACGGCGAGCCAACCCTTCCCTTTTCCCAGAGCCGTCCGATCTCAGTTCGGCGGCATAGATTAGATTGAACCGACGAATCGGTATACACCGAGCCCACAGGGCCGTGGACTCGGTCCGCCGCCGCCGAGTCAGCAGGTCCACCGCACAGGTGGCAGGCCGAGCCAACCGCACAGCGCCACGTAGAGCCCCGTCAGCGCCGCACCGGCCGCTGCGCCACGCATCGAGTATTTTGCTAAAGAGTCCCTGTCTTTTCGTTGAATCAACCCGCCGTCCAAATTGCACTATTCATTGAGTGTTGGAAAAATAGCGATCTAGCCCCTGCACTTTTCCGAAATCGAGGCGCGGTCCACCTCGCAGCCGCCCTCTCAGATCTAATCTGAGCCGCTCAACACCAGATCAACGGCCGAGAAAGGCCGATACCCCTTCGCTGATGCGTTTTTGTTAAAGAGACCCTCGCATTCTCCGAAATAAAATCCGCACTCCACGGCACTATACACTGAGTCTTGCGCAAATCGCAAACCAGCCCCTGTTCGTTTACCAATTGAGGCCCGGTCCCACCGCCCTTTTCTTTTCTGTTTTATTTATTTAAAAATCCTAAAATGAGTTCGAGCTATTTACAGAATGCCACTCAACTTCAAATGCCTATAACTTTTGCATTTTAACTCCAATTCGACCCATTCAACTTGCGTTAGATTCATAATTTCGTTCTCTACGCAGTAGATCTGTTAGTTTACTGTTTTCATACTGTTTGTTGCACTGTTATTCATTTCGCTTTGTATGTGCCATGTATGTTGATTGGGCCAGAGAGTGCGGAGTTCGAGGACGCTCCAGATTTTCCTTGTGATCCAGTTGATTCGACCCAGCCCGAAGGCAAGTGTCCTTGAACATCTTGCACCTACTTTATTTTACTTTTGGTACTAGAGTAGTTAGATCTTGTAGATGCATGCTTGTCATTAATTTGAATCCCATGTTAGGGTTTACTAGAATTTGTATATATTATCCTTGTCGCCTGTTTTGGGATGTTCGGGTAGGTGTCTTGCTTAGCCCTGCAGTCATGGATGGGATGGGAGTTAAAATGTTTATAAACTTGATTAATGAACTATGAAACGAATGTGGACATGGTAATTTTGTAGTAACATGGTTATTAGGTAAATCCGGCAGGATGGACCCGTATTGGTGGTTTTGTGCCGTGGGACTCGGCAGCTGCTTTTGGTTTTTGGTTCGGGGCTCGTGCTAGACATATCCTGCCTGGATCCCTAGGACCCGGTTCTCGAGCATGTAACCCGGCTTAACAGCGCAGCCATGAGATCTGGATGGGCTGGACCTGGCTAATTAATTAGTTTCCTCCGAGTTATGCTACACGGGTTTGTTTAGTGGCTCAAGAGGGGGTCCCTGGGGTCGCTGACTTATGTACGGGGATGAAACCTTAGAGTACGTGTAACACAGGCTTGGAGGGGCTTTGTAAAGGCCTTGCAGTGCAACCCGCTATGCACCTCGGCAGTGTTTAGCGTGACGGGATCTGCACGACTCATGGGTAACGATGTGCAACCTCTGCAGAGTGTAAAACTGATATATCAGCCGTGCTCACGGTCACGAGCGGGCTTGGACTTCTTCGAGATTAGTTGGTTACTGGTTGGTTTTGGGTTCGGGTCATCTGAGGACTTCAGGTGCGGGTGCCTGATGGACTTCAGGTGTTGTTGCTCGGTGTGACTCCGAGTGTGGTTGCTCGGTGCGACTCCGAGTGTTGTTACTTTATACAGTGTCTGTCTATAACCTAGTAAATAGGTGCATAGGATTAATAGGATTAATAGGGTGTGTGTGCTTTAGGCGCTTGAGTCAAACAAAGTCAGCCTACCTTTGTTATAAGCCTCATAAGCATATATTTCCTACACTTGCGGAGTACATTTCGATGTACTCACCCTTCCTCTTTGTCCCCCCTGCTACCCCACCCAGACGCTGGAGACTACGTCTACGAGGAGCCGGAGTATCCAGAGGACGGAGGCTACGACCCTGACGACCTGTACTAGGATGGCGCTACCCCCGGTCGACCTTCCTGTGGAGATGGAGTCCAGATTTCCGCATCTAATCAGAGTCTTCTTTAGAGTCAGTTTCATGAGAGTCTGTACTTTTCTTTCAGACCCGAGGGTCATTTATGTAATAAAGTTCGTATTATTAATAAAGCATTGTTTTGATATTTACTATGATGTGGATATATGTATGAAAATTGATCCTGGCATACATATATTGTGCTCCAATTTTGTTCTTAAAATTGGGGTGTCACAGAGTGGTATCAGAGCCGTGTTGACCGTAGGACGCTACCCTAGTCAGTCGTCGAGTTTACAAAACTATTTTTTAAAAAACCTCACCCTATTTCCCACTTCTGTAGTCTTTCTCTGCTGAAAATTCAAATCAGTTTAAAAGTAGGTCCTCCAATAGTAGGTTGCCCACCATAATGTTTGATCACGTAGCACGTTGTTTGACATGTACTTGTGCATATGTAATGTTTTGGTTCTTTGTAATGATTGTTGGTGTGTTGCGACCGTCAGGTTGCAGCGACATCATTTGTTTAAAATGTTTTACTAATCGAATTAATTAACCAAATCAGGGTTGTTATATATCTATCTCATATCTCACTCTTACTCCTGGAAAATGTAACAGATGGTTGACACCAGGAGCAGCGCGGGTAACGCCGGTAACGCTGGCGGAAGCGGGGCAGGTGGCAACCAGCCGCCTCATCCTCATCCACCTCCACCCCGCCCCGTACGACCCGCTCCAGATGGCCCAGGTGCAGAACCAGATGATGCAAACATGGCCCAGATGATGCAGCACATGCAGCAGATGGCGCAGGCTGCTCAGGGAGCTCAGGGTGCTCAGGGTGCAGGAGCTGCACAGCCACCCCGACCGGATGACACTCTCAGGAGCTTCATGACGACGCGCCCTCCAGTGTTCCACCACGCCATAGAGCCAATGGATGCAGATGATTGGCTCGAGACGATTACAGGCAAGTTGCAGCTTGCCCATGTCGGGGACCTTGATAAGGCCCTCTACGCCGCGCACCAGCTTCAGGGCCCGGCGAAGAACTGGTGGACTGCCTACACCGCAGCTCATGCGGACGCCAACTCGATCACTTGGGAGGATTCCGTAAGGCATTCCGCGACCAGTACGTCCCTTTCGGCGAGATCAGGGTGAAGCGCCGGGAGTTTCAGGACCTCAGGCAGGGCGCGATGACAGTGCGTGAGTATCTCACGCAGTTCAGCCAGCTGTCCCGTTACGCCCCAGATGACGTGGACACGGACGATAAGAAGCAGGAGTGCTTCAGGCAAGATCTCTGTCATTCTTTAATATTAATAATTCTTCATACACCCTTGTTCATTCCTTTGCTACCTGATAAATAATGAAATTGTTATCTGCTTCAGGCATGGGCTTAACCCGGGACTCCGCTATGCCCTAGCTTCAAATGAGTATTCCTCATTTCAGAAGCTGGTTGACCGTGCCTTCGCGGTGGAGAAGGAACGGAAGGACCTCGATGCAGATCGCAAGAGGAAGATGACGTTCCAGGGACAGTCCTCTGGCAGCTCCGCTCGTCCCCGCTACGCTCCACCTGCCTCAGCTTCCAGGCAGATCCCCAGCAGCAGCAGTACCCGGCCGCCCCAGTTCCGGCAGCCCGCTCCTCAGTACAGGCACCCCGCTCCACAGTACCAGGCTCCACCCAGCAGCAGCAGCAGCCACGCCAGGCTCAGGCACCTCGCCAGGGTCTTCCAGCTCCGCAGCAGCCCCGTCCAGCACAGGGGGCAGGTCAGATTGGTCCCTGCTACAAGTGCAACCAGATGGGACACTTCGCCAACAAGTGTCCACTGAGGCAGCCGGCTCCACCGCAGTCCCGTCCCGCAGGCCAGCCCCAGGGCTACAATCGTGGTCGTGTGAACCACGTTGCAGCAGAGACAGCTCAGACGCACCAGATGTGGTGTTTGGTACGTTCCTTGTTGATTCACACCCAGTTACAGTCTTATTTGATTCTGGAGCATCTCATTCTTTCATATCAGCATCCTGTGTATCTAGACATAACATACATAGAGTCTTGATGCAAAAGAGTATGAGGTGAACTCTCCTGGAGGAGAACTGATATCGCGGCATGTATGCCCAATGTGAGCTTGCACATAAGGGGGGTAAAGTCTTTCCCTTTCTCTTATTGTTCTGGATTCCCAAGGCATTGATGTTATATTGGAATGGACTGGCTACACAAGTACCAGGGCGTTATTGATTGTGCTCAGAGGATCATCACAGTGAAGCATCCGGATGGCACGGAGATTGTGTATCAGGCACCGACGAAGATGGTAGAAGAAGCCAGAGCATATGAGGCTGTCGTGGTACCTGATATTCGAGTTGTCGAGGAGTTCCCAGATGTCTTCCAGAAGGTGCCAGGTATGCCACCTGATCGTGAGATTGAATTCTCTATTGATTTAGTTCCTGGCACTGCACCTATATACAGGCGACCATATAGAATGGATGCCGAAAAGCTAGCTGAGCTGAAGATGCAGATCCAAGAGCAGTTAGAGAAAGGGCATATTCGTCCTAGTACATCCCCGTGGGGAGCCCCTGTGATCTTTGTTCCGAAGAAGGATGGAGGCCTGCGATGTGAGTTGATTACCGCGCATTGAATGAAGCTGCCATCAAGAACAAGTACCCGATTCCTCGCATTGATGATCTGTTTGATCAGTTGAAGGGTGCTCATGTGTTCTCGAAGATTGACCTGCAAACAGGTTATAATCAGCTGAAGATTCGTGAAGCTGATATCCCGAAGACGGCATTCGTAAACTCGATATGGGCTATATGAGTACACAGTGATGTCCTTCGGTTTGACAAATGCCCCAGCTTTCTTCATGTATCTGATGAACAAGGTCTTCATGGGAGTTTTAGATCTGGTTCGCGTTGTGTTCCTTGATGATATCCTGATATTCTCGAAGAATGAAGAAGAACATGAGAAGCATCTGAGGTTAGTGTTGCAGAAACTCAGGGAGCATCAGTTGTATGCGAAACTGAGCAAATGCGAGTTCTGGTTGAAGAAGGTTGCTTACTTGGGGCATATCATCTCAGAAGGTGGAGTATCTGTTGATCCAGGCAAGGTCCAGGATATATTGGACTGGAAGGTACCTGAGAGCGTTACTGAGATTCGGAGTTTCCTCGGTATGGCGGGATACTATCGCAGATTCATGAGGGATTCTCCAAATCGTGAAGCCAATGACGAGACTGACTGAGAAGGGTGCCAAGTTTGTATGGTCCCCTGAATGCCAGACTGGTTTCGAGGAGCTGAAAGCGAGATTGACCTCTGCTCCTATTCTTGTCATGCCAGATGTCCAGAAGAACTTCACGGTGTATTGTGATGCTTCGCGACAGGGTCTGGATGTGTGCTTATGCAGGAAGGTCGTGTGATTGCTTATGCCTCGAGACAGCTCAGGAAGCATGAGCTGAATTACCCTACACATGATCTAGAGTTGGCAGCTGTTGTTCATGCTCTGAAGATCTGGAGGCACTATCTGATGGGCAAGAAGACAGAGATATACACTGATCATAAGAGCTTGAAGTACATTTTCACCCAGCCAGATCTGAATCTTCGCAACGGAGGTGGCTCGAGTTGATCAAAGACTATGATCTGAGTATCAACTATCATCCAGGCAAGGCGAATGTTGTTGCAGATGCCTTGAGCAGGAAGGTCTACTGTAATGTGCTTGAGATCAAGGAGCAGCAGCCCGAGTTGCATGGAGTTTGTGAAGCTCAACTTGGGTATTCTTGGCCACACTGATGCAGTAGCCTTAGAGGTTGATTCGACACTTGAGCATGATATCCGGGCAGGACAGCTCACTGATGAGTATCTTCTGGAGATCAGACAGTCGATCAAGGAAGACAAAGCCCCAGGCTTCACAGAGGATGATCAGGGTGTCTTATGGTTCAGAGGCAGGATCTGTGTTCGGATGTGAAGGCTATCAAAGAGTTGATCTTGAGAGAAGCTCATGATTCAGCCTACCTCTATTCCCCAGGCAGTACCAAGATGTACCAGGATCTGAAGCAGTATTACTGGTGGTATGGGATGAAGAGGGAAGTAGCAGAGTACGTGCTTGTGTGAACACATGTCAGAGGATTAAGGCCCAACATCAGAGACCCTGCTGGTTTGTTACAGCCTCTGTAGATTCCCGAGTGGAAATGGGAATAGATCAGCATGGATTTCATCACTGGTTTGCCCAGGACACAGTCTGGTTATGACTCTATCTGGGTCATAGTTGATCGGTTGACCAAGGTGGCTCACTTCCTTCTGGTCACGGAGACATATCAGGGCCCGAAGCTAGCAGAGCTGTACATGTCCCGCATTGTAATGTTTGCATGGAGTACCTAAGATCATAGTATCTGACAGAGGTACCCAGTTCACATCCAGATTCTGGAAGCGGTGCATGAGTCTATGGACACTCGCCTCAGTTTCAGTTCGGCTTATCATCCTCAGACTGATGGACAGACAGAGAGGGTGAATCAGATTTTGGAGGACATGTTGAGAGCCAGTGGCACTCCAGAATCCAGAGTTGGGATGTGAGTCTGCCATATGCAGAGTTCTCATATAACAACATTTATCAGGCCAAGTCTGAAGATGTCACCGTTTGAAGCACTGGCATGGCAGGAAGTGCAGGACTCCTCTATTCTGGAATCAGGTGGGAGAAAAAGAAAGTCTTTGGCCTGAGTCTATAGAAGAAGCTGAAGAACGGGTCAGACAGATCAGAAGCAACCTGAAGATAGCTCAGACTAGACAGAAGAGCTATGCCGATGTCAGACGACGAGAGCTGGAGTTCCAGATTGGGGTTTTGTTTATCTGAAGGTGTCACCCTTCAGGGGTCTTCGGAGGTTTAATGTCAAAGGGAAGCTATCTCCGAGATTCATTGGCCCTTTCAAGGTGATTGACAAGAAAGGTGCAGTTGCTTATCAGCTGGAGTTGCCTGCACGGCTGGCAGGTATTCATGATGTGTTCCATGTATCCCAGCTGAAGAGATGCCTAAGAGTTTCCAGAGGAGCAGTTGCCACTTGAGGAGCTTGATCTCAGGGATGATTTGACTTTCTCTGAGCCGATCAAGATTCTGGACACGATGGAACGAGGTACTCGCAACAAGAGGATTAAAATCTGCAAGGTGCAATGGAAGCATTACTCCGAAGAAGAACCACATGGGAGAAGGAAGATGATCTTCGGGGCAGATTTTCCTCACCTCTTCACTGACTCTTCCTAATCTCGAGGACGAGATTCTTCTAAGGGGGGTAGGTTTGTAACACCCTGATTTAATTTTTCCCCAATTGTATTAAATAAACTAGAAATTAAATAGGTTGGCTAGTTTATTAGAGGAGGAAAATAAATTTATTTATCATTTTCATGTTGCATTCATGCCATTGCTATTTTTTGAGTGGAAAATAATTTATTATTAACCCGTATAGGGCGAATCGATTTATTCTATTTAGAAAACATAAAATATTTATGAAAAACTTATAAAATCAATCCCAAGTTTATTTCCAGCTCTGCAAACTTATTTGATTTCAAACTGGTTTTGATTTGATTTCAAGGCTTTTTGAAAAGTTTAGAAAACAAAAGAGAAAAGACTTTGGCAAAGGACCTGTTCTCCTCTTTTCCCTTTTTCCGCCCGAAACCCCCCTCCCACTCTCCTTCCCCGCCACGGCCCAGCCGCCTCCCCTCCCTCCACTTCCCCGCGGGCCTCGGCCCGCTCTCCCACCGCGCTGCCAGCTTGCCGCGGCCTGTTGCCCCCGAGGCGCCGCCGCAACATCCACCCTCCCTCAACATTGCCCTGGCGACGGGGCCCCCCCCCGGGCCCTCTTGCCAGCCGCTTCCCAACTCCATCCCGCCCTAAGCGTGACGGCCACCGGCGCCGCTTTCCCGGATCGACCGAAACGAGCGGGATCTAGCCGCCACCTCTCCTCTTTCCTTCGAACCTACATAGTCTCTATCCCACCGACTCACCTCACTTTTCCCCCCCGTCCTCACCCTTATCCACTACCCAGGACCCATCTCCATTGCCGACGGCCAAGATTGGGCCCGAAGCTCCCTGTCCTCCTCAACGAGACGCCACCTTCGGTTTCGCGCTCCCTCCGTTGGCATCCCCGAGTCGCACTCGACCGCAACCGAGAAAGCCTCCCGGGATGGAAACGGCACGGGAAGCTCCTCTCTGTAACAACACCCCGGTGTTAAGCAATCCCTAATGCATAATTTGGCATGGCATAAGCATAGCATCTCATCATTTCATGTGCATATGTTTGTTGAATGCTTAAGTCCTTGTTGGTCTCTAGTGTAACCTTGTTATGCTTTCTGTTTCTGACCAAGTGCCTTATAACAAAGTTGTAGATCTTGATGAAGGGAACAACTTTGCTTTAAAGCACTTTCTCAGAAAAAGCTTTTGAGTTAGGATTTCTTGCATTAGAAAAATGGTTTAGCACTAAATTTCTTTTAAACAACAGAATTTGGACTGGAGCCTTAAGGATGATTTGTTCCTTACAAAATTCTAAGCAACTTTGCTGTTGGGACCTTTTCCTAGTTCGGTCTAGTTTAGAAGTTATGAGCATCAAAGTTTGAAACAAAACTTCTTTAGTTTAATTCCAGTGGACCCCGCCTGTCAGTCTCTCCTCTTCTCTTCCCGCGCGCTCCCGCCGCTCCCTCCGCGCCGACCGAACCCGCCGCCGCCGCGAGACCGCCTCGCTGGCCGGCCAAACCACCGTCATCGCCGCCCGCGTTTGCGCCCGAACTCGCCACGTCGCCCAGGAGCTCGGGGCATGCTCGCCGCGTGGAGCGCGACACTGACGCCGCCGCGCCGGTCGGGAGCTCCCCCGACGGGAACTGGCCAGGTGCGATGCACCCAGGCACTTGTTCCTTTGCCTTCGTCCGCCTTGCGCTTGCAAGCCAGAGAGCGTTCGCTCACCAGCGCGCCAGCCACTCCACCATCTTCTCCAGTTAGCCCGAACCGCCATGCCGCCGAACTCGGCGAGCGATGCTCGCTACTCACCGCACCGCCGTTCGATTCCTCCGCCAGTTTCTCCGCCGTAACCTCTCTTCTCCGGTAAGGGTTGGTTTCCCCTCTCTTCCTCTCTAGCTGCCGGAACAGCGGACGCCATCCGCAAGCTTCCGCCATGGCCGCCACCGTGACCTTCACGTGGACCGGTCATCTCCGGCCATGCTACCCTAAGCTGAGCCATGTTCTAGTCTTCTCTACCGCCGTAGTAGCTTAGAGTTAAATGGAGACCTCTCTTTCGCCGGTTTCAGCCGGAACGAGCCAGTCGCCGCCGTGTCCGCCATGGACCGCCGCCGTGCATCGCGCCGGACAATGCCGGGGATGCCGAAGCCGGGAGTTGCTCCAATAGGTCGCTTAGGTCTTGCTTGGGCTAGTGCACCTCGCCGAGTCGCAAGCCGCCGGGAAGAGTTCCGCCGCCGAGTCGCAGAGCCGCCGCTCCGCCATGGCCGCCGTCGAGCTTGCTCCGGTATCCTCTGGCTTAGCGAGTCGGTAGTTGTGTTCGCCTCGCAAACCCGCACCCAATGATGGTCTCAGTGTCGCCAGAAGTGTCGCCGTCGACGAGCTAGGGCCGGTCAACGACCACGGCGCAAAACTCCGCCGTTGACCGCCGAGCCTGGCCTCGCGCGGTACGTGCGAGCCTGGCCTCGGAAGCTTGGTCACCCTGACCAGCGGGCCCCGACTGGCAGTAAGGAAGAGAGAAAGGGAAGAGCTTGAGTGCTGTAGGCCTCGGTAAGTCGGATGCGCCGAGCCTTCGCCTCGAGCCTCGATCGGGTCGGTGTGTAAGCCTCGGTCGAGTCGAGCCAAGTCAAGTCTCGGTTGAGTCAGTTAGTCTCGGTTGAGTCAGTTAGTCTCGGTTGAGTCAGGTAGCCTCGGCTGTCAGTGAGCCTCGGGCGAATCGGAGAAAGGTGTCTGAGCCTCGGCGAATCGGTAAAATAAGTCGAAGCCTCGCCGAGTCGCGCGAGTGTGCCGAAGCCTTCGCCTCGAAGCCTCGGACGAGTCGCGCCGAGTGTGCCGAAGCCGTGCCTTGTGCCTCGGCCGAAGTCCGTGCGTTAGGATTGAGTTCTCTTTTAAAATGTGTTTGCAGAATCCATGTAAAGGCTTCAAAAATTCCTACAAGGCTCATTTTATGTCCAAATCCTGTGAAACAAATTTTGTTAGGTCAAGCATGTTTAGATCTATCAGTGAAAACTGTTGAATGCATTCTTGGTGATACTTTTATGTGTAGATGCATTTAATTTAAAAGTGCTGATAACTTGGTAAATGCATAACTAATTATGTATAAGTCAGAAAAATGTGATTCCAGTTTTGTTAGGTTTGTATGAATGTGTAGTTTCAGAGAAAAATATAATATGAGGTTATTCTGTGAATTAATTTGACAGTAGCTTTTAAAATGGTTAAATGTCGTTTCCTTGTTTATTTTGTAGTAAATAAAATATGAGGAATATGAACCTGAGAATTTAAGCACTGCTCTTGTACTAGGAAGCACAGCAGAAAAATAAGAAATCTGTTGTTTGACACTTTGCTAGGGTGTGTAGTTCAAAGGACCTTTTCATGATAGAATTTGTCTTTTCATAGAGGATGGAGTTTAAGTCCAAATGAGTTGAAATTTGGACAGGGAGCTAGATTGGTGTTGTTAACTCCAGTAATTTCTGTAGATTTTCTGAAGCTGTCTAGATAGGTTGCTGTTTAAAGCATGTGTAAATAGATTTATTTCAGCAAGTAATTAGAGGGTAATAAGCTCGTTAAGTAGACTTTGATGTGGTGACAACATCGCTTAACAAGTTGATCTTGATAGGTTAAATAGTTGGGATGATGTTGACTACCTTGTTGAAGAGTAGCAGTAGATGACATGTGCTTATCTCCTGAATTGTTACTCCATGTTGCATCACCGTGCATCCCATGTGCATTCATGTTATTCATTCATGTACCGCATCATGCAGGGTCGGTAGTGGAAGCCCAAGACACGCAGGAGGAGCAGCGTCAGGAGGAGACACCGAGGAGAGGGGATCCCGGAAGGAGACGCTGAGGACCTGCCGGAGTGCCGTGATCACCGCCCCGCCGACTTCGAGCGAGGCAAGCCCCGGAGCATTTTTCTCCTACGGTTTGCAAATTACCGTTTACAAGTTAACCTGATATGATTGTTGCATTAGGTATAGGAGTTGTGTGATACCGTTGCTGCATTGATTAATTATCCTTGTCCACCTGCAAATATTATCTTGTGATCCCTGTTAGGTCTAGGCTCGATTACATGCTTAGCCCTGCTTAGACCGGTAAAAGTCGGGTGATTTCCTGTCTCCCGCATATAGGTGGATACTAAACATGTTTAGCCTGGTGCTATCATGGAGAGAACCATGTGTTAATTAATCTGAGACCGGGCGGGATGTAGGAGCAGCAGGACATGGGTTCTGTGTGCTAGTAGTCTCCCGTCTGTGTCGATTAGGACCCGACGAAGGCACACCTCAGTCATTTTGAACGCGTCAATCACTTAACGGAGCAGGTGCGGGTACCTCCCGTGAAGCCGAGTAAGGTGTTTCGAGCCGGTGACGGAGACGTTGACGCCTAACACCCAGGGCCTTATATGTACCGTGGGCAACTATTCTGATCGACCTGGCATGGTCCGAGGGCAGGCAGGGCCTGATCGACCTGGCATGACCGTGGGCAGTTAATAGCTTGAGCGACCTGGCATTGAGATAACCCTCGGTGTAGAAGGGTCCATGGCCGTCCCGCGATTTGGGTTCTCGAACCTCCTGAGTGGTCGCCAACGGCCGCCTGGCAGGGTGTGTCGGGCGAGTGTGCGACATTTTATCCCCAGCTGGTAGGAATCGATTATAATCGCCATCGCTCCTGGTTAGTGAGTAACTTGACTGAGCATGTGTTACCGTAGTAATATATGGAATAAATGATGGTTATGGTTGGTGAATCTGAAAGGCTATTGATGAAATAGTCACTCTTGCTTGAATAAGTAGTCAAGTGTTTGCTCTAGATCAGGTGCAAATCTAGATAATCAGGTTGACTACATAAAATTGACTGCTAATGCTCTAATAATGATTATTTAATAATAAAATGCTTTTATGCAAAAAGGTAAGTGTGGCCAACCTCAGATACAGCCTTGCATAATCCTTGGTGTCAATTATTTCTGGTTTATGACGGGTAAGTCTAGCTGAGTACCTTCTCGTACTCAGGGTGCTATCCCTTGTTGTTGCAGATGGGCAATGTTTCTTCGGCTACTGCGAGAACTGTCTGTATCCCGTCGAGGGCAGTGACTAGACCATGGGCATGGTCAATCCTTATCTTTCCTGATGCTTTGTGGACGGATCAGGCATATGGCACCGTATTGTGAACTAAGGACTTGTGTTTCAAAACTATGTTGCTTCCGCTTTGAATTCAAAACTATGGTTTGTAATAACTATCGAACTCCGATGTATTTGAACTATGTGCGAACTGAATGTACCTTGTGGGCATGTACGCTAATCTATTACGATCTTGGTTAAAGTTGAATGACTTGAAATCCTTCGAGATTTCCGGACTACCGGGTTTGTACGAGCTTAAGTACTTGTAATCTCTGTGAAAGCAGCGATTCGGTGCTTAATCTGGTGCAAATTGGTCGGTTCTGTTACAGCTGGCATCGGAGCGTGGTTAGCGTTACTGTTCACAAGTGTATTTGAAAAACCGTATTTTCAATTAAAATTTCCTATTTGACAAGAACTTATAGCTATATTAGGATTTGAAAAACCTTCTTGACCAAGAGTAAGGTGTGCCATTGATCAAGTCCTTATGCCCAATAGGAACTTAGGTGGCTATTTAAGTACTAACTTTGGGGGTCGTGCATCATACTTATTTTCTGTTTATTCTGTCGTCCATACGGCAAGGGTGAAATTGTATGGATGCTATTCCTCGGAATAGTAATGTATGGATCAATTGCCTCTACGCTAAAGGTAATGAGAGTTGTGAGAGCATGATTGGACAACCGCCAATCTAGGGGAGTGCTTGAGGATGCTGACATGTATACCTGTTCCACACAAGTATATGTGAAAGTATTGATTGTGGGAGTAATAATTTCTGATGGGTGCATATACTGCTTACGTGTATACCGGGTATGCGCCTAAGTAGTATTAGATTTAAATTTCAGCAATGCATGATATTCATATTGTGGGAAGGGCTGAAATGGTTTTTCTGCAGGTACGCTAACTTGCGAACGTGTAGTACGTTTAGTTAACGTTATGAGTGAGCGTGTATGCCACCGTCTAGCCGATAGATTGTTAGGCAGTGAGGACGTATGTTACGCTCATGCATCATGATCATACAACTTTGCATTAATCTTACTTCCTTCCTTATGGTTTCTGTCCCGTTTTTCTAATAAAAGTTGTTTCAACTAATTAAAAACTGTGTGGATAAACTTCTTACAGATGGCACGCACCAAGCGCACTGCTCGCAAGTCCACGGGAGGCAAGAGGCCTAACTACATGCTGGGGCCATGGACTGATGAGGGGTCAGAGGACTTCTGGGAGAATTGGGATGCCCACTATTCTTTGGAGAGTTCTGCACCTGGTGGGATACCAGGAGGGTCAGGAGCCGCTGTACGACTGGCACCGTGTGCAGTTGTCAGAGGATCGTCACGTGTACACGGTGGAGGTCGACGTGCCTAGCCGTGAGGACCAGGATCACGTCTGGTGCCGACGGGTGTTTGCCTTGCAGGGGAGGACCCCTGGGATGTTTGCCACCGTTCTTCGGGACATCATGGAGGATCATCCGGAGGTGGTTGCTCAGGCTACTGCTAGTATCTTCCCGACGACAGACCCTTACCAGGCAGTGTGGCGTCAGCCAGGCGCTACCGTACTTGAGGCTAGCTCTCTTGAGAGGGAGCATTGTGCTGGACCAGCAGGGAGTGCTATGGCTGCTCTGATGGCTACTTATGGGTGCCTATCGCGCAGCTACGATCATCTGGATCATACCCTTAGTGAGGAGATGGCTGCACAGCATCGCCGGCAGGAGGAGCACTACAGAGATAGACCTCCTCACTACACAGCTAGCTCAGTTGACAGTAGAGAGAGACCAGGCACTTCAGAGGGAGCAGGAGACTGCTCATCAGCTTGCCATTCAGCAGGGGTCGACTACTTTCTTGGCCTCGGTCATGAGGGAGACTGAGGAGGCGCTTCGAGGAGTTGTGTTGAGGGCATTCGTGTTTCAGAGGAGAACAGGTTGCTGAGGTTGCGAGTGGGAGACCTGGAGCTCCAACTCCATCACTACAGGACTACAACGATCGTCTGCACGAGGAGATCCACCGTAGGGAGAATGAGAGGAACCCCATCTTTCCCCAGGAGGATCCGGAGCCGAGTAGTTCTTCTAGTAGTTCTTCAGATATGTCTAGTGAGGACGGTGACGTTGGTGAGATCGCTAGAGAGTAGTCTAGATCGTATGCTTAGCACCTAGAGATCTTTTGCGTATGTTGGCACGCCCGATCTTTTGTTTTGTTATGGGCTGGATGTAAGCATGTGAGGCAGACTTATGTGATGTGTGTGAGACCTTGGAAAGTCCCATATGTATGGGCAAAACTTTGGATGTTATGTTATCTTTGCATGATGTGTTAAGTGATCTTGTTATGTGTTGATGCGATGTGGACTGAAATTTATTGTACCTCTGTCATTGTTTGGTGAATCACATTTTTTTCCGAATAATTTCAGTGGGTATGATTTATGTTCTCTACAAGTTGCAACTTCGCCTAATGAGTCGCTTACATATACTATATGCAGATGACGACAACTCGTAGTGGGGAGCGGGCGGGGGTAGTGGTGGAAATGAGGACCCCAGGGAAACCGCAATCCACCACTCCTCCACACACCAACGGCTGAGCAGCTTTTTGCTCAATTCTTGGAAGTCAGCGCAATATTGAAGCTTTGCTGAGGGAGAACTTGGCGCAAGGACACAAACGCCAAGAGCCAAACAGTATAGTTCCTTCAAGGATTTCCTGGATACCAAACCACCAATCTTCAAGAAGCTACGGAACCATTGGAGGCAGAAGAATGGCTGCATACTCTGGAGCAGAAGTTCCGTTTGCTGAGGCTCACAGAGGAGCTGAAAGCAGAAAGATGCCGCGCACCAGTTGCAGGGACCAGCCGGGATTTGGTGGGGACATCACCGCACCACCTATCCTGCTAATGTTCCTATCACTTGGAGAGTGTTTACTGCTGCTGTTCGAGGTCATTACATTCCGCCAGGCTTGACCCAGATGAAAGTGGCAGAGTTCATGAACCTGACACAGGGAACTCGATCTGTTACAGAGTACATCACATGTCAATTCACTGGTCGCTATATCCCAGACTTCGTTGATACAGACGCTAAGAAGATTGCTAGTTTCAAGAGAGGCTTGAACACTAAAATGGGAAAGTCAGTGGGTACTTCCCGTACCAATTTCAATGACTTCATAAGTGACTGTCTGATTCAAGAGAATCAAAAACAAGCATGCTGCTAGCAAGGCCCGGAAGAGAACCTTTGAATCAGGATCATCACAATCAGAGGACCACCAGCTCAGCGAAATCAGTATCGACCACCAGCGCCGGGGGCACGTTTTAGGCCGCCGCAGAAGAAGAATCAGCCACAAGCTCAGCGCAATCAGAAGCCATACAAGATAGCTGCTGCTCAGGCTCGTGGAGGTAAGGCAGTTCTTGGGAACAAAACCGTTGGTTCGGCGGACCATGCTACAACTGCAACCAAGAGGGGCACTTCGCAATACTGTCCCACCCAAAGAAGCAACAGACCAATTACCCCCCGCACGGCCTGCACAACATGACCGTCTGAAGAAGCTCGTGCTGGAGAGCCCGGTGACTGCTGGTATGTGCCTTGTTAATCATCATCCTGCAGTCGTTTTTGTTTGATACTGGAATCATCGCATTCGTTCATGAGTAAAGCATTTTGCACACAGCATGATCAGGGGTGTCCGAAATGGATTATGGGTTTCGCGTAGCTCTGTGGGGATAGTGTGTTGTCTAGCAGATGGTTCGTGATGCAACCATCGACACCGGAGGGCATAAGTTTGGGGCTAATTTAGTAGTTTTGCCAGGGCTCAGTATGGACGTAGTCCTAGGAATGAGTTGGATGAGTATGTGGAAAGCGGTGTTGGACACTGCAGATAGGACTCTTACCTTGACTCGATCCAAGGAAACAACAAGTTACGTATCTCTCTTCCTCGATGGGCTGTTTTGTTGATCTATCTTGCACCTTATCTATAGAGGACCTGTCAAAAATCCAGTGTTCGGATTTCCCAGACGTCTTTCCAGATGAGTTGCGGGTTTACCGCCCAAGCGGGCTGTAGAGTTTACCATTGAGCTGTTACCAGGGACTGCACCGATCTCGGAAGACCTTATCGCATGCCGCCCAATGAGTTAGCTGAACTCAAAACTCAGATCAAGGAACTTTTGGACAAGGGTTCATTCAACCTAGTGTTCAGAGTGGGGATGTCGCCTTGTTTGTAAGAGAAGCAAGTCCTTGAGAATGTGTGTGGATTATCGACCCGCTTAATGCCGTGACCGTTAAGAATAAATATCCGTTGCCACGGATAGATATTTTTTTTGACCATTTCCAGAGCCAAGGTGTCCCAAGATCGATGCAGGATCCGGTTATCATCAAATTAGAATCCGAACCACAAGATATCCCAAAGACTGCTTTTTCAACCAGATATGGCCTATACGAGTATTTAGTCATGTCTTTTGGATTGACAAATGCTCCGGCTTACTTATTATTTTGATGAACTCGGTATTCATGCCAGAACTAGATAAGTTTGTAGTGGTGTTCATTGATGACATTTTGGTGTATTCTGAGACCCGGATGATCACGCAGAACATTTGAGGGTTGTTCTGGCAAGGCTACGAGAGGCACAAACTTTATGCTAAGTTTAGCAAATGTGAATTTTGTTGAAGCAAGTACAATTCCTTGGTCACATCCTGTCAGAAGAAGGAATCTCTGTGGACCCTAGAAAGTCCAAGAAGTAATGGATTGGGAAGCTCCAACTTCGGTTGGGAGATTCGGAGTTTTCTCGTTTAGGCGGATATTATCGTCGTTTCATTCCCGACTTCTCCAATATGCCAAGCCCATGACAAGTTTGCTTCAGAAGGATCAGAATTTGAGTGACAGAAATTGGAAACAAGCTTTCTATACCCTGGCGAAAACTGTTAACCACTGCCCTGTCTAGCTCAACCAGATATCGAGAAGCCGTTTGACGTCTTCTGCGACGCATCAAAAGTTTGGTTTTAGGGTGTGTTCTTATGCAAGAAGGCAGAGTGATTGCTTATGCTTCAACGACAGTTAAGAAAACATGAGATAAATTATCCTATGCATGATTTGGATTAGCTTGCTGTGGTGGCACGCTCTGAAGATCTGGAGGCACTATTTGCTAGGAAATGTCTGCAATATGTACACTGATCATAAGAGTCTCAGTATATCTTCACTCAACCGGAGTTGAATATGAGGCAAGAAGGTGGCTTGAATTGATTAAGGATTACAATTTGCAGTATACATATCATCCAGGAAAAGCAAATGTGGTTGCTGATCTCTGAGTCGGAAGTCGCATTGTAATAACTTGAGATACACCAGAGGACGAGTTTAGTCTCGTACACCCTGTGATCTTGCGTCACATCGAGTTGCAGAGCACCTTAGTTGACCAGATTCTAGAAGGGCAGAAAACAGACAGGGAATCTATTGTATCAAAGAAAAGCAAGGGCTGCCACTGAACCCGTAAAACATTCCGAGTTGAGATAAGGGAGTGTTATGGTTTGATAATCGCCTAGTGGTACCCAAGAATAGGGAACTGAAAAATCAGATCATGGACGAGCTCATCTTTCTAAATTGTCTATCCATCCCGGGAGCACTAAGATTAAAGATTTGCGTCCAAGATTTTGGTGGACCAAATGAAAGGAAATTGCCGCATATGTAGCCAGATGCGACACATGTTGTCGGGTGAAGGCTATTCACCTGAAGCCAGCCGGAACACTTCAACCTTTATCAATACCTGAATGGAAATGGGAAGAAGTGAGTATGGATTTTATCACCGGTTTGCCTACCACTCAGAAGGGAAACGATTCGATTTGGGTAATTGTAGATCGTCTCACCAGACCGCTCATTTCATACCAGTTAAAACTTGTTATCGAGCACCGACTATGCGGAGATTTTATCAATCAGATTGTACGATTCATGGTATACCCAAGGTCATAGTTTCGGATCGTGGAACACAATTTACTGCACCATTCTGGGAGAAACTGCAAAAGGGTTAGGCACTAAGTTAATCCATAGCTCAGCTTACCATCCTCAGACATCAGGGCAAACGGAAAGGGTAAATCAGATTTTAGAGGATATGTTAAGAGCCTGTGTAATTTCAGCAAAGGGATCTTGGGAGAAGTGGTTGCCATTAGCAGAATTTGCTTATAACAATGTTATCAAGAAGCATTCAGATGGCACCTTTTGAAGCTCTGTATGGCAGAAGATGCAGAACACCAGTAAGTTGGGTTGAACCAGGAGAACGTCGTTACTATGGAATTGATTTTGTTAAGGAAGCAGAAGAACAGTTAGAATAGTTCAACAACATATCGCAGCGGCACAGTCCCGACAGAAGAGCTATGCCGATAAGCGAAGAGGCCGCTTGAATTCGAAGTAGGTGACTATGTGTACTTGAAAGTATCACCCATGAAGGAGTTAAACGTTTTGGCGTGAAAAGAAAGTTAGCACCAAGGTTTGTAGGACCCTACAGGATAATGGAAAGGAGGGGAAAAGTGGCTTATCAACTACAGTTACCTGAACATTTGAAGGCTATATTTCCCTGTATTCCATGTGTCACAATTAAAGAAATGTCTTCGAGTTCCAGAAGAGGAAGTACAACCGGCCAATATCAAGTTACAATCCGACCTTACTTAATCGGTAAAGCCATATCGAGTACTCGATGAGAGAAAGAGTGACTCGCGAAAGGTCGTGAAGCAATATAAAGTATCCTGGAGTGAGCAGACAACCGAGATGCCACTTGGGAAACGGAAGACTATCTAAAGAAGTATATCCACAGTTTTATAAGGAATGGTTAGTAACTCAAATCTCGGGACGAGATTCCTTTAAGGAGGGGAGGGCTGTAACACCCCGGTGTAAGCAATCCCTAATTGCACAATTTGGCATGGCATAAGCATAGCATCTCATCATTTCATGTGCATATGTTTGTTGAATGCTTAAGTCCTTGTTTGGTCTCTAGTGTAACCTTGTTATGCTTTCTGTTTCTGACCAAGTGCCTTATAACAAAGTTGTAGATCTTGATGAAGGGAACAACTTTGCTTTAAAGCACTTTCTCAGAAAAAGCTTTTGAGTTAGGATTTCTTGCATTAGAAAAATGGTTTAGCACTAAATTCTTTTAAACAACAGAATTTGGACTGGAGCCTTAAGGATGATTTGTTCCTTACAAATTCTAAGCAACTTTGCTGTTGGGACCTTTTCCTAGTTCGGTCTAGTTTAGAAGTATGGAGCATCAAAGTTTAAACAAAACTTCTTTAGTTTAATTCCAGTGGACCCCGCCTGTCAGTCTCTCCTTCTTCTCCTTCGCGGCCGCCGCTCCCTCCACGCCGACCGAACCCGCCTCGCCGCCGCGAGACCGCCTCGTTGGCCGGCCAAAACACGTCATCAGCCCCGCGGTTTGCGCCCGAACTCGCCACGTCGCCCAGGAGCTCGGGCATGCTGCCGCGTGGAGCGCGACACCCTGACGCCGCCGCGCCCGGTCGGGAGCTCCCCGACGGGAACTGGCCAGGTGCGATGCACCCAGGCACTTGTTCCTTTTGCCTTCGTCCGCCTTGCGCTTGCAAGCCAGAGAGCGTTCGCTCACCAGCGCGCCAGCCACACCCACCATCTTCTCCAGTTAGCCCGAACCGCCATTGCCGCCGAACTCCGGCGAGCGATTGCTCGCTACCGCCGCACCGCCGTTCGATTCCTCCCGCCAGCTTTCTCCCGCCCTAATCCTCTCTTTCTCCGGTAAGGGTTGGTTTCCCCTCTCTTCCTCTCTAGCTGCCGAACAGCGGACGCCATCCGCAAGCTTGCCATGGCCGCCACCGTGACCTTCACGTGGACCGGCGGCTCTCCGCCATGCTACCCTAAGCTGAGCCATGTTCTAGTCTTCTCTACCGCCGTAGTAGCTTAGAGTTAGTTGGAGACCTCTCTTTCGCCGTGTTTCAGCCGGAACCGAGCCATGTCGCCGCCGTGTCCGCCATGGACCGCCGCCGTGCATCGCGCCGGACAATGCCGGGGATGCGAAGCCAGCCCGGGAGTTGCTCCAATAGGTCGCTTAGGTCTTGCTTGGGTAGTGCTAACCTCGCCGAGTCGCAAGCCGCGGGAAGAGTTCCGCCGCCGGTCGCAGAGCCGCCGCTCCGCCATGGCCGCCGTCGAGCTTGCTCCGGTATCCCTCTGGCTTAGCGAGTCGGTTAGTTGTGTTCGCCTCACAAACCCGCACCCAATGATGGTCTCAGTGTCGCCAGAAGTGTCGCCGTCGACGAGCTAGGCGGTCAACGACCACGGCGCAAAACTCCGCCGTTGACCGCCGAGCCTGGCTCGCGCGTTACGTGCCGAGCTTGGCCTCGGAAGTTTGGTCACCCTGACCAGCGGGCCCCGACTGGCAGTAAGGAAGAGAGAAAGGAAGAGCTTGATTGCTGAAGGCCTCGGTAAGTCGGATGCGCCGAGCTTCGCCTCGAGCCTCATCGGGTCGGTTGTAAGCCTCGGTCGAGTCGAGCCATCGATGTCAAGTCCGGTTGAGTCAGTCAGTCTCGGTTGAGTCAGTTAGTCTCGGTTGAGTCAGTTAGCCTCGCTGTCAGTGAGCCTCGGCCGAATCGGAGAAAGGTTCTGAGCCTCGGTCGAATCGGTAAAATACGTCGAAGCCTCGGACGAGTCGCGCCGAGTGTGCCGAAGCCTTCGCCCGAAGCCTCGACGAGTCGCGCCGAGTGTGCCGAAGCCGTGCCTTGTGCCTCGGCGAAGTCCTGCGTTAGGATTGAGTTCTCTTTTTAAAATATGTTTTGGCAGAATCCATGTAAAGGCTTCAAAAATTCCTACAAGGCTCATTTTATGTCCAAATCCTGTGAAACAATTTGTTAGGTCAAGCTGTTTAGATCTATCAGTGAAAACTGTTGAATGCATTCTTGGTGATACTTTTATGTGTAGATGCATTAATTTAGAAAAGTGCTGATAACTTGGTAAATGCATAACTAATTATGTATAAGTCAGAAAAATGTGATTCCAGTTTTGTTAGGTTTGTATGAATGTGTAGTTTCAGAGAAAAATATAATATGAGGTTATTCTGTGAATTAATTTGACAGTAGCTTTTAAAATGGTTAAATGTCTTTCCTTGTTTATTTTGTAGTAAATAAAATATGAGGAATATGAACCTGAGAATTTAAGCACCTTGCTCTTGTACTAGAAACACAGCAGAAAAATAAGAAATCTGTTGTTTGACACTTTTTGCTAGGGTGTGTAGTTCAAAGGACCTTTCCATGATGGAATTTGTCTTTTCATAGAGGATGAGTTTAAGTCCAAATGAGTTGAAATTTGGACAGGGAGCTAGATTGGATGTTGTTAACTCCCAGTAATTTCTGTAGATTTTTCTGAAGCTGTCTAGATAAGGTTGCTGTTTAAAGCATGTGTAAATAGATTTATTTCAGCAAGTAATTAGAGGGTAATAAGCTCGTTAAGTAGACTTTTGATGTGGTGGCAACATCGCTTAACAAGTTGATCTTGGTAGGTTAAATAGTTGGGATGATGTTGACTACCTTGTTGAAGAGTAGCAGTAGATGACATGTGCTTATCTCCTGAATTGTTATCCATGTTGCATCACCGTGCATCCCATGTGCATTCATGTTATTCATTCATGTACCGCATCATGCAGGGTCGGTAGTGGAAGCCCAAGACCGCAGGAGGAGCAGCGTCAGGAGGAGACACCAAGGAGAGGATCCCGAAGGAGACGCTGAGGACCTGCCGAGTGCCGTGATCACCGCCCCGCCGACTTCGAGCGAGGCAAGCCCCGAGCATTTTTCTCCTACGGTTTGCAAATTACCGTTTACAAGTTAACCTGATATGATTGTTGCATTAGGTTATAGGAGTTGTGTGATACCGTTGCTGCATTGATTATTTATCCTTGTCCACCTGCAAATATTATCTTGTGATCCCTGTTAGGTCTAGGCTCGATTACATGCTTAGCCCTCTTGCTTAGAACCGGTAAAAGTCGGGGTGATTCCTGTCTCCCGCATATAGGTGGACACTAAACATGTTTAGCCTCGGGCTATATGGAATATAACCATGTGATAATTAATCTGAGACGGGCGGGGTAGGAGCAGCAGGACATGGGTTCTGTGTGCTAGTAGTCTCCCGTCTGTGTCGATTAGGACCCGACGAAGGCACACCTCAGTCATTTTGAACGCGTCAATCACTTAACGGAGCAGGTGCGGGTACCTCCCGTGAAGCCGAGTAAGGTGTTTCGAGCCGGTGACGGAGACGTTGACGCCTAACACCCAGGGCCTTATATGTACGTGGGCAACTATTCTGATCGACCTGGCATGGTCCGAGGGCAGGCAGGGCCTGATCGACCTGGCATGACCGTGGGCAGTTAATAGCTTGAGCGACCTGGCATTGAGATAACCCTCGGTGTAGAAGGGTCCATGGCCGTCCCGCGATTTGGGTTCTCGAACCTCCTGAGTGGTCGCCAACGGCCGCCTGGCAGGGTGTGTCGGGCGAGTGTGCGACATTTTATCCCCAGCTGGTAGGAATCGATTATAATCGCCTCGCTCCTGGTTAGTGAGTAACTTGACTGAGCATGTGTTACCGTAGTAATATATGAACTAAATATGTCTATGGTTGGTGAATCTGAAAGGCTATTGATGAAATAGTCACTCTTGCTTGAATAAGTAGTCAAGTGTTTGCTCTAGATCAGGTGCAAATCTAGATAATCAGGTTGACTACATAAATTGACTGCTAATGCTCTAATAATGATTATTTAATAATAAATGCTTTATGCAAAAAGGTAAGTGTGGCCAACCTCAGATACAGCCTTGCATAATCCTTGGTGTCAATTATTTCTGGTTTATGACGGGTAAGTCTAGCTGAGTACCTTCTCGTACTCAGGGTGCTATCCTTGTTGTTGCAGATGGGCAATGTTTCTTCGGCTACTGCGAGAACTGTCTGTATCCCGTCGAGGGCAGTGACAGAGTGGGCATGGTCAATCCTTATCTTTCCTGATGCTTTTGTGGACGGATCAGGCATATGGCACCGTATTGTGAACTAAGGACTTGTGTTTCAAAACTATGTTGCTTCCGCTTTGAATCAAAACTATGGTTTGTATAACTATCGAACTCCGATGTATTTGAACTATGGCGAACTGAATGTACCTTGTGGGCATGTACGCTAATCTATTACGATCTTGGTTAAAGTTGAATGACTTGAAATCCTTCGAGATTTCCGGACTACCGGGTTTGTACGAGCTTAAGTACTTGTAATCTCTGTGAAAGCAGCGATTCGGTGCTTAATCTGGTGCAAATTGGTCGGTTCTGTCACACTCTCTGACCTCACTGACAAAGCAGAACGACTCCGCCGCGGCTCTCCCCTCTCCGGCCTCCATCAACGTCGAGAACGTCTCCATCAGACTCGCGGTGAGCCTCTCTTTTCGTAGCACCCATATACGCTCCCTCTAATGCACCTAGGTCACCCCAGAGCGAGCTCCGGTGACCTCGCCATGGCGCCGCCGTGCCTGATCGGGGCGCCGCCTCGCAAAGCGCCACCAACGGCGAGCCAACCCTTCCCTTTTCCCCAGAGCCGTCCGATCTCAGTTCAGCGGCATAGATTAGATTGAACCGACGATTCGGTATACACCGAGCCACAGGGCGTGGACTCGGTCCGCCGCCGCCGAGTCAGCAGGTCCCACGCACAGGTGGTAGGCCGAGCAAACCGCACAGCGCCACGTAGAGCCCCGTCAGCGCCCCACGGCCGCTGCGCCACGCATCGAGTATTTTGCTAAAGAGTCCCTGTCTTTTCGTTGAATCAACCCGCCGTCCAAATTGCACTATTCATTGAGTGTTGGAAAAATAGCGATCTAGCCCCTGCACTTTTCCGAAATCGAGGCGCGGTCCACCTCGCAGCCGCCCTCTCAGATCTAATCTGAGCCGCTCAACACCAGATCAACGGCCGAGAAAGGCCGATACCCCTTCGCTGATGCGTTTTTTAAGAGACCCTCGCATTCTCCGAAATAAAATCCGCACTCCACTGGCAATATACACTGAGTCTTGCGCAAATCGCAAACCAGCCCCTGTTCGTTTACCAAATTGAGGCCCGGTCCCACCGCCCTTTTATTTTTCTGTTTTATTTATTTAAAAATCCTAAAATGAGTTCGAGCTATTTACAGAAATGCCACTCAACTTCAAATGCCTATAACTTTTGCATTTTAACTCCAATTCGACCCATTCAACTTGCGTTAGATTCATAATTTTGTTCTTTACGCAGTAGATCTGTTAGTTTACTGTTTTCATACTGTTTGTTGCACTGTTATTCATTTCGCTTTGTATGTGCCATGTATGTTGATTGGGCCAGAGAGTGCGGAGTTTGAGGACGCTCCAGATTTTCCTTGTGATCCAGTTGATTCGACCCAGCCCGAAGGCAAGTGTCCTTGAACATCTTGCACCTACTTTATTTTACTTTTGGTACTAGAGTAGTTAGATCTTGTAGATGCATGCTTGTCATTAATTTGAATCCCATGTTAGGGTTTACTAGAATTTGTATATATTATCCTTGTCGCCTGTTTTGGGATGTTCGGGTAGGTGTCTTGCTTAGCCCTGCAGTCATGGATGGGATGGGAGTTAAAATGTTTATAAACTTGATTAATGAACTATGAAACGAATGTGGACATGGTAATTTTGTAGTAACATGGTTATTAGGTAAATCCGGCAGGATGGACACGTATTGGTGGTTTTGTGCCGTGGGACTCGGCAGCTGCTTTTGGTTTTTGGTTCGGGGCTCGTGCTAGACATATCCTGCCTGGATCCCTAGGACCCGGTTCTCGGAGCATGTAACCCGGCTTAACAGCGCAGCCATGAGATCTGGATGGGCTGGACCTAGCTAATTAATTAGTTTCCTCCGAGTTATGCTACACGGGGTTTGTTTAGTGGCTCAAGAGAGGGTCCCTGGGTCGCTGACTTATGTACGGGGATGAAACCTTAGAGTACGTGTAACACAGGCTTTGGGGCTTTGTAAAGGCCTTGCAGTGCAACCCGCTATGCACCTCGGCAGTGTTTAGCGTGACGGGATCTGCACGACTCATGGGTAACGATGTGCAACCTCTGCAGAGTGTAAAACTGATATATCAGCCGTGCTCACGGTCACGAGCGGGCTTGGACTTCTTCGAGATTAGTTGGTTACTGGTTGGTTTTGGGTTCGGGTCATCTGAGGGACTTCAGGTGCGGGTGCCTGATGGACTTCAGGTGTTGGTTGCTCGGTGTGACTCCGAGTGTGGTTGCTCGGTGCGACTCCGAGTGTTGTTACTTTTATACCGTGTCTGTCTATAACCTAGTAAATAGGTGCATAGGATTAATAGGATTAATAGGGTGTGTTGCTTTAGGCGCTTGAGTCAAACAAAGTCAGCCTACCTTTGTTATGAGCCTCAAAGCATATATTTCCTACACTTGCGGAGTACATTTCGATGTACTCACCCTTCCTCTTGTCCCCCTGCTACCCCACCCAGACGCTGGAGGACTACGTCTACGAGGAGCCGGAGTATCCAGAGGACGGTGGCTACGACCCTGACGACCTGTACTAGGATGGCGCTACCCCCGGTCGACGTTCCTGTGGAGATGGAGTCCAGATTTCCGCATCTATATTAGAGTCTTCTTTAGAGTCAGTTTCATGAGAGTATGTACTTTTCTTTCAGACCCGAGGGTCATTTATGTAATAAAGTTCGTTATTATTAACAAAGCATTGTTTTGATATTTACTATGATGTGGATATATGTATGAAAATTGATCCTGGCATACATATATTGTGCTCCAATTTTGTTCTTAAAATTGGGGTGTCACACAGGTGCCCCGGAGTTCAGCAGATTCAGGCGTCCCCTTGGGCATCACACCAGCAGGCGGTCATGCGCTTCATGAGGTACCTCCGACACACCTCTAAGTTCAGTTTTTGGTACACTCCTTCTCCGACCCCTTTCTGCTGTGTGGTCTTTTCGATGTGGATTTTGTTGGCTGTCGCTTGAGCATTTCTTGGCTCTTTATTTGTGTCTTTGGTGCATGTTTCCCTTTTAGTTGGGGAAGCATTTTGCTTGTTGTATCTTAGTTGGGCTTCTCTGATACCCTTTTGTTTTGGGTTTTCCTTATAGGCTAGCTTAGCATGCATTTCATCATGTATATCTTGCATTTTAGAGCTTCATAAATATAGTAATGAGAATGAGATTATGCTCTTGTTGGTATGCCCTGTCTATTCATGATGATGCTTGTAGCTTAGGCTCTTTTTGATCACTTGATACATGTTACGAGCTAAGCTACTTTTGCAAATGGTGAACTTGACTAATCAACTATGAAACTTTTAAATTTGTTCACCATTGAGATTGGCAACTAGCATGGGTAGGATGTGTTGAGATCATTTGTGCTATCTTTTGTATGCTAGGTTGTTATGTCTCTTGCACTGAGTCATTCACTTGCTTGGATTGTTCATATTTACATTGTGCTTAAAATTTGATCCAAGTATTAGTGAAATGAAAAGATCCAGATGGGATTGCATGTGTCAGCACATCACGGTATCGAGACTGTTTCTCATTGCACATTTGAGTTAAACTTGAGCCGTGTAGTGTAAGACCAAACCGGTGCTTTAAGCTTCCGATTGCTTTTCTTGCATAGGCTTAGCCCGGTTGAAAAGTTAGGCAATGACCATGCTTTTAACCTCTCGCAATTACATGCTTTAAATGAACTTGTGTTAATACCGCTGCAATCTCCGATAAAATATTGAAAATAACACAAGTCTTTGCTTCATTCTATTACATGATGATTGAACTTTGCTAGGTGTAGTTCACCTTGTATACTTGAGTTAGCACTTGGTTGATTCCTGTCTATTCATGCTAAGTGCTATTTTTAGTGGTGAACTGTTTTTGAATGGCTTAAAACAGCTCATATGCTCTATGTTCATATTTCGTATTCATTTGATCAGTTTGAGCCTTTGCTAGCATTTGTATTGATTGCTACACTTCCAGGGCAGCACCCTTTTGAGCATCTTTTCATTCTGATTGCTATACACTTGAAGCTATTGCATTGTGCATATCATGCATTTTTAGCTTAGTGTTCATACCCCCCCCCAGCTCCGATACACTTTGTGGTCACTTTCAGTGCTTTTCATTGCCCCCATATGCTTTAGGTTGATGACTTGTCTTGTGTTTGTGTCAGCTTTGTGAAAATTGTCAAAACCCCTCAGCATGTTCCCTTTTGTCAAGGGGGAGAAGCTGTTTGCAAGGGGGAGTCTTAGTGTTGGCACAAAGGGGAGAGTCATGCATTTTGGGGAGAGCTTTGAGCAAGGGGGAGTTTAGCTCTTTTATGTTCTTCTTCATTCGGTATAGCTCTTTTATGTGTCTCAATTGGTATCCATCTTTTGGTATGGAATGCAATTAGTGTCATGAGCTTTGTTGCATAGCTTTTGTGTATAGGCTTGCTTTCAGGGGGAGTCGCTTTTGTCTTGCTGCTTCTCCGCGTGCTCCGAGTGTTTGTGCTCCATTTAGTGTTGAGCTTCTCTTGTGATCTTTCTCAGACGGTATCGAGCCTGCTAGTCGTGTTGAGCCGTTTTGCCTCTATCCTGAGGGACTAGCAGTTTTTGCTTGGTATTTTCGATTGATATGGACCCTTCAGCTAGTTGCGTCGAGCCTATTTGCCTCTGTCTTGAGGAACTAGCTGTTTTCACCAATTCTTGGCTGTTTTGTGATCAGTTTTGCATTCTTATGCGTTGATTCAGCCACAATTGGTATTGAGCCTTGAGCTAGTGGTGTTGAGCCATTTTCTGCCTCTTCTTGAGGGCTAGCTCATTTTTGACTTGGTTGCGTCGAGCCGTTGCCCATGCCTTTGGGAAGCAAGTTTTTCGCTCTGTGTGATCGAGTTTTGCTCTTTGATGAGTTGTTGCTCCGATCGCTTGCTTGGTTGCGTTGAGCCGTTGCCCATGTCTTTGGGGACCAAGTTTTCAGTTTTGGTATCTCAAACCATCTCTTGTGCCTAGTTTTTGTCAATTCAATCATCAAGGGGGAGAAAGAGAAAGAGAAAGAGAAAAAGGGGGAGAAATCTCGACCCAAGTGAACCCAAGTGGATAATTACCTTGGTCTCTTCTCTTTTGTGATGATTGTTTGACAATTTATTTGAGATTGGTTTTCGAGTACCTTTTGGGATTCATGAAACTCTTGTTTCTCTTGACTCTTCGGTTGTGTGGAGGCTTTGCCCGCTTTTCCCGTTTCCTTCGGGACCGAGAGCTTTTATTTGAGTTTTCATGATCCTTCCTCATCTCAAGTAGCCTTGTGTTTGCTTTTGCTTGGCTTTTGGGCACTTGGATGAGGCTTGACTTCAAACTCTTCCTTTGTGGTTTATTTTTAGTCAATGCATTCATCAAGGGGGAGATTGAGAACATATATGATGAATGATTGACTTTGATGAGGAAGGTTTGAGGCTTTTCCCAGTTGAGTCTATATCTAGCTATGCGCTTAATGTTTATGACTAACCGGTGGCGTTGAGTTGTGGTGCTTCTGTGTTGGTGTGCGTGTGCGACATGTGTCTCTTGGCTGTGTTGATGTGCAGGTGTGGAGCTCGGATACAGTGGTCTATGGCGAGGTGAAGGTCAAGTAGAGACGTGTCATGCCGACGGATCGGGAGCGGTGAAGGATGGGCGTGCCGTGCGGCGGACGTGCCATGCCTTTTACCCAGAGCGGTGAAGGGCGGACGTGAGGCTTGGACCGACGGACCAGAGGGCCAGAGGACCAGCTATGGTAGCTGGCACGTGGCATCGGCAAGCGAGAGCATATGGGGATGTGCGGTGCATCGGCCGAGTCAGGAGGAAGACGCTGGAGTCGTGTCACTTGGCGGGAGGTCGGACACGGGCTTGCGTGCGGCGCAAGTGCCGTCGGCCAAGTCAAGAAGGAAGGCGAAGGCATTGTGCTCGGTGTGGAGGCTGGACATGCATCGGCATCGGTGCCGGTGGTCGGGGTGTGAGAAACACATCCCGTCTACGGTGCGGGTTCGGTAGCTGAGCCTCAAAAAGCTACCATCGACGGTTTCCAGGTTTGGGCCTCAAAACCTGGGGTGGCCGGTTTTCGAGTTTGGGCCTCAAAACTTGGGTTAGACGGTTTCCAGGTTTGGGCCTCAAACCTGGGCTTGGGGTTTCCGAGTTTGGGCCTCAAAACTCGGGGTGGACGGTTTGCCAGGTTGGGCCTCTAAACCTGGGCTGGATGGTTTCCCGTTTGGGCCTCAAAACGGGGTTGGTCCAAAGGACGGTCGACGCGTGGCGGCGTGGAGAGGCTGGCGCGGCGGCGTAGCTATCCACGAGGAAGGCGCGGTGGTCGACGTGACGGCACGTGGCGGCATCAGGGAGGTCGCGTCGAGGCGAAGCTACCGGATGTGCAGGCGTGGCCGTCGGATCGAAACTGTCAACTCTGGACGGTTTTTCCCCTGGGGGTATTTGGGTTGAGTGCTTAATGTAAGGGCATTTTGGTCTTCAGACGTGCGCCTATATATATATGAGGGGGCTGCTAGGGCAGCCGCTATCCCTGGAATTCTTGGACGGTGTCTCTCTCACTTTGTTCCTGTGAGAGAAGGCTAGGGTTAGGGAGAGTTGGCTCTTGTTCTTGAGCTTTTTGCCATCCAAGCTTTGTGTTGCTAGCATTGGCTTGTAGCCCGACACCGAGTGCTTAATCAATCATCCATCTTGCTGAATCCAAGGATCAAATTCATGCTTTAATTTGTCTTGCAATTTTGTTCTTCGCGTTTGCACGTTTTCCCCTCTTTGGTTCTTCACGAGAATTCTTGTTTCGAGGGAAGATTTGCAAATCCGTTTGAACCATCTTGTGTAGCTTCGTGAGAGTCTTCTTTCTACCGAAGGAATTTCTCTAATACCTCACGAACTCACAGATCAGGCGGATTTAGTTTTGGGATCGAGTTCTTGCCTGTTCCTCACCGTTTTCTTCGATTCACCGATTTGGAATTAGGTTCGAGCCATGATCTCTTAGGAGTATCTCACTAACATCCTTGTGACCCCTCACACGAAATTTGAGCCTTAGTGCTTTTGATTTGAGGGAGATCAGGTAGATTCGGTGGACGAACAGGGGACTGGTCGGGGTGACCGGACGCTGCCTCATAGCGACCGGACGCACCGAGCCAGAGTCCGGTCGTTGAACACCTGCGCTGTCCAGTTAGCGCGAGGTGACCGGACGCACGCCTCGTATCGACCGAACGCTATCCCGTGCGTCTGATCGTTGAAAGGCCGAGCGAAACAGGCTCTGCGAACTGACCGGACGCTCTATGACTGTGTGACCGGACGCATCGAGCGCACTGTTCATTGTGCCTATTTTCTCGTGACCGGACGCTTGAGGTGTGACCGGACGCACCTCCACACAGAGTCTGGTCCAACACAGAGAGCTCCTGAAACGAGTTTCTGTTGACCGGACGCGTCCGATCGATCCTGACCGGACGCTCCTCAGAGTCCGGTCAGTGCAGTGATCGCACGTTTATGTCCGTATCTTTTACGTTCGAGCTCCGATTTGAGATTCGCTTTTTGCGTTGGATTTCCGACTCTGTGCTCTACAGAAACCGGGCTTCCCGCTTTGCGAAAAATCCTGAATCCCCCTTGCGTTGCTCGGGGGAGGTTGAGGTTACCCAAACTCCATCCTGTCACTAGTTGACTCGTGTGGATTTGGGTGAGGGAGCTTTTGTGGTGTCCCGCTGTGTTCCTAGGGAACATCCACCCATTCTCTTGGGTCGTGGACATCACGTGTGTCGGCTTTGCTCTTGGGGTTGATTTTGTTGGGACAGAGGCCGTAATTTCTGAGAAGAAATTTTTAGGCTCCCATTCACCCCCCCCCCCCCTCTGGTCGCCTTGCTTTAGCATTTTCGGTCCTTCAGAGACATCCGTTCTCACCTCGCTACTTTTGTTCAGGAGGGTCGATGATGATTTCTCCGAAGACTTGACTCAACAGATCATAGACCTTCAGCTTGATGAGGAGGAAAAGAATCAGGAGATTTCTCAAGTTTCTCGGGAGCGTGACGTCGCTCGGAATCGGGCCGCCGGTGAATATTTTCATCATTTCTGTTTTTGCTTCCCCTCTTGCTTTTACTCTCTTTCTCCCTTTCAGCTTGGGGGGCAAAACTCCATGCTCTTGAAACTGTTGTTGCTAAACTTGCTGGCATGGCCAACGCGGCGGGTACGACATCCTTGGATCGGGTGAACGAGGTTAACCAAATTCTCCCCGACATCTCCAGGGCTGGTATGGGATACGGCGCAGCGCTTGCCTTCAACGTTGTACAGATTCACTCCGGCGCCGATTATCGCAGATTCGATGTCTGTGAGTGGGGGCTAGAATATAGAGTAGCACATTCTGTGGATGATATGAAGGAAGTTGGAACAGATCTGGCTGACTCCTTCGACCACGATCTCCCGATTAGCCATAGGATAGAGTGGACGAACTGATTTTTCATTGTAACCTTGTATTCCCTTCTTGTAAATAAAAGTCCTTAATCACTAACCTCTATTTGTGCTCTAAAGGCAATGTATATCGCATCGGCTTACTGCTGACAATCATGTCAGTCATCTTTGCTTCACAGGCGATCGTCATAATCGGCTATTTTCAGATCTAGTGTTCTGGATCCTTTTCAATTTTCCAATCCATGACGATGTTTAGGACAGTACTTCTTAATGAATTCCTGAAGACTTCTTCATTAAAATCCCATCCCTGAAAAAATGATCCTTCTTCAAAGGACACTTGCCAAACTTACTGTCCTCGGTATCAATCAGTAATATGGGTTTCCAAACAATCAACCAAAACTGAAACCCCTCGTGGCAACAATCTTCAGTCAAATCCTGTCGGCTTTCTGATTCCAGATCTGCAAATGAATTGTTGAAGTTGTTTTTCCTGAATAATGTCCATTTGCATCTCTTGATTACTTCAGGGATTCTTCCCGATTTTGACATTTCTTCAGAAAAACACTCCCTCTTGACTACACAATGTCATTTTAGCGAATAGATCTCACTTTGACATGTCATGTGACTCAACATCTTATTTACTGCGCTTCACCTTTCTCTCCTCCCGATAAACTACTAACTTCAAAAATGCTAGGGTCACCAGGGTTATGCACACCTTTTGTACTTAAAGGCGATATAAACAATATCGGCTATTCTTCAAACTCTTGGAGCATTTTCTGCTAAAGGCGATGCTTCACATCGGCTATTTTCATTTACAAATATCCATGAATTTGCTCATGTTCCGTCTCCCACATAGGAATGAACTTTCAAGAAATCCCATTATCAGTTCTAGAAAAATTCCTCTTCAATTATTAACCAGACGACTTTCATCCAAAGCAAGAATTTTCGATCTTCTTGATGTCCAAAAGCAGCCTGAGCTAACTATTTGCCTTCTTTGTTGTGACCCCTAGGGATATGGTGCAAAGTCGCCATCATGCTAATAGAAGGATCACGATGATGAGTAACAAAATCGGCAATAGCCTGACCATTTACTGCCTTTACCGATTCGTACCTCAAATCAAAATCCGATAATACTAAAATCCATTTGCCGATTCTTCCATAGGCATTAACAATCATATGTTTATCATATCAATTCAGAAACTATCACGCAATAGGCATTTAATAAGTAGTACGAAGCTCAGTACACGAGTAACATACATATAAATGTAGCTGATACCTTGTCTCGGGTTTAACAGCTTTCGGCTAAGCTAAGCTACTATTCTCTCTTCTTTAAATTTTGTATAAGGGCCGATCCTATTGTTAGGCTATCAGCCGCCACGTACAACTCGAAAGATTTACCAAGCTATGAAGTACCAACTCTGGCAGTGCTTCATGTATTCTTCAATTCCATCAAAAGCTTTCTGTTGTACGTCACCCTCGCGGAATTTTGATCTTCTTAACTTCAGCAACGGAGAAAAAGGCAGAACTCTTTCAGAAAGTTTATCAATTTCAATCGGTATATCGGTCTTGTCTCGGCTTACTAATCAATATTCCTTAAGATCAATATTATTTCTTCTAACTTATCAGCCGATACGAAACCTCGTCCCAACTTTCCTCTGTTCCATCAATGGATTATTCATTCAAAAATTGCTCTGAGAGCGATTGCTTTGAATCGGCTGTTGGTCCTTGTCAAAAACATTCACAGACCTTCTTTCCAAAACTTTCCAGAGAAGCACTCGACCATCATATTTCCAGTAGACAGGTTCTGCAGTAGCAACACTTACCGAATCATCAGCAGATGGGACAACTTCGATGTCATCTCCAATACACTGGATGAGGATTTGATGCATAGTTGAGAACACAGCAATTTGCATGTATCCAATCCCTTCCTAAAAGCAAACTAATGCCCCCTTGCCATCGATGACGAAGAAGGTAGTAATCAGGGTTTTTGACCCCGATCGTCTCAATCAACATGAACCGCTCCTCGAGTATCGGAAGGATTGCCAGCAAAGTCTCTCAACACCATGTCAGTTTTCAATAATTCTTCACTTGCCATCCCAAGTTTCCTGAAGGTAGTATATGGCATGATATTTATGACAGCTCCCCATCAATAAACATCTTGGTTAACGGCTTGCCATTAACATACCCCTTCATATAAGGGCTTCAAGTGTCGATGTTTAGCTGGCTTATCAAGATTGCCTGTTGAGCCAGAACGAGCTGAGCCATCAGATCTTGGTATTCGTCTTCGTCAAAATCCGAATACACTTCCTCTTGGACATCTTGATCTACGGGAGCTATGAATTCTGATGAAGAAAGAATGCATGCACGCATTAGCCGAACGATCACCCTCATCAAGCTTTCCTTAGGACGCCAAATTTGCTTTATTTGGCACCTACTTGTGTCAGTTCTCTGTCCCTTAGGCGCTGCACTCTTCTTTTCTGGCTCTTCTTAATCCTTGGTGGACACCATTGTCCTTTCTGCCAAATATATTCACGGTACTCCTCTTCTTCAGCGCAAGCCCAATTTGATCGGCAAATCTTCTTCCTTGCCGAATTTCAGAATTACCTATTTTTAAGCGCGATCGTCCTCAGGGAGTCGCACCCCAAGCCTTTCATGGACCGAATGGCGGTTGACTCGAGACTCTGTACTCAGATTTGATCACTGCATTCAGGGCAGTGTTTTCTAGCAGGCAGCTTCAAGCCTTCATTCCAACAATATTTGAAAAATGAGCACTCCCAATGAGATTGCTCTTGCTCTCTCATATCTTCTCGTTCTTCTTGGTATATCTCGTCTTCGTATCTCCGTTTCTTCTCTATGAACTTTTGTTCTTCATAAAATATTTGCTTCTGGTACCGTTCTTGCTCTCGACGCCATTTGTTTAACAAAATGCGTGTCATGACCCTGAGCCTGGAAGCTTCAACCCTTTCAGTTCGGCTATTCTAAAAATGAACATGTTGTCGAAGTTCTTCATTTGTGATCTGCCAATCGGGGTCAACAGCACCGGTTTCTCTCGCTCTATCAGAGGTAACACCCTCATCTTTCTTTGCCCCCTGGGGTCATCTGTATTAACCATGTTAGCGGGGAAAAAGATACGGTATTTTGTCCAAAAGGGCTACCGTCAACTTTCATTTTTACCATCGAATTTCAAATGCCTTCTTGGATAGCTTTCTGGATCCGCACTCTAAACACTCGACAATCATTAATAGAATGAGATCTGGTGTTATGAAGACCACAATATTTCTTGTCTTTACTCCCTCAGGGTTCAGCATGGGATGACCTTTCGGCAATTGACGCGTCCCTCTTTCAACAGTAACTCAAATAGCTTATCCGATTGGAAACATCAAAGTCGTAGGTACCTTTTTGCTGTCTCAGCCATCGTTGATTGACCTGAGTTGGGCCTTTAGTCTAGACCAGCTCTGCTGCAGTATCTCATCTTCATCACATACTCCATCGCTTCTTCTAAGAAAGCCTGGTACATCTCGCTAGCCACATCGCCTTTCTGGTAATCGTATTTCTCCTAAACCCCTGGGCCTGATACTCATCATTGCCAACTGTGTGCTAATTGCCCAAGATCATCAAACTCCATGCCGAATAAAATTAATCTCCCTGATATTCAACAACATGTCAGCTATAGCTATCCCTGGCAATTGATCATCTGGTAAATTCAGGGAATAGCAGAGATGTTTTTTAGTTTCCTGAACCTGCGCAAGTATTCTTGTGGGTGTCTATTAGCCCTCATTTCAAACTCATGAGGTCGACCAACTTCTTCTCATTAGTGCCGTTAAAGAAATGCGCATGAAATTTCTGTTCTAACTCTGCCCATGTACTAATAGAATTTGCAGCAGAGATGTGAACCATGAGAAAGCTGGTCCTGTTAAGACCAGCGGGAAGTACTGAATCCTCCAAGCCTCATCTGCAGATGCCTCTCCAAGTTGCTGCATCAAGGAACGGCTGATATGTTTGTGGTACTAGTGTCATCTTGGCCCGAAAACTTAGTAAGATCAGTGGGAGGTTTCACTCTGGAGGAGAGTGCCACCCTGTTGTACCCTCTGGATAAGGAGATTTGTACGCATAGGACTGACTTTTTGGCTTGAGGCCGAATTGATTCTGCATCATGTCGGCCATCCTATGCATGATGAGGTCAATGCTTGAATCTGGAGCTGCTTGTGTTTGACCTCCGAGAAACGCTCCTGCCGAATTTTTATAACCCGGATTCGGGAAAGCATTAATCGCACTGTAATTGATAAACTCCTGATATCCATCTCCATTCATATTCTTTGCAACCTATTTGTTGTGGGAGACACTCTGAAAGCAGATGGTGGAACATTTCCCGTCGTGCCGAATGCGAGCTGACCATGAGTCATGGGAGGCTGCTGTGCCTGGGTGAAGAACCATCCCACCTGTGCTTGAAACCAACCCCGCCGTCTCAGTAGTTCTTTTCTGATGTTGGGGTACAGGAAGAAACAATGGTCCCTGGATTGGACCAGTGGTTTCCTCAAACATTTATCAACCGTCGGGCCAAAAGTACAACCATGATGGCACGAAAGGTGTTTAAGAAAGCTGATTGATGTGATTTGTCATGGCATCTGATAAAGCTTCTGTACACAGTTCGAATAGTTTTTGAGCATCTTCCTCATTAGTACTATCAGATTGATGAGGAAGGAGAGTTCTTGGAAGTGACTGCTTCTGGAAAACTTTGTTGCTCTTGTTCTTAGAAAAGGACATCAAGCATTTGCGCTGAAACTCATCGCATGCTTATTGTATTAAATTCTTCAATTCTGGTGGCAACTCATCCATGGTCACTTCCAAAATCTCAGTGTTGTCGAACTCAACCATCTTGGAATACAGGGTCCCACTGGGCGTGCCAAAAAGTGTGTTGGCACAAAATGTGGCGCACCGTGCCTCACACAAAGCAAGCCGAAAAGCGTGGCTTCAATCGGGTGCCCGGACGGTTTGTTGAAATCCGAGACGTGCCGTCAGTCGGTGACCTGAAAGCCAACAAGGGATAAAACTGTGAGAATAAAACTGGAAACATACCGGATGAGACCAGACAGTTCCATATTTACGGCCCTAAAGCCACTCCACAACGACATATAGCTATAGAAGCTATCTGTCAACAAGTTTTAAGATCATTCGAGTAAATCCAAACATGAATATATGTAAACAATTGGTTGCCGAATGCACATACGTAAAAAGACATGCTTGAACAAGAGATAATATAAAATAACGTGTAACCAAGCTCGGCAAACCAGCCGAGTTGGGTCCATGAGAGAAGGACATGCAAACAAAAACGATCAACACCAATCTAAAACCTGCATCTGCCGCACAATACCTAGTTTTATCAAGGCTTAAGCGTAATTGACATGTATGAACCCGCGACACGTAACAATCTAGATTAGAAATTAATTCGGCCATCATGGGTTATGCGATTATTGGAAAAAACAAGTAAAAAAACTTGCAAAGCAAGGCCGAACAAGGCAATCTAGATTGGGCAAATGAGTGTTGCAAAACAATTAAATAAATCATGCAACACATGGTAACTTAATGAATCTATTAGATCTTGCCGAATCTGATAGAGCCAATAACTATCTCGCTTTTGCTAAATGTATCAAGCAAACGCCTGCCGCACCGTATTTACTCATAAGCATAGCATAAGCAAAGACTTCTTGATCATTAACAAAAGTCCGCCGCACGACCATTGGAAACGAACAAGACTACTTGCATCACATCTAAATCCACCGCATGATACTAGACATGATAACAAGGTTGCCGGGACTTACGGAGGTCGACGGATCGATGATTCCTCTCGAAGAACTCGACAACACGACAAAGGACTCGAAGATGGCACGGGCCGATTGTATTGTATGGCTGTGAACAGTTTTACAATGGTCAGGGGTTTATATTTATACCCGGGGCGAAATACGAGTCCTGGAAGATTATGACTTACATAATAAAAACTTGGAAAATATGAGTCCTATTCCTATTTTCCTCTCGGTGTTTTCCATTATCACGTGTCTTCTCGTGCAAGCCGACTTCACTTGCCGTATTTGCTTTCCAAATAGAATCATCGTCTTACAAGATAGCCGACCGCACAAACACTTGCCGAAACTGTGACACCCAAGTGTCAAGCGCTGCATTAGAAACTACATTTAGCTACTAAAATCCATAAGCAATGCATTACATCATTTCTTGTGCATGAAAGTGCTTTTTGCTTTTGTTTTTTTATTTGGATTTGGTTTCTATAAGACTTGGATGTTTAAGTGGATTTATGTTTGGGCAAATAATTTTATAAATAGAGAATAGTGAGTATAACACTTTTTGTATTGACACCTTGACCTAGTTCAAAGTGTTTTGATAACTAAAAATGTGAGAACAAAATGATTTATAGTTCAAAAAGTGGCTTTATTTATGTGGATGGTTGAGGAAATGGGTTCAGAAAAAGTGTCTTATATAAAGTTTGTAGAAAAAATTATTTTGAGCAACTTTTATTTTTGGGTCAAAGTCTAGTTTGGAGTTTTTGAAACTGATTGAAAAGGTCAAAGTTTGAAAACGTTTTGGAAAAGGAAAAAGGAAACACTTTCCTTTTTCCTTCCCCGCTACCCTTTCGGCCCAACCGCGCTGCAACCCCTCCGCGCCGGCCCAGGCGGCGCCAGCCGTTCACGCACGTCTCGCCGCGCACGACGTGCCGGTCAGCCTGACACGGCCGCGACCGTACGCCGGCCGAGCCGCGCGTGGCTGCTCTTCCCTGCCGCGTATCCGTTCACCTCACCTCTCATCCCCTCCCGACCGCACGCAATCCCTCCGATCTTCTTCCCTCTCGCCGAGCACACAAGCAATCGCCCTCGCCCACTCACCCGCGCCCCGGGCTGCTGCGCCACCCTCGCCGCCGCGCACGCTGCTGCCCGACCGTCGCGTCGCCGTGGCCCCCACCACGACCGCCGCGGCTGAGCCGCGAACAAAACTTGCGCGCCGCTCACTCCTCCTCCCTCATCCGCCTTTTCGCTCTCTCCCTCTCTCCTCTCTCGCTCGCTCTCGCCCTCGCACCGCACAAACCCGAGCCGAGCGCACTGCTCGCACCGCACGCCACCACGAGAGCGCCTCCGCCGTTCTGGCCTCACCAGAGCCTCTCGGCTCAATCCCTCGCTCACACCACCTCGCCACCATCTCGGACACCCGGTGCTCGCGCTAGCACCACCTCCCAAGCCTCACCGATGCCAGAACTCAAGGAGCGCCGCCGCGGTCGCCATCAGCGCCGCCCGGAGCTTGAACCCGTTCCGCACCACCCCGAGTTTCGCCGCCTCCCTTCTTCCTCGTCGAGCTTCCTCACACCAAAGCAAGGTGAGAACACCACCCAGCCTCAACGCTACAACTCCCTACCTCCCCTCTCTTCCTGACCAAGCGCCGCCACCGTCCGCCTTGGCCGCACACGTGGTCGAGCTTCCCCGGAGTTTTTCCGGCCAAACCACCCCCTAGCTATCCTCCCTAGAGTTAGTAGAGTATGGCGCACGCTTTAATTTGGGCGGCGACCACCGGAACCGGTCAAGCCGAGCACTTCCGCCACCGTTGTCCGCCATCTCTCGCCGCCGGCGAGCTACGGCCGTGCGCTGGCCAAACCGACCACACCTTCCGATCCGCCTCGTCAAGGGGAACGCGTCGAGCCTAGCCTCACCACTGGCGACCTCGCCGTCAGCGAGCAAGCCGCGGTCAAACCCTTCCCCTGCTCTGCTCTCTCTGACCGATGGGCCCCGTGGACCGGCTGGTCCCATGCGTCAGCCACCCCATGGTCCATGGACCGAGCCCACGCAGGCCCAGCCGGGAAGTTTAAATGTTTTTTTTTTTTTGTTTTATTTCCTAGAAAAGTTTGTTATTTTTGTGTAGCACGTTTTAAAGTTCCAAATGAGGTGCTTTCAGTTTTGTTAGCTTGCTCATGAGTAGATCTATCATGGAAAAATATGAAAGTATTTTTGGTGAGAGTTTATATTACTGTTTTAATTAATTCAGTTTATGCGCTTTTGTTTAAATAAATGAGTTTATATGTTTCCTGATTGAGTTAATTCTTGGCAAAATTTGTGTAGGTTTCTTATCATGTTATATGTCTAGGAAAAATGTTTGAGGCACTGTTTATGTAAAAAAGTATTTGTTTACGTTTAAATTCTGTTTTAGCTATTTTCTTAGAATAATTTTTAAGATGTTTTATATGTGCAAAACCTAGATTAAGAGGTAGGTCTAAAACTTGATTGCTCACTGGTACCATTAAATATTCCTTCTCTTAATTTGAGCTTTCCGCAACTAAATGATCTCAGCTCCACCAAAAAGCCTTGCATACCCTTGATGTCTTTATTTTCAGTTGGACGGGTAAGTCTAGCTGAGTACATTCCCGTACTCAGGGTTTATCCCGTTTGTTGCAGATGGCCAGGTGTATATGGCTATTGTAAGCACTGTCTCACACTGTTCTACCCCGTGGAGGGTGATGAGGAGTAGCCCACGGCAGGGTCGTCTAGAAGCTTCTCCTTTTCTTTTGCTGGACTAAGACTGTTGGTGGCACATTATCTGAAAAAGGAGTGAGATGAGTTGAATTGAGTTGAGTTAAGTTATCAAACAATGTTTTATTTAGACCACGTGTGTGGTGGTCGTGTTTCAAAACTTTTTAAGCTTCCGCACTTTCAAAATTCGGTATTGTAATAACTCTTTATTTCCGCACTCTGATGTTTAAATTCGGTTTTGTTTATCTGTGATGTATCCTTACGAATGCAATACTTGAACGATGCGATCCTGTATGTTGTACGATGTTTGAAATCCTTCGAGATTTTCGGACTACCGGGGTTATATGGATTCAAGTACGGGTCGATGTCAGACGAATTTGGCTAAGACGGTACTTGTGTTCTTATAATCAAGACGGTTCCGTGACAGCTGGTATCGGAGCATGGTTCAAGTTATTGCATCCAAAAGGAGCTATTGACAGACTAAAATGGGTATTTCAAAACTATTTTAAACTACTAAGTGTGCCCAGTTTTGTCCTTAAGCCCTACATTAGGATTCAGGTGGCTTAACTGCTAATAGGGTTCAGGGTTTTGCTTCATGCTGGATCTTATTGCTGGTCCATTCTCGAGGGAAAAGAGAATGCGTCGATCACGAAAACATGCATAAAATGATTTTGTGAGATGTGAGAGCATGACCGTCCAACTGTCGGTCTAGGTGAGAGTTCTTATACCAAGTTTGTGCGAGCTCCACGCAAACATATACGAGGGTATCAATGTTTTGGGTATGTTTTCTAGATTGGTGCATGGTGTTTAGTGTTGGCTTCTATGTATTTTGTGCATATGAGCCAATACTCCGTTATTTTTACGATTGGGATTTTTTTGCTTCGGCTGAAATGAATCTTCTGCAGGTACACTAACTATGCGATCGAGTAGAACGTGTAGATAACGCATGAGAGATCGTCTTGCCAACAACTAGAATGTTAGGACTTTCGAGTCATTATTAGTGAGTGAGAATGTAAGTACGATCATGCATCATGTTTACATTCTTGCATTGCATTACCTCCCCTTAATTAAAAGTTGCCCCTTTTCTTATAAAATTTGCCAACTTAATATGCGTCTCACGAGAGTTCGAAACCCTTTTGTTTCTACAGATGGCCCGGACTAAGTTGACTGCTCGCAAGGCCACCGGAGGCAGAGAAGTTCCACGTCACCGCTTGGCCACAAAGCTGACCAAGAACACGTTCTTGTCTTACTTCGGGCTGCCGTCCATCCTTTGGAGGATTCTGCAGGCAGTGGGATATGAGGACGGACAGGAGCCCAGGTACTCGTGGCAGAAGGAGATCTATGGGCAGGACTCGTTGGTCATGGTGTAGATCAAGGTCAAAGCCTTGCCTGCTAAGCCCCACTGGACAGGATGGACAGAGATCACCAGAGGCAGTTGTGCCAAGGATGGAGCTAACAGGGCAGCTTATCTAGTGTTGAAGGACATCATCGCCCATTTTCCCGCCGGCCGTGCTAGTGCTATGGCAGGAGTGTTCCCTCGTGGATCACTTTTCCATTGCGTTGGAGGCAGACTTTGGAGTCGGTTCTGACAGGAGGTGCGGAGGAGAGGTTTTACTGCGAGACGTCCGCGGTGAGCGCCACTGGAGCTTTGATGGGTGTATGTGAGAGTTTGGAGCGCAGTCTGAAGAGCGTGTCCTTTACCCTCACCGCCACCTACCAAAGCAAGAGGAAGCTGCAAGAGGAGTTCGATGTTGAGGTAGCCCGTCTACAGGAGAAGATCCATCAGATCACTCTCGAGCGTGACGATGCACGTGCCACCGCAGGTGCAGAGACCACCGCCAGGACCCTCGCTGAGCAGATGTACCTGACGACATCTTTTCAGTGAGACGAGGCCCACATAGCGCTTGACCAGCTCAGAGAAGGCGCCCATCACCTGATACAGCAGATACACCACCAGCAGGCCTACATCGACCAGCTCCATGAGGCAGTTCACCAGATGCATCACGCCGCATAGGAGGCCGCCGCCCCAGCACCAGACGAGGCCCCTGCAGATGAGGCCTAGGAGCCCCAGGACGGAGTTGTGCTTGGTCCAGAGCCTTCTTTGGACGACGAGGACCATGCCGATGAACCGATGATGGACGCCGAGGACGAGGAGGATGCCGCATCCGCTGCTGGAGACGCTTGAGCGTTAGTTTCGCTAGGAGTCGTTTCTTTTGTATAGCTTGAGCCTGCTCACCGATGATGTAACCCGAACATGTGTTGGTTTTATGTTAAGTTGTATGATGGCATGTATGGCTTTTGAACAAAGTCACAGACTTCGATCTGGCACCTTTTATGGAAATCCGTCGTTGCATATCTTATTTTCTAGCAATTATTCTGTGATGTTGTATGGAAATGAGTACTTATACTTGGTCGTGTGCTAAATTTTCGAATTATGTACAACACAGTATTTATTCATGATCAATGTGACATCACCTAATGGTTGCTTATTAATGGGACATGCAGATGCCGGCACACACTCGTAGTCAGCGTGGACAGGGGTCTGGACAGGAGGAGAACCTGCCACCACCCCCACCGATGACGCTAGAAGCGTTTTTCGGCCAGTTTCTGGGTAGCTAGAGGAACATGGAGGAGATGCAGAGGCATATGGAGGCCACCCTCCGTAACATCGCCAATAACACCGCGCAGCAGCACCAACAGCGCCAGGGGCCAGAGCCCAATCAGTACAGCTCATACCGTGACTTCTTTGACACTCGTCCTTCTGTGTTCAAGGAAGTCACCGAACCGCTTGAAGTAGACGAGTGGCTCAACTCCATCACTCAAAAGTTCCATCTGCTCCGCTTGACTGAAGAGCTTAAAGCGGAATATGCCGCGCACATGTTGGAAGGACCCGCAGGATTATGGTGGTCCCAGTACCGTGCATCTCTACCAGCTAATGCACCGGTCACTTGGGAACAGTTCTATACAGCTATGCGCAACCACTACATCCCCAGTGGTTTGATGGAAATGAAGGTCATAGAGTTCATGAGGCTATCCCAAGGAACCAGGTCCATGTCAGAATACCCCCATAGCTTCAACAACTTGTCTCGTTATGCCCCAGATTTCGTTAACACGGAATCCAAGAAGATCGCAAGTTTCAAGCGTGGCATGAGTGCCACCATGCTCTCCAAGATGGGAAACAGCCACCGTACCACCTTCAGTGACTTTGTCAGTGACTGTCTGAACCAAGAGGCTAATGACAGCAGGCTGGCGGCCAAAAATCGTCGTCGTGCAAACAAAGGAGGTTCGTCTCATCAGAGGACCCCTTTCGGAGCACGCACCCAGTATAGTCCGCCAGTTGCAGGAGCAAAGTTTCATCCCCCACAGAGGAAGATAACCACCAACCGCTCCCACCCAAGTTTCCAGAAGCCCTACACCGCTCCCATGATGCAGAACAAAGCTAAAGCAGGAAGTTCAGGAGGTTCCAAGACCCCGTATGTAATCGGGCCATGCTACAACTGCGGTCAAACCGGACACCTGTCACGTCAGTGCCCTCGGCCAAAGAAGCAGTACACCCAGCCTCCACCTCGCGTAGGCCATGTGCATTACACCAATGTTGAAGAAGTGCCAAAAGGAGAGCATGTCACCGCTGGTACGTTTCTTGTTAATCAATACTCTGCAGTTGTGTTGTTTGATTCTGGAGCATCGCATTCTTTCATAAGTGAAAATTTTGTTATGAGAAGGAACCTTAAGTTGGTAGAATTGGATATGGGTTATCAGATAACTTCAGCAGGGGCTGTCCTATCTGCCCGTATAATGGCTAAGGAAATGGAAATCACTTTTGGGGATAAAAAGGTATTAGTGGATCTCATTGTAATTCCCGGGTTAGGTTTGGATGTGATCTTGGGAATGGGGTGGATGAAATGCTGGAAAGTTAATTTGGATATCGCAGAATGGGTAGTTTCCCTAGTGAGCCCTCGGAATGAGTCTTCTATCCGTTTTAAGTTACCTCGAAACCCCCACGAGATAGGAGTGTTGTTCAACATCACGGCAAAGCAGATAGCTGAGATTCCTGTAGGTAGTTCTTAGCTACACCTAGGATAGGGTAACTAAAGTAGCTATCTACTAATGCCAAGCGGGGTTGTCAGTCCCGACACTAGTAGGAGCTAGCTAGCGAGAATGCAATCTACCAGGAGGAGATTCTGCAGGCGCACAGAACTATCGTAGTAGCACTTCGCCTGGGAGTACAGGTGTTGATTTATTTGATCCCAAGGGAAGGCTAGGGTGGTGTATGAGTCGAGTCAAGGAAGGGATGAGAGTCGAAGAAAAGGAAGGAGAAAAAAAGGGGAGAAAGGAAGAGGGATGGAAGGCTAGAAAGAATATGTGGGTGGTAGGTAAGGATGAAATGGATGCTAAGGTAAGGTGGATGGATAGGTAGATAAAGGGATTAGGAGAACTAAGGATAACTAACTAATAACTACTAACTACTTGAATAACTAATCCTAGATAACACAGAGCAAGATAACTACGAAGCAAGATAGTTACGAAGCAAGGCAGGCAAAAGTCAATAAAGCAACTAAGTTGAGTATAGTATTATTCCTATCTTGTCAAGTATCGAGGCGTACTAGCCTTTACCACTTACTTAGGTTGAACGCTAGCACAACGAGCCTTACTGTTAAACTGGGCCAACTACGGGTGGAATCAAGGCGCACAGGGCTGTCACCACCTGCTTGCTACCACAGCTATCCGGGGGTCCAGCCGTATCTGAAGGTAAGTCTATAACTAAGCACCACCTTAACTATATCTATACATCTGTATCCCTAGCTTTGGTAATATGAGGACATCCCTTTGCGGACGTTAGAGCAAACACTTGACTTAATAAGATTAAAGCACTAAACTAACTAAGCAACTTTTGGGCAAAGGACAACATTAAGCTCACTTTATGTAGATTAACTACTATGGCTAAGTGATTTGAACTGTAGGATAGCTAGGCACTTGTTGGGGGAAAGGACCCTCGGCAGAGGCGCCGCCCGAACTGGTGGTCGAAATCAGCCCTCGCGCAACGATCTGGTGCGCTTGCGAGGTCCCTCTCCTATTGGAGACCGTCACCCTGACCCCCGTGCGGGGACAACCCTCGTCGCTTTGTTGTACTTTTGTGCAGGTCTGAGGCGACGGTCGCACCGCAGGAAACCTTCGCTGACTCACGACGCCACCTTCGCTAGGAGCGAAGGTCCAGGCAAGCAGCGAAGGTACAGGCAGGCAGCGAGTGTGCGCTGCACCAAAGGCAAGCGAGACCGAAGGTCCGGCGAGCACGGCCGAAGGCTAAAACCTTCGTCCTTCTCCCGGGAGGCAAGTGAAGCCGGAGGTCCGGCAGATGACGGAGGTGTGCAGGCCCAAGGGCGAGCGCAGCCGAAGGTCAGGGCCGCCGCACCTCTCCCCGAAGGTGAACAAGGGCCAGGTGGCAGCGCGCTGGAGTGTGACCGACTAGGGTTTCCGCTTCAGCTGTGTATTTACATTTTTGCCCCTTCCTGCGCGGAGGCGAAGAATCTTTGCTGTACCCTTTTGTAATTTGGCCCGTGCCCCTTGGCATTCCCTATAAATACCAGGGGGATGAACAGTGTAAGGAGGACCTGGGGGGGAATTCGAGTACTTTCCATTTCGTTTCACCTTCGCTATTGCATCCGACGCTTGGCCACCTTCGCTCTCTCCCCTGCACAAGTGCGGAGGTTGGGCAAGTGTGTTCCCAACAGTTTGGCGCCGACCGTGGGGATCGAAGTCTGAATGGCGGGAAACAGGAGAGCACTTTCGGCGCGGGACCAGCGCGTTGCTAGAGAGGCGGCAGCGGTGGTCCCGCCCGCTGAGGAAATTGCACAGCCCTCGGGAGGAGAGAATGTCACCCCGGAACCCCAATCCCTGGGCCCCCAGGCCCGAGTGGCGACGCAACCACACCCACACACTTCGGGAGAAGGAGAGGGGGAAGAAGAAGAGGTGGGCCTCGAGGCCCTCGAAAGGCTCGAGGCTGAGCTGCAAGAGAAGAAGAGGCGCCTGGAACAGCTTGAGAAGCATAACCGACTGCGCTCAATCAGACAGAGGGCAGACGAAGCCAGGGAGCAGCTTCGCCGTATGGAAGAATCCCTCGCCGCGGCAGAAGCCGAAGCCGAAGGCTGGATAATGAGGAGATACCCCCGCTGCGAGAGGGGAATGAGGAGCCGGTTCAAGATAACCTTCGTCACCATCCACCACCCCCACCACCACCAGTACACCCAGAGCCATATCCTGTGAGACACCCAAATTTCCGCCAGCTCTACCCAGATGAGAGGAACAAAACCTTCGCATTCAGCGAAGGCATCAGCAACACCAAATGCCGTACGATCCAAAGTCACCACTCTCCCAAATACTCCAAACCCAGCCCTGGCCACCATGCTACAATCCACAAAACCTACCCGCGCTATGATGGACTTTCCGACCCTCGCCAGTTCATCATGAGCTACGAAGCAGCGGTTGCCGCAGCAGGCGGTGACGAATCAACAATGGCAAAATCCTTTGTCATCATTCTGCGAGACATCGCACAAACTTGGTACAGCAACCTTCGCCCGGAACTGTGGATTCCTGGGCCTCCTCAGAGACAAGCTGTGTACAAACTTCAAGGGCATCACTCCAGCCCCGTTAAACCCCATCGAGCTGTTCAATGCAAGCAAGAAGAGCGCGAGCCGCTCCAAGATTACTGGCGAAGGTTCATTCAAATCAGAGCAAGGACCCCCGGGATTTCTGACGAGGCTGTCATCCTCGCTGCAGTCAGTGGCCTGCGCCCAGGACCATGCTCCTCCAAATTTGCCAGAAAACCGGCAAACTCAATCGAGGAGTTGCACGAAACAATGGAAAGATACTGTAGAGCTGATATGGATTTCAGAGCGAAAGTCCGACGCTCGGAGGTCCCAGCAGAGGCCACAGCCGAGGCCTCACCTGAGAGAAAGCAACCTTCGCCAAGAGCAAAGCAACGTCGGTGCAATCAACAAAGCAACAAACTATGAACATCAAGCACGGGACGCTCAACACCCGAGCAGCCAAGCCCCGCAGGTTTTGCCACCTCCGCCGAACCAGCGCTACCAGCAGCGAGATCCTGCCAAAATGTATTGTCACTTCTGTGGAATGGGAAAGGGGCACACAACAAAGCAATGCGAATGCTTCGCCAAGGAAAAGAATTCCAGGAATCCAGGAAACCTGCTCTGTCAGACCCCCGAACCATAAACCACACAAGGAAACCAAGCTTCCACCCACCAAATCCAACATACCACTATACCCCCATAAACTACGGCTTACCTTCGCAACAACCCCCCCCACCCACCACCCACTCTACAACCAAACCCATTATCAGCCAACCATCACCCCACAACGCCAAAACCCACCTTACACAGTCACATACCCAGCTACCCCCCAAACCAAATTCCAACAACCCATCAAGCCACCAGCGCTCTGCCACCACCACCGCCAATCCCCGCGTTACCAGCACCACAACCCGTGAAAGCCGAAGCCTCGAGCCAAACGACCATCAACAATCCAACTTCGACCTTCGGTGTGATCCTAGCTATCACCGGAGGTTCAAATGAAGACCATGGCAACAAACGGCAGAGGAAGGAACATGCCAGACGCGTGCATCACGTGGCCGTCGAAGGACCACATAAATTCGGCGGTGGTCTCACATCCCCATAACCTTCGATTCCAGAGACATGAAGTTAAGAGATTACCCTCACACAGATGCCATGGTGATCGAAACCAACCTCGCTGGGTGGACTGTCACCAAAATACTGGTCGATACAGGTAGCTCCGCTGACATCTTGTTCGCGTCAACCTTCGACAGCATGAAGCTTGACAGAAATCTTCTCCAACCGGCCGACAACCCCCTATACGGTTTCGGTGGTCAACAAGTGAGAGCCGTTGGGAAAATCTCGCTGCCCGTAACCTTCGGCGACCAAATCAACTGCAGGACCGAGCACATCACATTTGATGTGGTTGATATGTTTTACCCATACAACGCCATTTTTGGCCGAGGGGTAACAAACGCGTTCAACGCTGTTATCCACCCCGCCTACCTCTGCATGAAGCTCCCGCTCCGAAGGGTGTGGTCGCAGTATATGGAGACCAGGATATTGCGAGAGCAGCGGAAGGAAACGTAGCCCCAGGGCAACGCAATGTGCACAATCTGTCCAAACCACAAACCCCCGCTATCAACGACGAGGGTGAAGTCTGTAAAGACAAAGTGAAGGCAGCCCCAAAGGAGGAAACAAAACAAGTTCAACTACTCGAGGGCAACACAGAAAGAAAGGTGCTCATATCAGCCAATCTAGACCCTCAGTCCGAAGGCAACCTCGTTACTTTCCTCAGGGAAAATTCAGACACCTTCGCTTGGTCCGCGGAAGACCTAAAAGGAGTCAACAGTCAATGATCGAGCATAGCCTGAACATCAAACAGGTTATCGGCCAATCAAGCAAAAGCTTCGCAAAATGTCAGAAGAAAGAAAGGAGGCAGCGAAGGCTGAGGTAAAAAGGCTTTTGGACGCAGGCGTCATTCGCCCGTCAAATACCCAAGTTGGCTCTCAAATGTGGTCCTAGTTCAAAAGAAGAACAAAAAATGGCGAATGTGCGTAGACTTCACTTGCTTGAACAAAGCCTGTCCGAAGGATGACTTCCCTCTCCGAACATAAGCACCCTCGTTGACAGAGCGGCAGGCTGCCAGATGCTATCCCTCTTGATTGCTTCTCAGGCTATCACCAGATCTGGATGAATGAAGAGGACGAGGACAAAACAAGTTTTATCACACCTCGGGCACCTTTTGCTTCCGAAGAATGGCAGAAGGGCTGAAAAACGCAGGCTCAACCTTCGCTCGCATGACCTCTGAAGTTTTCAAGGACGAACACGCCGTCTCTGCCTATGTCGACGACCTAGTGTTCAAAGCAAGCTGAAAGAAGATCACATTTCAGACCTATCAAGGGTGTTCAGCAACCTCCGGTCCGCCGGACTGAAACTAAACCCGGAAAAATGTGTGTTCGGGGTAAGCGAGGGTAAATTGCTAGGCTGCATCGTCTCAGTCAAAGGAATCGAAGCTAACCCGAGAAGATTGACGCCATCATGAACATGGAACCTCCGGCAACCAAGAAAGCAGCCCAGCGTCTGACCGTCGGTTGGCAGCTCTTAGCAGATTCATCTCAAGATCCGCAGAGCGAGGGTTACCCTTTTTCGAAACACTCAGAAGCAACGCTCCATTCAATTGGGGCCCCCACCAACAAAAGGCCTTCGAGGAGTTAAAAAAGTATCTGACCAGCTTGACTGCATTAACCAGCCCAAGCAAGGGAGATTTATTGTTACTTTACGTCGCAGCCTCGCCTCACGCTGCAAGCGCGGTTCTCATCAAGGAGCTTCGCGCAAACGACAAGACCAGACAAGCCCCAATCTATTATGTTTCAGAAACCCTCGAGGGACCAAAGAGAAATTATTCGGAGCTTGAGAAAATAGCATACGCAGTCGTCATGGCATCAAGAAAGCTCAAACACTATTTCCAGGCTTACGAGATCCAAGTACCTTCGTCATACCCTCTCGAGAACATTTTCAAAAACAGCGAAGCAGTGGGGAGAATAGCAAAATGGGCAGTGGAGCTTAACAGTTATGCTATAACCTTCGTTGGTAGAACAGCGATCAAATCGCAGGTGCTGGCTGATTTCATAGCAGAATGGACACCCGACCCTCGCACCGGTGAGCTGCAGCAGGACCAGCTTTGGACCGTCTACGTCGACGGGGCCTGGGGTGCAACCGGAGCCGGTGCCTCGGCCATCTTAATCTCGCCCTCCGGGTCGAAGCTGAGATACGCACGAAGGCTGGACTTCAAGTGCACAAACAACTCCGCTGAATATGAGGCTGTGATTCTGGCACTTTCAAGGTTGCGATCGTTATCAGTCCGAAGGGCGTTCATCAACACAGACTCTCAAGTCATTGCGGGGCACATTGAAAAGAACTACAAAGCAAAAGATCCAGAGCTTCAAAAGTACTTTCAGTATGTGCGAAGGTTAGAATCCTTTTTCCTCGGCATAACAGTAAAAGCGATATCGAGGACTGAGAACAATGAAGCAGATTGCTTAGCCAAAGCCGCCGCACAGCAGCTACAGCTCCCTCCGGACGTATTCTACGAGGTTTCCACTCGGTCAGCTTTCGAAGCTTCTGAAATCAGCACCAAGCTTATCAGCACAATCCAGTGCGAGGATTGGAGGGCACCTATCATGGCCTACATCAAAGGACTGCACGAGCCCAGCTCCAAAGAAGAAGAGAACAGACTAAAGCAAAGAGTGCGAGGGTACAAGATTATGGATAACACCTTGTTCAAAGCTTCAGTAACCTCACCTTGGCTCAAGTGCGTGTCACAGTCCGAAGGTAACGACATCCTCAAACTCATCCACGAAGGTATATGTGGTTCACACAATGGCCCGAGGGCACTGGTAGGAAAGGCTTTCCGGCAAGGTTTCTACTGGCCAACCGCGCTGAGAGACGCTGAAACCATCGTCAAGAAGTGCGAAGGTTGTCAACTGACAGCAAAACACCAAAACACCCCAGGGGCTCCCACAACCCTCATACGCCCAACCTGGCCCCTACAAAGGTGGGCAATGGACCTCGTGGGCCCATTACCGACGGCTCCGGGGAACCTTCGCTACGCGGTGGTAGCCGTGGAATATTTCACCAAATGGACCGAAACAAGACCGCTGTCCTCCATAACATCCCTCGCAGTAAAAAGGTTTTTCTGGCAGCAGATAGTTTGTCGCTTCGGAGTCCCCCAACATCTAACCGTCGACAACGGCACCCAGTTTGACAGCGAGGTTTTCAAAGAATTCTGTGCACAAATCGGAACAATCCTATGCTTCGCCTCAGTCCGACACCCGCAGTCCAACGGCCTAGTCGAAAGGGCCAACGCAACAATCTTCCAATCCATATCCAAAAATTGCAAGGCAGACCCAAAGGCAAATGGGCAGACGAGCTAACTGCAGTCACCTGGTCTCACAATACCTCCGAATGCAGAGCAACCAAGTTCACACCCTTCAAACTTTTGTTCGGCGAAGAAGCCGTGTTACCAGAGGAGCTAAGATTCATCTCACCAAGAACAACCCTCGCAAGTGATGAGCCAGCCATACTAACCGACAAGGACTTGCTAGAAGAAACAAGATGCAGCGCAGTTCACAACCTGCGCAAATATCAGGAAGAGACCAAGAAGTGGAGAGATAAAAAGGTCAGAATCAAGAACCTGCAGAAGGGTGACCTCGTCCTCATCCGAAAACAAAACGCCAGCATGGCCGGAAAGTTCCAGCCTAAGTGGACAGGCCCGTTCCTGATCGCAGAATGCAATCGCCCAGGCTCTTTCCACCTCTCCGACAGCGAAGGTAATATCCTACCACACACCTGGAACATCGACGACCTTCGCAAATTCTACCCATAGCGGAGCCTTAGCGACCCCTCGCGCTATGTAATTTTGTCACTTTCTATGTTACTCTCATGTACTTAACAAAAACAGGAGCTGCACTCTTTTTCCTTACGAAGGGGCGTAAGGTTTTTTAACGAGGCAGTGTCCAAAGCACAAATACAGGCTAGAACCCCAAAAAAGCAAAGTCTCCAGCTTTCCACTTCCAAGCATCGAAAAAGCGGATCTCTTTCAAGAGCGCTACATTCGATGAAAACCCGCTAAGATTGCTTTGCAAAACGTTCCTGTTCTTTTCAAAGCAAACTTCACCTCCGCCTAAAAAGGGGAGGAAAGTCGAGCACCCTGGCACAAACGACAGGGGCTCGCAAAAGCAATTTCCACCTCCGCCTAAGACAAGGGGAGGTCGAAAAAGTCGAGCACCCTGGCACAAACGACAGGGGCTCGCAAAAGCAATTTCCACCTCCGCCTAAGACAAGGGGAGGTCGAAAAAGTCGAGCACCCTGGCACAAACGACAGGGGCTCGCAAACCAATTTCCACCTCCGCCTAAGACAAGGGGAGGTCGAAAAAGTCGAGCACCCTGGCACAAACGACAGGGGCTCGCAAAAGCAAACTCACCTCCGCCTAAGATAAGGGGAGGAAAGTCGAGCACCCTGGCACAAATGACAGGGGCTCGCAAAAAAGCAAACTTCACCTCCGCCAGAAATAAGGGAGGGCGCGAAGTCCAAAAAGTCAAGCTTTCTCGCTCAAGCAAACCAGGCATCGGCGCGGGCCCACTTTCTCCGTCTCGCCCGAGCCCTCCAAGCTAGGCCTCGGCGCGGGCCCACTTTCTCCGCCCCGCCCGAGCCCTCCAAGCCAGGCCTCGGCGCGGGGCCACATCAACGCGATCAAAAAGAAACGCGCGAGCCCCGCTAAAAGAAAAAGGGGCGTCGCTGTTTTTTCAAAACAAGCTCACGAGAGCAAACGCGCGAGCCTCGCTAAAGAAAAAGGGGGCGTCGCTGTTTTTTCAAAACAAGCTCACGAGAGCAAACGCGCGAGCCTCGCTAAAGAAAAAGGGGGCGTCGCTGTTTTTTCAAAACAAGCTCACGAGAGCAAACGCGCGAGCCTCGCTAAAGAAAAAGGGGGCGTCGCTGTTTTTTCAAAACAAGCTCACGAGAGCAAACGCGCGAGCCTCGCTAAAGAAAAAGGGGCGTCGCTGTTTTTTCAAAACAAGCTCACGAGAGCAAACGCGCGAGCCTCGCTAAAGAAAAAGGGGGCGTCGCTGTTTTTTCAAAACAAGCTCACGAGAGCAAACGCGCGAGCCTCGCTAAAGAAAAAGGGGGCGTCGCTGTTTTTTCAAAACAAGCTCACAAGAGTAAACGCGCGAGCCTCGCTAAGATTCAAGCAGGGCGTCACCGTTAAAACAACTTAAGAAACGTCAAAATAGCACAGCAAATATGGCACACAACCCATACGCTTCTCATACCGTTACAAAACAATGTTACAACAACAAACATATCCCAAAATAAAAAATCCTTACAAGGGACCACCGCTCCCCTCTTTAACTCCAAATCATCCAAACCTTCGGCCTCCACCTCAAACCCCCCTCCACTGGAACCAGGGGTCCCCACAACAAAGGAACTGCAGGGACAATTGGCAGCTCCCCGGGCAAAACCCTCGCCCTATACATGTACCTATGCCTCGTCTCAACTTCCGAAGGTTCCTCCTTCGGGATCACAAGCGCCCCATCCGAACCAACTTCAAGCTCCTTTCGACCAAACAAATATTCCAAAGCCGTGTTCTCGTCAATATCATCATCACCGCCAGCTTGCGAAGTCGACGAAGACCCAAACAAATAACGATCGGCTTGACGGTCTGTATAGTCTGTTTCGCGCCAAAATCGACTCGACCTACTATTCTTTAAATCATATCTCCGCACCTTCGACCACCAAAAACGTTCAAAGGAAAGCGAAGGATACTTAAATCTAGCGCGAGCCCAATGATTCACCAGTTATAAAACATCTTGGTAGTTCACATCACGGGGTCACGTCGAACACGTCTAGCACGGTTCCGTCAGGAACCTGCATGTTACAACAAAAATACGAGATGTCTCAGCCTCGCCAAGTTTTTACAAACAACCATAGTATCTACAAAAATGCCTCCTCGCCCCAACAAACCCAGGCATCACACCTGCCCAGCTTCCCCCCGATTGATGTCCGCACCCTCGCCAGCGGTGGCAGTCGAGGTCCCAGCTGACGCCTCCTCCGCCGTGTTCTCCTTCGCGGCATCTCCTTCCACGATCGGCCCGCTCCCGCAACGCCTCGATCTCGGCGAGCGTAACCCCCCCACAGCTTGGCTCAGGAGCGGCTTCGGGTCACCCCTCGCTGCTCTTCTTCCGTGGTCGGCGAGGGCATCGCATCTCGTCGAGCCTACAAGAAAAATAAAGGACAAACCTCGCCAAAATCAACAAGCAACCCTCTAAACAAAAGCAACACAGACCACAAAACTTAAACAAAGGTGCGAACCTGGCGCGTAGCCTCGGCAGCTTCTTCGAAGGCGAGAGCCCGGCCACCTCCGGAGATCCAAAACTTGCGAAGCAAACGCATCGCACAGTTCCGGACATCTGCGTCATCAACCTTCATCTGGCGAACCTCTTCAACAACGTCGGAAAGACATGGCTCGGCCTTTTGACCTTGCGAAGATGATCACAATCCGCCAGTCGAAGCGTGCTTGCCATTGCCAAGGCCCCGGCGTAGCCACCAAAATCGGCTGCATTGGAGACTAGCGAGCTAACACATCAAGCTCGTTTCCCAGCCAGCCCTCGAAGGCCTCTGCATCAACCGCAGGCAACGGCTCTCCGGCCGAACCCCCCAGCCTCGGTCAGACAACAATCAAGTTTTACGCTTGACGTTCTCCATGCTCGCCCGCCAAGAATTCTTCAAATCAACTAGCCGACCCTCGGCCTCGCTAAAGCCTTGTCTTTCTCCTTTCCCGCGGCGATCAGATCAGCATTACGCTTCGCCAGCTCAACCCCTCCTCTCGCCTCGAGCCTCCGCGGCCTTCTCCGAAGCAATTCTCATTTCACTTTCTCTGTTCACCAGGCTCCGCGCCAGCTTGCTGTTCTCCTTCTCAAGTTCAGTCATATGATTCCTCATAAACTCCATGTCGGAGCTAACCTTCCGCCTCGCTGAGCGGTTCAAGAGCATCAGCTCCGCCAATTTGACGTCAACATCATCCAAGGTGTCGCCAACCGCTTGACCCGCAAGAAGGACCTCCGCCTCCGGCACACAAATGCGGCCGAAGATCCGGCCCAGAAAACGCCTTTCCTCCGGCTACACTGCAGGTGGCAACCCCGAAGGTCCGGACTGGTGAACAGTGCAGTGGCCGGATCAGAAATCCCAAGCTCCCTGGCGTATTCTGGAAGGCTCGACCGGCTAGCCTCGCCAAACGGCCTTTTCCCCCCGCGACCGCGCAGAGTCAAGTTCCCCATCAAACTCTGCCCCCTCCACCCAGAGGTGTGAGCCCGCGAAGCTGGGAACCGCACCTCGTCGAGGGCCACCCGGCTCAATATCTCGTGAAAGCTCATCTGCGCCCCGGGTAGCCATCCCACCAACAACCGGCGAGGCTCCGCCTCCAATCGACACCCCTCATCCGTGTCATGCCCTCCAGAAGAACCCTCGCTACCATCTTCAGACGAACCCTCGCCCGTCCCCCCCTCCTTCGCGTCCTTCTCCACCTCATCATCAGATTCATCCTCGTCGCCCGAAAGTTGGACCAAAGCACCGATCCCTCCAACGCGAGGCACGCGTGCCCCGACCGAACTGGCACCCCGGCCGCTCCGAGCCGCGGCCAAAGAAGCGCCCGCACCAACAGAGCCAGTAGCGACCCTCGTCGCAAGCACCTTCGCTCGTCCGCCAGCCCCTCCACGGCCTCGACCACGGCCCCGCTTCGGCGCGACACGATCTCCGCTTCTCCCGAAGCCTTCCGCTTCCTTTTCTTCTCGGCGCGTCGTCGCTCGAAGGAGCAGGCCAGTCGGCGTACCGAATACCAAGAATATCAAACATTCTGTTCACGCGACCTTCGCCGCCCACCAAGCTATGGATAGTTTTCACTTCCAGTGGGGAAAGCTTCCCCACGAGCTCGTCCGTCCACTGTTGAACTCGTTTAAAAACAGCTTCGTTCCCATCCTCGCGCCTCGGAAATTTTTTAAGAGTTCTTTCCCACACCTTCTCTAGATCCAAACTAGGCTTCTTCAAGCCCCTACCTTCGTACCTCGGGTCATCCTCCACAACGAACCAAGTTTGCCTCCGGCCAAGAGGCCAAATCTTGGCACAGCAATATTCCTCCACCAAATCACGGGCGCACTGGGAACGCGCAACAACCCTCAGGCAATCAACAGCAGCATGGGCCTCGATGCTCATCTTAGCTTCGGCACCCACATCTCCAAGCACCGGAAGCTCGCCGCAAAGCTCGGAGCTGTCACTAAGTTTGTAATAGAACCAGAACTCCTGCCATCCGCTGCTCCACTTGTTCCTCTGTGCTTGCACCGGCAGCTCCGCGCCGGCGCGATGGCAAAAAGTGTACACCGCAAATTGCCCAAGGCTGGTCTTGCCCTCGCTGTCCGTAATCTTGCGAGGCTGCATGTGAACGCGATGAGTACGAACAAAACCCTCGACATGCGGGACAACCCCCTGAGACCTGCAGGCCCAGACGTAGACCGACATCTTTGTGAAGCAAGAAGGCGTAAGCTGATGAAACCGCAGGTTGAACCTTCGCAAGACCGAAGTCACGAAGGAGTCAGCTGGGAAGCGAAGGCCAGCCGAAAAGAACTCTTCAAACACCACAACCTCGTCTGCATCCGGCTTCGGCACGGTCTCCCCACTGCTGGCCCTCGCTCTGCCTTCCTCAATCCAGCCCCACCGCACGTAAGATGCAACCTCACTTGCACAAACCCGGCTCAAACCAAACTCAAAGCTAATCCCCTCATCCGCGGCTGCGGGAGAAACAGCGCGAGCAGTTTGCTTCAACCTAGCCATCTCTTCAACTGCAAACACTACCGAACAACGAACGCCTATCTCAACCCTCGCAGACAAGCTCAAACAAACTTCGCTACAAGCAAATTGCAACAGCAAGATGGCTATAGCAACAGAGAGCACAATCGAAACTCCACACCTACTCGTGCTTTTATAGGCGGGAAACAAGCCCTTCACCCGACGAAGTCGGCACGACAACCAAAGAACGCGGCGCAAAAAACGAAACAGGCCTCAACAGTATAAAACAACAACGCAACGGCCCAGCCCAAAGCAGCCGCGGGCGTCGCTGCCGGGGGCCCCTTTCTGTCCCCATTAAAAGGCGCTGCTTGGGCCTAAACACGGTTTTTAGATCCAAGACAACGAGGGGCTACTGTTGGGGGAAAGGACCCTCGGCAGAGGCGCCGCCCGAACTGGTGGTCGAAATCAGCCCTCGCGCAACGATCTGGTGCGCTTGCGAGGTCCCTCTCCTATTGGAGACCGTCACCCTGACCCCCGGATGCGGGGACAACCCTCGTCGCTTTGTTGTACTTTTGTGCAGGTCTGAGGCGACGGTCGCACCGCAGGAAACCTTCGCTGACTCACGACGCCACCTTCGCTAGGAGCGAAGGTCCAGGCAAGCAGCGAAGGTACAGGCAGGCAGCGAGTGTGCGCTGCACCAAAGGCAAGCGAGACCGAAGGTCCGGCGAGCACGGCCGAAGGCTAAAACCTTCGTCCTTCTCCCGGGAGGCAAGTGAAGCCGGAGGTCCGGCAGATGACGGAGGTGTGCAGGCCCAAGGGCGAGCGCAGCCGAAGGTCAGGGCCGCCGCACCTCTCCCCGAAGGTGAACAAGGGCCAGGTGGCAGCGCGCTGGAGTGTGACCGACTAGGGTTTCCGCTTCAGCTGTGTATTTACATTTTTGCCCTTCCTCCCTGCGCGGAGGCGAAGAATCTTTGCTGTACCCTTTTGTAATTTGGCCCGTGCCCCTTGGCATTCCCTATAAATACCAGGGGGATGAACAGTGTAAGGAGGACCTGGGGGGGGAATTCGAGTACTTTCCATTTCCGTTTCACCTTCGCTATTGCATCCGACGCTTGGCCACCTTCGCTCTCTCCCCTGCACAAGTGCGGAGGTTGGGCAAGTGTGTTCCAACAGCACTCAAGCAATCAATCAAGTATACCACTACCACTCAATACTGATAAGTAGAATAAAGTAATACTTGAAATGATGAACTAGAATATAGTAAGTGCTTGAGTAACAAGAGCAAAACCTGAACTGGAGATGAAGGAAGACTCTTCCCAGCTCCAGGACCGATCACTCGCACGCCTCTACTCTTGAGCTAAGCCTTGAGCAGCGCTTCTGCGAGGGCAAGAATGCCTTGCTCTACTAGCTACCTACTTGCCTAAGCTCTCTGAGCTTCTAACCTAACTCTCACTTGCTTCTCTTGCTTTGCTTCTCTTGGGATGTGGTGTATTGTGGTACTGATGCCTCAGGGGGGTATTTATAGTCTTGAGGAGTGAGTGGGGTACTTATAGGGGGCAGCCGACCGACCTAGGGTTAGGTCAGGTGGCGGGCGCCACCCCCTACTGGCGGCCGCCAGTCCCCTGGCCGTTGGATGCATCATCACTGATCCTACGGCCTCCAGGTGGTTGTCCAAGGTGGTTTGGAGGTCGGTTGCATGTCTGAGTAACCGCCATTCAGCCTTGGTCCACGCCACTTCATCCTGAGCCGTCTGATGCCACTGACCTAGTGACCAAGGGCCAAGATTTGGCCTTAGGGAGGTCACACGGATCGGTGACGTGGTAGGGAGTGGAACTTGGGCCAACCCAAGTGGCGGGCGCCACTTAGATGTGGCGGGCGCCACCTAGGGGTGGCGGGCGCCACCCCCGTTAGGCCCATTTGGGCTCTGCTGAGTGGTCTTGGCCTCTGGTGGGTCCATATGTCCAAATTTGGTTCAAATCCTGCATTCAAATAAAATTCTATGGACATGTGGAATTTGGTTAGTTTGAAACCTATTTGACTACATTTCATGCCTTTTTGGTGGATTTTAGGGTCAAATGTGGATGGTACAACAGGTGTTTAAGGACCAACAACAATTCTGATAGTATGTGAGTTTCCAGATGTCTTCCCTGATGAGTTTCCAGGACTACCACCGGATAGGGATGTGGAATTTGCTATAGAGTTAATCCCTGGAACGGCACCTATTTCTCGGAGGCCGTATAGAATGCCAACTAATGAGTTAGCAGAGCTTAAAATTCAGTTGCAAGAGCTTTTGGATAAGGGTTTGATACGCCCTAGTTTGTCACCTTGGGGATGTCCCGCCATCTTTGTAAAAAGAAGGACAAAACTTTAAGGATGTGTGTGTGGATTACAGACCGCTTAATGCAGTAACTATAAAGAACAAGTATCCCTTACCTCGAATTGACGTCTTGTTTGACCAGTTATCAAAAGCAAAAGTGTTCTCCAAGATTGACTTAAGGTCAGGATATCATCAGATCAAGATTAGAAGAGAGGATATACCAAAGACAGCTTTCTCCACCAGATATGGACTCTATGAGTATCTAGTTATGTCCTTTGGACTAACAAATGCACCGGCACATTTCATGTATCTGATGAATTCGGTTTTTATGCCTGAATTGGATAAGTTTGTTGTGGTGTTTATCGATGACATCTTGGTATACTCTGAAAATAAGAAGGATCATGCTGAGCATTTACGAGTCGTCTTAGCTCGACTTCGAGAGCACAAGTTGTATGCTAAGTTTAGCAAGTGTGAGTTTTGGTTAAAGAAAGTACCCTTTCTCGGACACGTCCTTTCAGAGGAAGGAATTTCTGTGGATCCCACGAAAGTACAGGAAGTTATGGATCGGCAAGCACCCACTAACGTACATGAGGTACACAGCTTTCTAGGATTGGCCGGATACTACCGTGGTTCATTTCGGATTTCTCAAGGATCGCAAAACCTATGACTCGTCTAACTCAGAAAAACAAGAAATTTGAATGGACTCCAGAGTGTGAAGCAGCATTTCGCACTCTGCGAACTTTGTTAACTTCTGCACCAATTTTGGCTCAACCAAATCTGGAGGAACCTTTTGATGTGTTTTGTGACGCGTCCAAGATTGGACTTGGATGGGTGCTTATGCAAGATGGGAGAGTTATAACATATGCTTCACGCTAGTTGCGACCACATGAAGAGAATTACCCGACTCATGATTTGGAATTGGCAGCTGTAGTTCATGCACTCAAGATATGGAGGCATTATCTTATGGGTAACCTATGTCATGTGTATACAGATCACAAAAGTCTGAAGTATATCTTCACCCAACCAGAGTTGAATATGAGGCAGAGGAGATGGTTAGAGTTGATTAAGGATTACAACCTAGAAGTGCATTACCACCCTGAAAAAGCGAACGTTGTAGCAGATGCCTTGAGTCGCAAGACTCATTGCAACTCCCTACAACCGTTGTTGGAAGATGAGTTCAACCTTATGCACCCCGTCATGCCGAATAATATCACCTTAGAGTGCACTCTAGAAAGTGACATCATCGAAGGACAAAAGACCGATGAAGAAATCTGTCAGATTAAGAAGAGGTTAGAAACTAGTAGTTCGTTGAACTTCAGAACAGATGAACAAGGGATTCTGTGGTATAATCAAAGGTTGGCTGTTCCCAAGAACACAGAGCTGAAAGAAAGAATTCTGAATGAAGCCCACAGTTCAAAGTTGTCTATCCATCCAGGAAGCAGTAAGATGTACCAAGATTTAAGAACAAGGTATTGGTGGTCAAAAATGAAGAAAGAGGTTGCGGCTTATGTCGCAAAGTGCGATACTTGCTGCAGGATAAAGGCTATACACCTGAGACCTGCCGGATTGTTACAACCTTTGTCAATCCCAGAATGGAAATGGGAAGAGATTAGCATGGATTCTATCACAGGTCTCCCAACAACTCAAAAGGGCATTATTCTATCTGGGTTATCGTGGATCGGTTATCCAAAGTAGTTCACTTCATACCAGTCAAGACTACGCATCGACCACACCAGTACGCAGATTTGTACATTCATAACATCTTGAGCTTACATGGAGTTCTCAAAAGGATTGTTTCTGATAGAGGACCCCAGTTCATAGCGCGTTTATGGGAACAGTTGCACAAGGAGCTAGGAACTAAGTTGGTAAGAAGTTCCGTTTATCACCCATAAACCGCAGGACAAACAGAAAGAGTGAATCAAATTTTGGAAGATATCCTCAGAGCTTGTGTTTTATCCTCGAGAGAATCATGGGATAAATGGTTACCCCTCGCAGAGTTCTCATATAACAATAACAACTATCAAGAAAGTATCAAGATGGCACCGTTCGAAGTGTTGTATGGACGAAGATGCAGAACCCCGGTAAATTGGGTTGAATCAGGAGATCGAGGATTTTATGGGTCGGACTATGTAAAGGATGCCGAGGAGATCGTGCAAACGGTACAACAACATATCAAGACAGCACAGTCCTGACAGAAAAGTTATGCTGACACACAGAGGAGACCCTTGGAATTCCAAGTGGGAGACTATGTTTACCTTAAGGTCTCGCCCATGAGAAAGGTCCAACGTTTTGGAATAAAGAAAAAGCTAGCACCCCGATACGTAGGACCATATCAGATCGTAGCCAGAAGGAGGAAGTGGCCTATGAAGTGCAGTTATCCCCAGAGATGAGCGTAGTCTTCCCCGTGTTCCATGTATCACAGTTAAAGAAGTGTCTTCGAGTACCAAATCGAGAAGAAGTTCAGATCCCGGATGTCATTATCAAATCAGATCTGGAGTACTATGAACAACCTCAGGAAATACTAGATACCAAGACTTGAGAAACTCGTAATCGTGAAGTGAAGACTTACAAGATTCTCTGGAGCAATCACGGGCCCAATGATGCAACTTGGGAAACCGAAGAGTACTTGCGCATAAATTACCCAGCTTTGTTAAGAAATGGTACCTAACTCAAATCTCGGGACGAGATTTCTTTAAGGGGGAAGGGCTGTGACACCCCAGTGTCAAGCGCTACATTAGGAACTAAATTTAGCTACTAAAATCCATAACAATGCATTGCATCATTTCTTGTGCATGAAAGTGTTTTTTGCCTTTGTTTGTTTATTTGGATTTTGGTTTCTATAAGACTTGGATGTTTAAGTGGATTTATTTTGGGTAAATAATTTTATAAAATAGAGAATAGTGAGTATAACACTTTTGAATTGACACCTTGACCTAGTTCAAAGTGGTTGATAACTAAAAATGTGAGAACAAAATGATTTATAGTTCAAAAAGTGGCTTTATTTATGTGGAGGTTGAGGAAATGAGTTTCAGAAAAAGTGTCTTATATGAAAGTTGTAGAGAAATTATTTTGAGCAACTTTTATTTTTTGGTCAAAGTCTAGTTTGGAGTTTTTGAAACTGATTTGGAATGGTCAAAATTTGAAAAAGTTTTAGAAAAAGAAAAAGGAAAACGCTTTCCTTCCCGCACTACCCTTTCGGCCCAACCCGCGCTGCACCCCTCCGCGCTGGCCCACGCGCATGCCAGCCCGCGCACGCGCGCGCTCGCCGCGCACGACGCGCCGGTCAGCCTGACACACGCCGCGCGTACGCTGGCCGAGCCGCCGCGTGCTACTCTTCCCTGCTTGCCGCGTATCCGCTCCCGCCTATCACCTCCCGATCTTCTCCCGCTCGAGCACGCAAGCAATCGCCCTCGCCCACTCACCCGCGCCCTCGGCTGCTGCGCACCCTCGGCTGCTCGTGCTGCTGCCCGCCCGTCGCCGTCGCGTCGTCGTGGCCCCCGCCACGACCGCCGGCCGGCCGAGCCGCGAACAAAACCTTGCGCGCCGCTCACTCCACTCCCCTCATCCGCCTTTTCGCTCTCTCTCTCTCTCTCTCTCGCTCTCGCCCTCGCACCGCACAAACCCGAGCCGAGCGCACTGCTCGCACCGCACGCCACCACGAGAGCGCCTCCGCCGTTCTGGCCTCACCAGAGCCTCTCGGCTCAATCCCTCGCTCACACCACCTCGCCGCCATCTCGGACTCCCAGTGCTCGTGCTAGCATCACCTCCCGAGCCTCACCGACGCTAGAACTCGAGGAGCGCCGCCGCGGTCGCCATCAGCGCCGCCCGGAGCTTGAACCCGTTCCGCACCACCCCGAGTTTCGCCGCCTCCCTTCTTCCTCGTCGAGCTTCCTCACACCAAAGCAAGGTGAGTACACCACCCAACCTCAACGCTACCACTCCCTACCTCTCTCTTCTTCCCGACCGAGCGCCGCCATCGTCCGCCATGGCCGCGCACGTGGTCGAGCTTCCCCGGAGTTTTTCCGGCCAAACCACCCCCATAGCTATCCTCCCTAGAGTTAGTAGAGTATGGCGCACGCTTTAATTTGGCCGGCGACTACCGGAACCGGTCAAGCCGAGCACTTCCACCACCGTCGTTCGCCATCGCTGCCGCCGGCGAGCTATGGCCATGCGCTAGCCCAACCGACCACACCTTCCGATCCGCCTCGTCAAGGGGAACGCGTCGAGCCTAGCCTCACCGCCGGCGACCTCGCCGTCGGCGAGCAAGCCACGGTCAACCCTTCCCCTGCTCTGCTCTCTCTGACCGATGGGCCCCGTTGACCGGCTGGTCCCATGCGTCAGCCACCCCATGGTCCATGGACCGAGCCCACGCAGGCCCAGCCGGGAAGTTTAAATGTTTTTCTTTTTTGTTTTATTTCCCAGAAAAGTTTGTTATTTTTGTGTAGCACGTTTTAAAGTTCCAAATGAGGTGATTTCAGTTTTGTTAGCTTGTTCATGAGTAGATCTAGCATGGAAAAATATGAAAGTATTTTTGGTGAGAGTTTATATTACTGTTTTCATTTAATTCAGTTTATGTGCTTTTGTTTAAATAAATGAGTTTATATGTTTCCTGATTGAGTTAATTCTTGGCAAAATTTGTGTAGGTTTCTTATCATGTTATATGTCTGTGAAAATATTTGAGGCACTGATTATGTAGAAAAAAGTATCTATTTAGGTTAAATTCCTTTATAGCTGTTTTCTTAGAATAATTGTTAAGATGTTTTATGTGAAAATAAAATATGGAAAAATTTATGTAGTATCTGTATGTCCTGTTTAAGCTGAGAAAAATGCTAATCATAGTTGTTTGTATGGAAAATGTGAAGTTGCTATACAAATATGCTTTTCTGTGTTTTTTCTTAGAAAATTCTTGCAGGAAAGAATATAATGTTTCTGTTCATGGAACTTCCTTGATAAATATGAAACGTAGAGTAGAATCTGGAAAAATGTGAGAATGAGTATGCCACCCTTTTCCAGCAGGGTTTAGTTCAAATGGTTAATCTGGAGTAAATTTGTTTATTTTATGTAGGTTATGTGTTCATGCTCTAGCAGTAAATTTTCTATAGTAGAGTGGAAAAATATAAAATCTGCTGTTTGACACTTTATTGTGAAAAGTTAGTTCAAACACCTTTTGGGCAGTTTTCTTCTTCATCTTTTTGTATCTGTTGTTCTATATTTTATTTTTTGCTGAAAATTGTTCAGTGAAGTCCAGTTAGTGTTAGTTACCTTCTGGAATTTTTGTGGATTTTTCTGAGTTCAGAAAAATGTACTTGCAGTTCAAACCTGAGTTTCTTTTGAATTAATAAATAAGAAATAGTTGAAATAATGGTTTTGTTTTTTGTGGTAATTAAGTGTTTTTCCTCAATGTCAAAAGTGGTTCAACAAATTGGTTTTGTTGGTTTGCAAGAAATATTTACAATCATATCACCATATCTCACACCCGCATTGTTTATTTATTTAATTATGTACTGCATTGCAATAGGATCGACAGTCCCGGAGCCCGACTAGGAGCCGGAAGCAAACGACGAGCAGGAGATCCCGGAACTGCCCCAAGCCGAGGAGGTCGACCCCGCACAAGAAACTAACCTGCCTGAGTGCCCCGCTCACGAGGCATCAGTCTTCTCTCAAGGCAAGCCCCGGAGCATTTTAAGTCTCCCCGTATTCACAATTAATCTATTTGAGTATTTTATATTGTGATGCATTAGGTATAGAAGTTGATTGGATCCTAATTGCTGCATTACCATTCCTTGAATTATTGGTTATACCTGCCTTGATTACCATGTTTATTCATTTATATGTAGAATTGCTTGGCCTGCTTAATAAAATTAGCAGTTAAGGATGTTCCCGTAATACCCCTGGTGGTATTTGCCGGATCACGGTTGGCTATAATTGCTATCGTGGAAAAGAACCTGAGTAGCAATGAAATACGGTCAACTGGAAGGCAAGGCACAAGTTTGGAAACTTGGGGCAGTCCGTCCGTTGGATCGTGTAGGTTTGTATCGATGATGGCCCTCGTTCATTTTTGAACGCGCCCTTTACTTAGGGATATGTCGGTGCTATAATCATCGACCCCAAAGCCGGTTAGACGTTGTTTAGGCCGGAATCAACCCGAGTCGCGCCTCTAGTATGGAAATGCGATCTGCCTCGGATGGCCATCGCCAGGTTCCAATTGGGCGGTCCGTGCTTGAACCGCGACGATTACCACCACGAACAAGCATCGAGCGGTTACCCAATGCTTGGACCCGACGGGGAAAGTGTGGGTTGGTATTAAAGGTCTTTCACCAGCTGGTTTGGAATTCGATTCGAGTCGCCGTCTCCCCCGGTTAGTGGGAACTATGGCGAGCTTCACCACGATACAACTCCATGTGATGTTTAAAGGTTCAACTAAAATGTGGATAAGTCAACTGGATATGGTTATATTATTGATTGATTAGACTCAAGTGTATGTAATAGTCCAGGTGCAAAACCTAGATTAAGAGGTATGTCTAAACTTGACTGCTCACTGGTACCATTAAATATTCCTTCTCTTAATTTGAGCTTTTCGCAACTAAATGATCCCAGCTCCACCAAAAAGCCTTGCATACCCTTGGTGTCTTTATTTTCAGTTGGACGGGTAAGTCTAGCTGAGTACATTCCCGTACTCAGGGTTTATCCCGTTTGTTGCAGATGGCCAGGTGTATTATGGCTATTGTAAGCACTGTCTCTACCCCGTGGAGGGTGATGAGGAGTAGGCCCAGGGCAGGGTCGTCTAGAAGCTTCTCCTTTTCTTTTGCTGGACTAAGACTGTTGGTGGCACATTATCTGAAAAAGAAGGAGTGAGTTGAGTTGAATTGAGTTGAGTTAAGTTATCAAACAATGTTTTATTTGGACCACGTGTGGTGGTTGTGTTTCAAAACTTATTTAAGCTTCCGCACTTTCAAAATTCGGTATTGTAATAACTCTTTATTTCCGCACTCTGATGTTTAAATTCGGTTTTGTTTATCTGTGATGTATCCTTACGAATGCAATACTTGAACGATGTGATCCTGTATGTTGTACGATGTTTGAAATCCTTCGAGATTTCCGGACTACCGGGGTTATATGGATTCAAGTACGGGTCAATGTCAGACTAATTTGGCTAAGACGATACTTGAGTTCTTATAATCAGGACAGTTCCACGACAGAAACTCCGAGAACTAACCGACCGCTTGGTCATTTACCGAATGCCCATCTCACTGCCTGCTGGGTCCACTTGTCATTTTCTTGGTCATCTGATCAACCGATCTTCCTTGATTCTGCTGCCGATTCCTCAAATCGCAGCCATCTCCAGTAAAATTCGGTCTATCTCCTTCTTAATCCAAATTTTGGTGTAAACACACCCTCTTACTAGAGCACCCACCCAAAGGTGAACGCCCGGTCCAGCTGATTACGTAAGCAATAAACTAGATCACAATAAGAATGCGTAAACGAAGATAAACACGAACCTTAATACTCCAAACAGTATTTCGATCCATCGAGGTACAAGTGAAGTCGTACCAGCGATTCCGGTATTCCTTCTGCTAAGTGTAGGAGTACACTTGACGAAGTAGCCGACAACCCCAGCACTTCTCCGACTTGCACAAACTCGCTCCCTCTTCTAAATAGCTACTAGAGCTATGACACTTGAGGCACTACTTCTTCTCTACACGAATGGATCCTTTACAAGGTGGGAATGGACTAATCTAATTCTACAAAGAAATGCTATATACTTCCATGATATGAAGAGAGGCTCCACCCTTGGTTTTATTGTGCCATGAGGTCGGTTTCGGCGAGATAAACATGGAAACCTCTTTGCACCGCCTTAGCATGCCGCCATGCAACCGACCACCGAAGGTGGGCCCGAGAGGAGCTAGGGGGTGCGGGCGCACCCCTGGCCCCACCTCTGGCCACCGCCTTTGCGTGGTGGGCTGCTGGCTGGGCCTTGATGTTGGTTATGTGGGTTTCCAGCCCAGTGCAAAGTGTGATGGGCCTTGGGCTTCATTCTCTTCATTTGGATGGGCCGAAAGTGCTCTGGGCTTTGACATGTTGAATTTGGTATGCACTTTTGGCCCATCTTAGATATGATTTCTCCTTGTTTCCTGCAAAACAATTGATACATCCAAACTTGTGGAATTTGTGAGTTTAATACCTAATCCTATGTTTTGGTTTTGGATATGGCAGGTTTTCGAAGAAAGTTGGTGGTATAAAATATGAGTTAAGAACCGCCAACAAAGGCTTTGTTGTGCTTCTTTTTCATCCTACCTGCTACAAGGCATATGTGGATTTTGGGTATGGATGAAATCGAAGTTTACTTGTATCATATAATATTGCTAAGTCAATAACGGAACTACATGGAGATGCAAGTCATACACTTTGATTGAGATGTGCAAGTGTGTGGAACTTTTTGACATTTTTGTGCTCTTGTGTCAGGGTCTCACTCTTTTGGAAAATTTAAGGACTACAGGCTATTTTCTCTTTTTCTTTTTTCAGTGGGTATTTGATTATACCCCTAATTCTACATCGGGCACGTGCCCATTTTTTCCAACATGCCCTTTGGCATGGATTTATTATTATTATTTTTGTCTCATACCGTATTGGTATGGATTTTTCTTTTTGCATAGCCCATAGTTCTTTGGGAGAATTGGCCCTAGGACATTCCGAAAGGCCTAAATTGGTCGGTGCACACATCCACTTTCAATATTTGCCAGAAGACACTATGGTTTCGTGTAATTGGGCCAATAGACATCGACCCTCATCCAATATTTTTATAAAATAGATATAAAATTATATAAGTGCCAAAAAATTATAATATAATTTTTTCCACACTCTACATGATAAGAACTACATACTAAAAATATTTTTTTGCGCTGAAATGATCATTTTGCCCCCACTTCATAATAAACAAAGATAACCATGATTAATTAGTTAATTTATTTGTATTATATTAAAAATACTGACACAAATCACAGAATGCATACATCACCAAATCTTGTCTATCATAAAAATATCATATCAAAATAACAAAGTTTAATATATCAATTAAGCTCCACAAGAGATAAATCTATAATTCAGTCATGCTAAATATGTCACTATAAACTTTATTATTTTGAGCTAATATTTTAGCATTGTCAAGATTTGTTGATGTACGCATTCTATGATTTGTCCCAAGATTTGTAGTGACCTACAATCATATAAGCAAATTAACCATGATTATCTTTGTTTATTTATGAAGTGGGGGCAAAATGATCATTTCAGCGCAAAATAATATTTTTAGTATGTAGTTCTATCATGTAGAGTGTGGAAAAAATTATATTATAATTTTTTGGCACTTATATAATTTTATATCTATTTTATAAAAATATTGGATGAGGGTCGATGTCTATTGGCCCAATTACACGAAACCAAAGTGTCTTCAGGCAAATATTGAAAGTGGGTGTGTGCACAGGCCAATTTAGTCCTTTCGGAATGTCCCAGGGCCAATTCTCCCTAGTTCTTTTTGGAGGATTTTTGTGGGAGAGATGTGTGACTGAATGAACAGAGCTTTATTTGTGGTGGATGGATGACATGTTTTGCGTAACTCTTAGTGCAAGAGTTAGCGATATATGTGGTGTGTACGTGAATCTCAAATCATGAGTGTATGACAAAAATCTCACATAAGTCACAATAATTTGACTAAGCTCAAAATGATAACAAGTAGCATATGAATATTGATTGTTTATAATTTGAAATGATTCATATGGCTTTGGTAGGACATTGCATCATAGAGAAACATGCTTTTTGTAATATTTTTTGAAAATGTAAATCCCAAGTATCTTTTTGCAAAAGATGGTAAGTGTCAAATCGTCCTACTGTATCTCATATTCCAATTACTTAGATAAAATGGGGTCCCTATAACGAGTTGTTCACAGTTTGCAAGTATTTTCCTGAAACAAGTGAACAGATTTTCAAACAAAGATCGAATGGTTTTATGGTTTGAAAATTGGAAGAAGTAGTGTTTATGATAAATCATTTTTTATTTTCATTTTCTGGGAGCTGACAAGTATGAGAAGAAATTGTATTGAAATACGATCTTACCTGCGTGACGAATCGGGGAATGCCTCCCCCACACTTGCTTTTGTACCTATCTTTTTATTTTGGGAGACAAAACATATACAAAAGCATGTGGACAAAATTTGCACAATATAAAATGAGGGGGACAAACCACTTGAAATTTATAAAAATGATAACTTTTAGGCACATTACATGATAGGAATTTAAAATTGAAAAGGGAATAAACTAAGAAAACATGTGCCTAAATTTATTCTATGGAGGGTGGTTAAGCAAAAGGATGTGGTGGACCCTCCACACCAGCAGCGCAAGCAACCTTGTTAATTCGGTTGTTGAGACCGAACTTAACAACTTCGAGCTCTTTCCTAAGCTCGTCAATCTTGAGCAGAGTGTTTGAAGCGTAGTGGTTGAGAGGAGGACCCAACTGTGGCCGTGCTAGTGGGCTTTCGCGCTGGTTGTTCTACGGACTCGCTAGGGAGTGGCAGTTGCCTGCGCATGAGTCCTTTCCCATACCCACCGCCGGGTTTCTTGTACCCGTATGTGGTGTAGGTTGGGGAAAGGCGAGCCATAGAATCAGAACCTAGAAGACTACTCGGTACATAGCCATGAAGCGGTACATCAGCACGTCGAGCGTCATTAGTTTATGAGGCCTTCCTCTTGAAGCCGATGTTGGGACGGCGTGCGGGTGCTGTCGTCTCCCTTCTTGCAGCGGTTACGAGCGTCACCGTCTCCCTCCTCGCAGCAGCCGGAGGTGCCACCGAATGGCCCGTCGAGGTGAAGTTGGAGCCCTGGCTTGCACCGCTCTGAGATGGTGGCATCGTGGCTAGCAGCACCACCGACAAAGCTTCTGAAGAGCGATGCGGCGCTTCGTGGAGGCGGTGTAAAGAGCGAGAGCGTGCTCCATTGCTACTAGAGAAACTTTGTTGAAAGACCAAAGTTTCGGAGGGAGAGAGGGAGAGCTTGAGAGCTTTTGAGGAGAGGAGAGGCCATGGGTGTGTTTATATAGGAGAAGAGGGCCTCTCTGGAATGAAAATGTGCAAAACCGACGTGACCACCATGGTAACAGGCATCAACACCAGAAGGAAGCACTGCTGGGGAAGAGGGGCGGCGAGGGGACACCCTGGCGGTGCGGGCGCACCCCCAGGGGCTCCTCCCTGCCCCATTTTCTCTAGGTTGCTTCTTCTATTGATGCACTATTAAGGTATTGTGGTTTCAAATTTGAATTCAAACGTTGGCGCACAAATCCTATGATTCTCCACATTATGACTAAGATCAAATATATATGATTTACATGGATCACAAGACCAAGTGTATTAATGACATGGATATTTGTGGTCAAATCAAGATGTGCAAGGATCATGGTGGTTTAGTGAGGGTAAAATGGTAAACTACACATGATCACTTTGCTTAGAGCAAAAGAAAAGTCTATTGTACAAATTGAATTAATGAATCATGTTAGCAAGTTAATTGTTTAAAAAAAATTTGTAATTTTTAGTCAACGGTATAATTGTCAAAAGAAATTAAATCTATTCTATCTAATTCTAAGTTATTATGAGAAGGCTCAAGGAAAACTTTCAAACGTTGACCATTTACCTTGAAAATGTTGTCGTCGTCGTCTTGTATGGTGATCGCTCCATGTGGTGATGTGTTGACGACGGTGTATGGGCCCTTCCACTTACTACGCAGTTTTCCTTCCCATTGCTTGAACTCCTTCGGCTTGATTCAGTTGTCGTGCCATCTCTTTGTTCTTTCTTTATACAGCTTGGCACTATGGTAGGCCTTCTCCCTCCATTCTTCTAGCTCGGTGATTTGTTTTTGTCGATTGTTGCCGGCTAACCTGATATCCATGTCCCAGGTCTTGATGGCCGAGTGAGCTCGGTGCTCAAGCTCAACTGGTAAATGACAACTCTTCCCATAGATCAACTGAAATGGTGACATGCCAAAGGGGGTTTTGTAAGCTGTCTTGTATGCCCAAAGAGCATCAGGTAGCTTGCTTTTCCATCCTTTCCCCATGTCATTGACCATCTTCTATAGGATGCTCTTTATCTGTTTGTTTGATGTTTCAACTTGACTGCTTGTTTGTGGATGGTAGGGGGTAGCGATGTTGTGGTTAGCCCCGAGTTCTCTAAGGAAAACTCAGAACTTCCTGTCGATGAAGTACGATCCCCCGTCGCTGATCACCATGCGGTGTACTCCAAAGCGCAGGAAGATAATCTCATGGAACATCTTCCGAGCATGCTTAGAGTCCACCGATCGACATGGCAGAGCTTCCACCCACTTGGACACGTAGTCCATAGCAATTAGGATGTACCCGCAATCTTGTGACTTCGGGAATGGTCCCATGAAGTCTATGCCCCACACATCAAATATTTCTATTTGAAGGTTGTAGTGTAGGGGCATGGCGTTGTGAGCTGTGAAACTGCCTTGGAACTGACACTTTCTGCATCTTCTGATGAATTCTTTTGTGTCTTCATACATTGTCGGCCAGAAGAATCACACGCTTAGATTTTGCCCTGGGTGCGGAAGATTTCGTAGTGTCATTCGTATGGTCCAGCATGGCATTTCTCCATGATCTATGTCCCTTCTGCTATGGGCACACATCTCCTTAGCAGCCCATCAGAGCATACCCTGTATAGGTATGGGTCATCCCAAAGGTGACGACGGCTTTCCATTTGGAGTTTCCTTTTGTCCTCCCCTGGTGGTACGTATCCTGCAACCATAAAATTTACGATATTTGCGTACCATGGGGTGGTGTCCGTCACCTTGAGCAGCGTGTCATCGCGTAGGAAGTCATTAATGGGTGGTTCCTACAGGTTAGCGACTTGCATACGCGAAACATGATCTGCTACTATATTTTCTATGCCTTTCTTATCTTTAATTTCTAGATCAAATTCTTGTAGCAGCAGAATCCATCTTAGACGAGGTTTGACATCTTTCTTAGTGAGCAGATATTTAAACGCAGCATGATCGGTGAAAACGATAATCTTGGCTCCTACTAAGTAAGATTGAAACTTGTCTATAGCAAAGACACCAGCAAGGAGCTTTTTTTGGTGGTGGTGTAGTTAAGCTGAGCTCCTGTCAGTGTCTTATCCTTGGTTTGGCTGAGAATCGCACCGACAACCTAGTCACTATCATCACACATGATCTCAAACGATAGTGTTCAATCTGGGGGTTGGATGATTGGTGCTGAGATGAGTGCCTTTTTGAGGGTATGAAAGGCATTAAGGCACTCATCTGTGAACTCAAAGGGTGCATCCTTAACTAACAGGTTCGTGAGGGGTCTAGCGATGCGAGAAAAATCTTTTATGAACCGCCTATAGAACCCTGAATGACCTAGGAAACTGTGGATCCCTTTGATGTTCACCGGAGGAGGTAGTTGTTCAATTACTTCAATTTTTGCTTTATCTACCTCGATCCCCCTCCCTGGACACTAGATGCCCGAGGACGATGCCCTCCCGGACCAAGAAATGGCACTTTTTCTAGTTAAGTACCAGGTTCTTCTCCCAACATCTCTATAAGACTTTGTCTAAATTCTTAAGACACTCATCAAAAGTTTTTCCATAGACGGAGAAATCGTCCATGAAAACTTCCATGATTTCTTCAATCATTTCAGAGAAGATAGACATCATGCACCGTTGGAACGAAGCGGGTGCATTGCACAACCCAAAAGACATGCGTCTATAAGCGTAGGCTCCATATGGGCAAGTGAAGGTTGTCTTGCTTTGATCATTAGGGTGGATTAGGATTTGATGATATCCTGATTACCCATCAAGGAAACAATAGAAAGAATGCTTTGCCAGCCGCTCTAACATTTCATCAATGAAGGGCAGCGGGAAGTGGTCTTTCTTTGTTGTTGCATTGAGTTTTCTATAATCAATGCACATTCTCCACCCTGTGACGGTTCATTGTGGGATTAATTCATTTTTATTGTTTTCAACGACCGTCATACCCCCTTTCTTGGGGACCACTTGGATAGGACTTACCTAGTCACTATGTGGTATGAGATAAATGATCCTGATGTGAAGAAGTTTTAGGACTTCTTTCTTCATGACTTCCCGCATCGCATTATTGAGCCTGCGCTGAGGTTCTCGTGAAGGAGTGCTCTCAGGGTCAATAGGATGCGATGGTACACAAAGTTGGGCTAATTCCCTTGAGATCTTGCAAGGAATACACGAAACTGAGCGGTGTTTTTCTAGCACGACAATGAGTTTGGCCGTCTCCTCGTCAGAAAGTTTATCACTAATGATGATAAGAGTTTGCTTGTTGTCATGTAGAAAAACATAGCATAAGCCAGCGTGTAAGGGTTTTAGCTCAACTTGTGGTGGTGTTGGTACTTCCTCTTTTGGAAGTTCTATGTTTTCTTTCGAGTCGTTCTTTTCATCCACAAAGTGCTCAACATCTTTTTCTAAGGTTGACTCAGGAGACTCGAAGGGTTCTACCGACATAGCTGTTTCGGGCTCATAGGAGGTGGAGAGGAGTTTTGCTACCAAATTTTTGGCTTGTAGGATCGGTATAGAAAAGGTGTCCCTCCCTAACTTGACATCTAATTCCCCAGTCGTTCGAGGTTCTTCCAATAGTTTCCGTAGGGGGAGCCTTATCAAGACATCAAACTCTTGAATGCCAAAGACGTTTAAGTCTAGCATCAACACGCTATCATCATGCTTAATTGATATACCGTGAAGGATGCCTAGACCATCTGCGGCTATTCTTGTATCGAGCCTTAATCTCTTTCCGGTCAGGATGAAAGGCTCATCGCTCATGCGGAAACGTGTTCAGAAAGGATGCGAACATTATGTCCACCCTGACCGTAGGATTATAAGGCACCTCAATCCAGTTCCGCCCTATTCTAGCATGGATATTAGAACAAGTGAGGCTAATCCGAATTTCTTCGGGAGAGCATTCCGCTTCTTCCACCCATACACTACTCATGACAGATGATAGTTCCTTTAGGGACTCTGTTAGAAAGGATTCTTCCAGAGGCTCTAGAGGAATGGCGGGAACTGGTGATTTCTTCTGATACGCATACTTCGAGGTATCTCCATATTCATCAAGATGGTCTTCCTCGAAGAACGGAAAGTCTGAAGGAAGAAAGACTTCCTTCGAAGGTTCCGTCAGCAATGAGGGCCTCTGAGTTTGAATCTCAGGTTCGCTTTTAACCGAAGAGACCTCTTCATGCTTGTAACGTAACGGCTCTAATCCCATGGCCCACTGATCACCGTCAACCACTGACAGTCGATCCGTACAGCCAAGAGATTAGGACCGGTTCCGCTACTGGGCTACATCAGTGCCCGTTGTCCGCAGGATCATCTCACAATTCAGTTACAATCTCTTTAACATTTTGACAAGTAACATCGGAGTAAATAGCGGAAGACTTAGATAACAATAGTTTTACAAACCAGGGTTCCACATAAAATTAAAGTGAAGTTATTACAGACCATAGTTCAAATAGATAGAGTCGGCAAGTAGCATATGACAACAACTTAAGGTAAAGATACATCACCCACCCGAGGGTGAATAATCACTCATCGGCCTCATCGGCCTCCTCCTGAACAACGGTCACACAGCAGGGTCCAAGGCATACTGAGGAATCTGCCATACCTGCAACATGGGTAATAAAACCCTGAGTACAAAGGTACTCAACAAGACTTACCCGACTAAAGAAAAAAGGGAGAAGACTCAGGAATGCAGGCTTAGGGTAGTCAAGGTAAGGCTTAAGCAAGATCAAGTATTTTGCAGAAAAGCATTTTTTGTAAATCTTATTTTATTTTGAAAGGTTCAGAATTTCCTCAATTCTTCATCATTCATGATTCATTTTACATTTCAAACATCCCTAGTTGAAACCACTCTCCGTTGACAGTCAGTGGACCAAGTCTCCATAACCGAGGAGCAACGTTAATCCGGATAAAGAATACTCAGCTGAGGATCCCTATCCACACTGCATATGTAGCACCCAGCTTGCATATGCCACTCGTCTACCACGATTCCTCCAAGATTGGGCCCGGTCCTACGCCACCCGGAAGTACAGTACACCACTCCAATCCGGGACTCTAACCCACGTGGGTACATGCTACTTCCGCCATCTCTCCACCACTCCCAGTGCGCGGTTGTCGGTCCAATAAGGATTCTCGGAGCCAGAGCTTTCCGTAGTATGTGAATAGTTACAAGTCTTGACCAGCAGGCCCCCATACGGATGGTCCCTACATTTTCCAGCCAGCGACAAGCACCTCGGGACTCTAACCCAAGAGTACAGGTCCTGTCAGTTTTTCAACCCTGTCCCGGTCGGTGTCAACTGTTGAGTCCCGGACTACAACATGACGGCACCGTACGCAAGGACAACCTCTCCTTCCCATTGACTAAGTACGGATCAGATACTTAGCCAATAGTGGGAGTAAAGCCAAAATCCCATAAAGATTCTTAAGTGATCACACTTTGAAATTGGCATTTTTATTGCAAATCTATTTAATAGCATTGCTAAGCATTTTTCAAATACCTTGTGAAAAGCAGGTATCGGGTGTATCAGTGGTCAAGGTGGATAGTGCATCAATTAGATAGCACACAACTCCTATAAACCTAATGCAATAATTTACCTCAAAAGCATTTAAGGAAACATTTTATAAAATTCAAGGAAAGGGGTTAATGCACCGGGGCTTGCCTTGGATGGCAAAAAGGACGGACTCGGGTTGGAGTAGGTGTCGAAGCTCGGGGGTCGCCTCGGGGACAGATCCTTCGGTGGCTACCTCGACTTCAGGTCTTCTTCGTCAACTATACGGATGCAATGATGAATGCTCATGAGAATGATGATATGGACTTAAGGTGCAAGACAATTCCACTGATTCTAGATTACTTTTAAGCAGGGCATGATTGAATCTAGGTTGAGCATAAAAGGTAATCCTTTCTTCCTTAAGCAATATTGATTAACTAGCCCTTAATATAATTATCCTAAGCATCAACCAAACATAGCATCACAAACATCATAGACCAAGGGTAGGGGTCTATGAACATCAATCAATCCAAAGATCACATCATCAATACTTATTACCAACCCTAAACCTCTTTCTATTTTCTTAAATTAATTAAAAAGGTCATTTTATGAGTTGCTCCAAAAATTACCAAATTAATCACATAAGTTCATTATGGTGTAGATAGATGGCAAAACAAATTTCATAATTTTGGAGGTCATTAAGGTGCTCATTAAATCTAGACATTTAATTAACAAAGGCACTATTCAGAATTAAATAAAGCTCAAATTCAACTTGTTCCAAAAGACTTCAAATTTTACCAGAGACTAAACATGGCTAAGAAGCTCACAAAAAATTTGTCTCATGATTTTTGGAGTTATAAATCACTCTCCAAAAAATACCAAACCCTTCATTTTTCATTAAAAGGGAATTTTATATTTTCAAATTTTTGCACAAAACTCAAGTTTCATATTTTTATAAATACTCCAGAGCATAAAGAGTCTACCACAAAAATTTCAGAATTTTTGGATGCACACAGAAATCATACAAAAAAGAGAAAACAGAACACTATTCACAACTCTCAGAAAAAGAGAAGAGCACTGTGCTCCCTCTAGGCCGGCTCGGCGAATCGCGGGGCTCGGCGAAACGGAGAAGTGAGCCTCGGTCCGAGGCCGGACTCGGGCGAGACGGAGAGCATGCGTCGCCGAGGCTTGGGCTCGGTCGAAGCGGAGGGTCATGCGCTCGCCGAGGCTTGGGCTCGGGCGAAGCGGAGTGAAGCAGAGGCCGAAGGCTCGGATGCTTACCACGTGTCGGAGGCAGGGCTCGAGGGTGAGGCTCGACTCGAGGGTGAGGCTCGACACGAGGGCGAGGCTCGACACGAGGGCGAGGCTCGACACGAGCTCGAGGGAGAAGATGACCGCGGCGGCGCTCCGCGGTCCGGCGGTCCTGAGCAACAACAGCGACCGCAAGGGCCGGTTAGAGTCGCACGGGGTCAAGGAACACAACACGGGGTCGGAAAGGTATCTGTGGCCGGAGACGGCGAATCCACGAACCCGAGCTCGCCGGGTTTCGGCCGGGGATGGGGACGGCGAGCTTACGCCGGCAAACGGCGGCGGGGAAGTGAAATTTAAAGGTGGGAAAGCTTCACGAGCTCAAGGCGAGCTTCTGAGCTAGGAGGTGGAGCGGCGGAGTGTCTGGAGAGTGCTGGCCACGGTGGCGGAGGTGGATGCGGAGGTCGAAGCTCCGGCGGCTTATATAGCCGCGGCTATGGGACGGTAGAGACTTCGGGGTTGCGCGGGTAAGGTTTGCGGGCGTGCGCACTCGATTGCGCTCTGGCGGATAAGCTGGCGCGCCAGCCGGGGCTCGGGCGCAATGCTCGGCCGGCGATGGCCACGCGGCGGCGGCGGCTGGGCACTGTAGGGGCCGAGAGCGATTGTCCCGCTCGCGTGCGGGCGCGGAGGGAACAGGGGAACAGCGGCGACAGGTTGGTGGCGCGTGGGGAGCAGCCGCCTGCGCTGCAGGCGCGGCGCCGGCGCCATGGCCGGGCCCCCCCCTGGCCTCTGCTCTCTACGGGAAGAAGAACAGTGCTAGGGTCTAGGGTTTGACTTTTGGCCAGTTTCTGAATTTGCAAAAATCTCCCAAATTTGAACTGTGCGACAAAAACTCAAAACACCAAAGTTGTTCAGAAAAAGTGAGATCTACAACTTTGTCAATATGAACATTTTCAAATTCCAAATAGTTTTGAACTACATTCCAAAACAGAAAAGGGGACACTTTTTCAAATTTGATTCAAATCAAATTACTTTGGATTTCAAACTGAAACTTGAACATCTTCCAATATGAAGTTGTTCCATTTGACAAAACCTATAACTTTGCTAATACACACTTTTTCTGAAACTCAAATAGTTTTTGAAAAACTTTTTAAAAACTGAAAAGGGGACAAAAACTGGAATTTGAATGAATTTGAAATTACTTCAATTTTTATATAGAAACATAGAAATCTGTAAATACCAAAGTTTGTTCCTCTTGATCAGATTCGCAACTTTGCTTTTTGAACCAACTCAAAATTTTGAATTTTGAAAAAGTTATTAAAAAGGGAATAAATCCAGGATTTGGGATTTTAGGGTTTTGCAAAAGGAACTCAATTCAAATCTGATTTTAGAACTTGGATCAAAGCAACAAACATCAGGGCACAACTTGAACAAGAATTACATAGAACTAGGCACAGAGGTGAAATTACCATTTTGCCCTTATAGGAAGAATGGGCTAATAAGGGTTTTTGCAATAGAGGTACAATCCATAAAATGATACATTATCAAATGCATACACATGAAATCAGATCAAGATGATTAATGATGCTAATGATGATATGTCAAGTTAATTACATGCTTAAACACCTAGTGTTACAATGCTGTGGTTCGCTTTCTGGTAGGAGGGGATCAGGAAGGGGCGTGTTTTCTAGAATGAGATCTAGAAGGGCCTCTCCTTCCTCTGTGGTTTTGCACAGAAAGGATCCTCCGACGGAAATGTCCAGCTGTAGGGCAGATTCCTTGTTTAGCCCTAACCAAAAATGTTGTAGCATTACATGGTTAGGGAGAGACAAGTCTGGGCTTGATCGTGAAAGAGTGGTAAATCATTCCCAGGCTGCACCTAACGACTCCTTGTCATGTTGATGGTAGTTGAGTATCTCTTGTCGTAGGTTTGCGATACGAGATATAGGAAAGAATGCAATACAGAATCTCCATTGACTTTTCCTACGTTATTATTGTACCATTGTTTTGCTTTCTCGGAAAGAGAGAACGGGAACAACCTCCAATGCAATGTTTCTTGTGACATGCCCGCGATTATCAGGCATGCACAGAGTTGATCAAACTCTCGTAAGTGGTGATAGGGGTTTTCACTATCGAGCCCTGAGAAGGGCTGTTCATGAACCATGGCTATAAAGCCAGTGCGAATTTCATAGCCAGAAGCTATGATTGGCTTTGATGATCGTGGTGGCTCGCAGAACTCGACCCGTGGAGCGGACAGGTTTTGGATAGAGGTTGATGGCTCCATGAATTAAACGTAAATAAAAAGAAAGATAGAATGCAAAGGATACACGGGCGAACTAGGCTCGAAGACTAAAGGCGACAACCGTTCCCCGGCAACGGCGCCAAAAATGCTTGTTGGTATTTCTTAGCGTAAGCAGCAAAAGTCCGCAAGTGCACAAAAGTACCGTTGTAGCACTTCACCTGGAAGTATCTCAGGGTATCGTATTTTCCATAGGGAACTGTGTGCTATAGTCTCTGGGTATAGATCTCCCTGCTTAGGATGAGAAGAAGAATGACCTTAGGGTAACGAGGTTTCTTTAGGTAACGTATTCCTAAGTGATCAAGCCGTAACTAAGCGTAGCCTACTTCGGTCAACGGGTGAAAACTAGTTTCCCAGTCTATGCCGATACAGCTCTACCTGGAATCCTGAACGTGGGTGGATTACAAAGGATGGACATGGCTGTCACCACCTGCCGCCTACCTCCTCAACCGTGGAGACCCAGGCAACCAACCTGTAACCACTTAGCCTAAATACCGCGTTTACGCTAAAGGCCACTACTCTAGCGGTAGCTAGGAGTTGCATCGTCTCACTAAGGCACCCACCTGAAGGTGAACGGTCGATCCAGCTAGCTACGAAAGCAATAAGCTAGAACATGATAAACATGCGTAAGCAAAGATAAACACGAACCTTAATACTCCAAATAGTATTATGATTCGTCGAGGTACAAGTGAAGTCATACCAGCGATTCCGGTATTCCTTCTGATAAGTGTAGAAGTACACTTGAGAAAGTAGCCGACAACCCTGACACTTCTCTCACTTGCACTCACTCGCTCCATCTTCTAAGTAGCTACTAGAGCTATGAGACTTGAGGCACTACTTCTTCTCTAGAATGGATCCTTTACAAGGTGGGAATGGAACTAATCTAATTCTACAATGTGGCTTCTAAACTCCATTTTGAAGAGAGCTCCACCCTTGGTTTTATAGTGCCATGAGGTCGGTTTGGGTGAGCTAAACTTGGAAACCTTCATAAACCGCCTTAGCATGCCGCCAAGCAACCGACCCCCGAGGGTGGGCCTAGGCCCTGGCCCCACCTCTGGCCACCACCTTTGCATGGTGGACTGCTGACTGGGCCTGGATGCTTGTAATGTGGGTTTCTAGCCCAGTTGTGGAGTGTGATGGGCCTTGGGCTTCATTTCTCTTTCATTTGGATGGGCCGGAAGTGCTTTGGGCTTTGATGTGTTGAATTTGGTATGCACTTTTGGCCCATTCCAGGTATGGTTTTCCTGTGATTCCTGCAAAATAGTTGATACATCCAAAACTCATGGAAATTGTGAGTTTAATATCTAATCCTAAGTTTTGGTCCTTGATATAGCAGGTTTTTGAAGAAAGTTGGCGGTATAAAATGTGGGTTAAGAACCGCCAACAACGAGTCCATCTGGTCGCACTTTAACTCACGTGGGAGTTGAAGTAGCCGTTGGAGAATGGGGGTTGAGGTTGAATGGTGTGAACAGGTGGCATCCATCCGTTGACCGGACACTGGCTAAGTGTGTCTGGTCTCCACGACAGGTGCTTCCGGTCAGGGCTGTTTTCAGCCCAACGTCTCTCTCTTGTGAGGGAGCTTATATAAGGTGTTTGGCCGGCTTGGTCTCACTCTCTTGCACATTTTGATTGACCTAACTACATTGCGAGCCTAGCTAACTTTGTCCCACTCCATTCAATTTATTGATTCATCACTTAGTGAGAGATTGGGAGATCCAAGTGCATTGCATGCACTACTACAAAAATTATTTTGCGTGACGCCTTGCAATAATTAACCGTGACGGGCCTTTGACCCAGCCGTCACGGTTATTGGGTGGCCGGCCGGCCTGGCCACCTAGTCGCCTAGGCGCCCGTCACGGTTAATGGGTTAACCGTGGCGGTGAAAGGTCCTTGTTTGGTTTTGGTAATTGAGTGACAACTTCGGTGGACTAATATGTGTTTGATGTGAGATACACAGGTGATTAGTCCACAGGTGATCATGTGTGAGCAACATATGCCATAGAGAAGAAATGGCTTGGAATATGTTGCAAGGCTCACACATGTGAAGAAGGAGCTTAATACACATGAAACATGACATATGGTCATGTGGCTAAGATGGTGAAGATCAAGGCAAGACTTGGCTTGATGGACCGGTTGCGAAGGTGAAGGGCAAGTTGGAGGCTTTGAAGCCGTTGGTACCGAGTGTCGGGAGGCTTAAGCAAGACTTGGCGCCGAGGGACCAAAGCGATGGTGAAGAGCAAGTGATGTCAAGATCGATGGACCGTGGAGGCCATGTGATGATATGAAGTGAATCATATCATTTAATGATCGAGGTTGGCGCATGTATTGCATCAACACATGGAGGAGATGGAATGGAATGCGCAAGGCAAAGGTATACTTGTAGGGCATTTCATTTCACCGGTCATAGGTGTGTAGAGAAGTTTATGACCGGGTTTAGGATAGATGGTCGTACTATTAAGAGGAGCAAACTTGTTTGCATATCAATCATCTAGTGTCACTTGAGCGATCTAACTTTGCGATGTTACTAAGATCGAGTGGCGTAATGAGTGAAAGAGAAAATCCTTTGAAAATGATTGTGAAAATGCTAACACACATGCACATGATGTTGTACACTTGGTGGTGTTGGCACATTTGCAAAGGAGAAGTTGTTGGAGTTGATTTGGATCGACACAGAGAAGAAAAGGAAGTTTTCTGAGTGCGGTCGGTAGTACCGCCCAGGGGGGTCGGTAGTACCGCCCAAGGGTGCTCCGTGCAACCTTCTCTGTGTTGAGTCTGAAGCGACTTGGCGGTTGTACTGCCATAGGGTCGGTAGTACCGACCCTCGGTAGTACCGACCAGAGGGTCGGTAGTACTGTAGTCTTAAGGTGTTTTTGGATGCTCTCTGTGTAGATCCATAGTTGGCCTGTCGGTAGTACCGCCATAGGGTCGGTACTACCGACCGTTGGTAGTTCGGAGGTCTGAGAAGTTTGGGGCTCTCTGTGTAGTCCCTAGTTTGACCTATCGGTAGTACCGCCATAGGGCCGGTACTACCGACCATCGGTGGTACCGAGGTCGAGAGGAAGTCTGGGAGCTCTCTGTGATATGACCCCACCGAGCAGCTCGTCGACCAACAAGACCTTGCCGACCAACAAGAAGTTGCAAGCTCTAACTCAAACTACAATAGGTCGTATCACCTACATCGACACCAGCCCAAGTCTTTGATGAACCGATTACACGTAGCCGAGCAAAGACGTTATGACAAAAGGTGCACACACTACTTTGTAAAATCCTGAAAGGACCTTGATGTCGCCTAGAGGGGGGTGAATAGGCCTGTTAAAAATCACAGCTAAAAACTTTGTTAGAGATGCCCGGCACTACCGCCCTGAGCCCGGCACTGCCGGCCTCAGCCCGGTAGTGCCGCGCCAACAAACTGCCCGAGCCTGCAATTCAAAACTAGCCACAGAAAACCAGATCTATATTAATAGAAGTGTTGCTCTTGGTTTCCTGAACCTGCAGAACCAACTCACACACAGACAAATATGTTTTATGAAGTGGATCGGGGCCAAATCCTAGAATCAATCACAAGCTCACAAGTATGATGAATGAACACAAGTAAATACAAGAGACAAGTGATTTATCCCGTGGTTCAGCTCGCCACCAAGGCTTGCCTACCTCCACGTTGTTGAGGATGACCACTTAGGTCAAGAGCTTTGCAACTCTTCCTCGGTCTCAAGTCAAGGAACCAAATCCTTGAAGTGATGGGTAATTCCACTAGCTCCACAAGAGGATTACAAACTTCTCGCTGCTCACCACAAGCACGGGAGCTCGCCGGGCGACGCCTAGCCATCTAGAAGGCTTCACCTCCAAGAGTAAAAGATGCACAACAAAGATCGACGAAGCCCGACAAGTGCTCAAGGTTTGGAATGCTCTAATCTTCTCTCTAGCTCTTAATCACACAGCCCCAACACTTAATCATGCACTAAGCATGTCACTCTCACTAGAGAGGGTTCGGGAGAGCTCTCAAATGGCTTGGAATGGGTTGGGAGTGTTTTGGGCACCAGCAGCCTCACCTGGAGGCGTGGGGTGGGTATATATACCCCCACACTCAAAACTAGCCATTAGAGGTCAGAAACTAGCCGTTAGTGGCTGTACAGGCCCGGCACTGCCGCTCGACAGAGCGGCACTGCCGCAGCTCCCTGAGACAACACAGGTGACCTCACGAAAAACGCCATAACTTTTTACTCTAAACTTCGATTTTAGTGATCTTGGACATTTTGGAAAGCTTATTTCGAGGGCTATCTAACCCTTCAGAGAACAAGCCCAAGATCAACAAGTGCAGGTGCAGTGCTAAGTGTTTTCTCCCATGTTAGCACTCGGGTTCGGTTAGATGAGCACTTGAGACTTGTCTATGATTCGTATTGCATCCCCCTTGATAGTACGACATAACTATACTCAAGATAAAGAGAATATAACCATTTTAACTACTTGAGTCTTCTATGCCTTCATATGCCATTTCTTCTTGATATCACTTCAAAGGGGTTGCAATCATCTTTGTCTCCTTTCTTTGAGCAAGCACACCTTGAGCATGTGACTTGAACCATTTCCACACATATGAGTTCAATCCATGGCTTCAAGTCACTTCAACTAATGATTTGATCCTCAACACAATATGACTCCTCATAGCTTGATTAGTACCTCGACTCAATGCAAGTACTCTCTTCTTCACCTTAGCCATAGTACCTCGGTCTCCTTGACCTTCATTGTCGCTTAGTACCTCGAAGCCCTTTCCTTGCTATCTTCACCTATCAAGCCATACTCAAGTCACATCACATTAAGCATCCATTGAATAATCATTTCTTCAATATTGTGATCTTTGCTTGAACATCTTATAGATATGAATGTTGAGATCAATCAAGCTTAGCATAGAGTGTCATATATTAATCAACATCAATATGGTCAAGCCAATTCACGGTTCCTTACATTCTCTCCATTTTGGCTTGACACTCAACACTCACTTCAATCTCTCTTCATACTTCTAGCTTGATCAAAACAATGCAAAGTGATTTCCCAAATCTTTATCCATACAAGCAACCAAAGTAAGACCGACTTATATCCAATATCAGTTGTGTCCTTGTCATTTCAGCTTGCTTGCCATTTCCTCACTTATGCATTCTTAATTCATTCTTCATCCTTGATCAAAGCTAATCCACTATCAAACTCTTCTTGTTCATGAAAAGCAAGCCATTATTGAGACCAATTCCAAGTCATCAACTCATGTCTCATTTGTCACTTGTCAAATATGCTTTCTTTCTCCTGATGCTATGATATCCCACAACATAGAAGCCATATCATCAACTCTATTTGCTTTGTTGTCTTTTGCTTGAACAAGATTGTTTCCATGATCTTCCAATACAATAATACACAATTTTGGTCTTCATTTCAACTATGTGGAATACCATCAAGTTGCTTTTCTTGTTGAACCTTTGATACACTTAGCAAACTTGTTAGACCTTTAATTATGTTGTCACTCAATTCACCAAAACCACTAAGGGCTAGAGGCACTTACAATCCCCCCTTTTTGGTGATTGATGACAACACAATTAAAGCTTACAAGAGATTGATAAACATGAAGATTTTGAATCCTATGATATAGTGAGCTCCCCCTAAATGTGTGCATTGAAAGGAATTTCAAATTTTGGCCTCAGATGCCAAATGCACATGTTGGGAGAAGGGCAATAGTTTCGGCCCCCGGTACCTCCTTTCAGGCATCGCCGCGTGAACGAACGAGACGTATAGTCGTCCGGACAGAAGGTTGCTTTCGTTCGGGCTATCGCCATCCAAACAGAAGGTTGCTTTCGTTCAAGTTATCGTTAGTCAAGCGAAGCTTTGTTTTCGTCAAGGCTATCGTCAACCGAGCGAAGCGTTGCTTTCGTCAAAGCTATCGTCTGCTGAGCGGAGAGTTGCTCCCGCTCAAGCGAAGCGTTGCTTTCGTCAAGGCTATCGTCAACCGGGCGAAGCATTGTATTCGTCAAAGCTATCGTCTACTGAGCGGAGAGTTGCTCCCGCTCAAACGAAGCGTTGCTTTCATCAAGGATCGCCAGCGGAGCGAAGCGATGTTCTTATCTGGGCTATCATCAGCCGAATGAGCGGTTGCTTTCGTTCGGGCGGAACAAAACGGTGACTATTCCAAGTAACGGTGTGAAGGAGAAAGCGTCCTATCGTCAGAAAGACGAAAGGTTGTTTTCGTCCGGGTTATCGACGGTCGTTTCTGTCATTGAAGAAGCGTTGGTTCGTTTCGGTTTCGTAATGCAAATAAGATTATCGTCGGTCGATACCCAATTTTGCAGGCACAGATTCCGGCGAGGGAGACAATGCGTTCGCCGGAAGGGGAGCTGAGTCAACGGTGTGTGGGCCCCATGATACGTCTTCAGAGGGGGCTGAGGTGTGCCTTCCTCCCCAAGACAACCTCTGAAGACCGCAAGGGCATTTTGGTCCATGTGGAAATGTGTGTACGAGTATAAATAGAGCCCGACTGGGACACTGTAGAAAAAAGGCTGATTCTACAGTTTCAATATAAAGAGCAGTTTGTATCGCCTGTTGCTTTCTCCTTTCGTCTGTTTGTCTGAGTGCTTTCGAGTGTTTCGGCGACAACCACTGTTCCAAGGTTTCGGCCTAGAACAACATTGGCGCCCAGAAGTTTCTGTGATGAGTTCAACATAAAGCTGGCTTTCGCATCTGTCCACCACCCCCAAAGCAACGGGGCGGTAGAAAGGGCAAATGGGCTGGTATTCACGGGCATAGCAAACCCTTATTTGACTTGCCAAAAGGAAAATGGGTGTCCACTAACATTACGCAGGAGAGAGATTTTGTTCATCCATGGTTTGGTCTGAACATTGAAGATCCAAAACTCAAAACCATAGACACACAAACCTAGTCTCAGATCACAAATGGTGCTAGCCTAGCTTTGAGTCTTGCTTGGGCGCTGATTACAAACAGGATGCAACTTACCTCGTAATGAGACAACTTATGCCTGCAAACCATCATTGCCCAAGACATCAAGACAAGAATTGGGAAGTTATCCTCTTTTCTAATCAAGAGCTAGCTTGGGAGACAGATGGTACCACTACAACAATAGCAAGATCTACAAATCCAAAACATGAACATGTTGTTTGGGAATCCATCTGCATCACAAGCCAACCTGGGAGAGAATTCCGTTGTCTAGATGTGTTTCACAATCAAAGGGAGGAAGGAGAAACTTAGCTTCAGATATATTGATCTTTTACTCACCACTTTGATCAGTACAAACCACTAGATTCTGCCCCAGTCAAGAAGAATATGATCCACCACTCATTCTTCGAAGATTGTTCTTGAACACAATCAATGTTATTATGTTTATCGGACCTGGAGAAGTTAACTTTTGGATCTTTCGCTACATCTTCAACAACTACATCACTTATGAGCAGCCAAAGAGAACCAAGAGAAGACGTCAAGGGAAGAACCAACTGCCAAGAATTGAGGAGGGCATCATGACAGATGAAGCCACTGCACCACAAGAATTAGAAGATGGAGAGATAACATCTAAGCCAGCAAATCGAGAAGAACAGTCGATAAGATCTCCATCATCTAGACACTATTGAGAGGACAAATCTCAGTTGTGACATTACAAGACAGACTATCATGGAGGCACTCGAGTAACAGTTCTAACTTCAAGTCTCTTATCAACCCAATAATTAAAGAAAAAAACAAGAAGGTTGACAAGAGAAGAATGCGAAACTGTCCCTACATTCTCATAGTACAAAATTGATACAAGAAAGAGAGAGGATCCTGGACAGCATACTCGAGGAATAATGTGCCTTCACTGATAAGTCAACACATAGAGAAGGAAGGTCGATACCTATAAAGATGATTCCACTGTGATCTTCCTCCTCTCAATCATACTGTGAGACACAAAGAAGACAACCATTCATAAACAAAACCAGCTAGAAAAGAGAAGCTCCTACAAGGGGTTCAGCACACACCCTCTTCATCGAAAGTAACATTTCAAGATAAGTAACCATCACTTTAAAAGCTTCTTCTTGATTCTAGTATAAACATACATAAAGAACAAAACATGTTTAAGTTGCACCTCACTTGATCCAATCTAATCAACTCAACATGTTAGTCCTTTGATCTTTGTTCCTAGCTTTACTCTCTTGAATCTCACTGTCTTAACTAAATGAGCTAAAATGTTGTGCATCTAACCTTTGGAAGATGATATATCTCAATCATGAAAAGATCGACACTTTATGCATAGATTATCCTTCCTTGGGTTAAGTAATCTGATCTGTTAAATATTTTAAGATGCTACTTTCATGCTCATCCTCTGATCCTATCACTCATGTTAAGATTGAATAGGGCACATAAACAACAAGTTTGTCTTGTGCAATGTGCCTAAGGTTAGAGAGGAATAAACAAAACTTTTGGTTCTGTTGGTGTTTTTCCACCAACAGAGCCCATGCACTTGATCTCTACCTTGTCTTTATGAGCAGGACACACTCTTGAGCAAACAAGGAGAAGTTTATCACTCTCAAATTCTACAGAGTGAAGGTCCTAGATCTACAAGAACATGCACATTGAGCAAGATGTTGCCAGCGTCTACAATTAACGCTTCACTTCAAACTACTCGACGAACAAATGACATGAGTGACACCATATCAAGAGGCATAAACAAGAAGGAATGATGGAAGGCGTCGTAGTCAGAATTAGAGGTCATGAAGTCCCCACAGATTTCTTGATCCTCGACATGAGAAGACGATGACGTCCACCTCATCCTAGGAAGACCATTCCTCTACGCTACAAGTACAATCATTTACAAGAGGAAATCCATTTTCACTTTCCTGGAGAAAAGGCACGATGCAACTTCATCAACTAAATGCCTAATGAAGCACCCAAGAAGAATAGAAGTGAAAGACGCCGCAATCAAAGCCAAAGAAGACAAACTATCAAGAATAGAGAGGCCAATCATGAAGAAGAAGTTATCGACACTGTCCCAGAAAATAAAGGAGAGAAACCTCAAGACAGTGAACCACAGGAAGTGAAGACTCAGACCAAGAAAGTATGGGAGAAAATATCTGCATCTAAGAGGTACAATCAATAACAACTTTCCAAACGTCTGACATACCTTGGGAGGTCTGAACCAAGGGAAGGTCCGGATCGTCGGACCTAAATATCCGAACCTTCGCCAAAAGGTAAAAATCGGTAGTTATCTTTATATTTACTTTGCTGCATATTTCTCATCCATAATCATTTCTTGCATCATCATATTTAATTCACAACACATTTTTATTTCTGCATTACATTAGAAAACAAAATAAAAATATTTCACTGCATCATAAAGCCCCATGTGAATAATTCTATGGCGTGTAAAAACCTGCAGGAATGTTCACCGTAGTGGCATAAAAATAAATAATAATAAAAATAAATATGCATGCATTCATCCTGTGCATTTCCTCTTGCATCATAAAAATATTGAGAAAAAGATCTTACTGAAATTCTGGACAACTAAGGCTTGAGTGGCCAACCATTAATGTTTAATCTGTTCCACAAGTTTTGTTGTCTATTTGAGTTTCACAGGATTTGAAAGACTAAGAAAAGCTGACGAGCAAGTGAATGCTCCATCCACTGTTGGAGCACTGTCTCAACAAACATCAACATCAATCAAAGCTCTAATAGAGAAAGGACATATCCACTGTCAATCTGCTACATTGCAAGATCAAACGACTACGTCAACATTCAGCTTGGGGGAAGGCATCCCCATGTATCCATGTAAGTATCTTTATCCTCTTAAGTTTTTCATTCTAAAAAAATGTGAGCACATGAAGGCTCACCCCTAAAAAGAAAAGAACAAAAATATGTGGGCACATGAAAGCTCAACTTTAATTAAAAAAAGAGACAAAAATATATAGGCACATGAAGGCTCAACGCTATTAAGGGGACCAGTTTGGGGGAGACGCACCCCCGTTATCTTTGCGATTCAGGTATGTCTTTATTATTATTACTACTACCACTATTATTATTAGCTTTTATTTTATATCTTAAAGTGTTTTAGATTAAATAAATAAAATAGTGTGTTTTAAGAAGTTGATGACTAAAAGAGAACCCTCTCTCTCTAATCTTTTGCATGGAAATGATGAATAGTTGCTCTATCTAATTTGTCTCAAGTACCTAGTCTTCAAAGCATGAGTTCTCCTAATTAATAATGGTGCCTTAAAATAAAATTAAATGCATGGTTGACAAATACTTAATCTAAGGTCTAGGTAATTGGGATATGACATGTGATGATCTGAGCTGCTATTATCTTGTTCTAAACAACACTAAAGTTCCGGAGATTTCTAAATATAAACATGACTAATAATTGCATTGAGTTAAATTAAACTTTGTGACCCTATGAGTAGTTTATCATACCATTGAATCGAGATCACTTACACATTTCATCCATCTTCCACATAAATACTCATAATTATCTGTTGCTTCCCTCTCAGAAGTTTGTTGGAAGCATGTGGCTATTATTTAAAAAAAAAGAAAAGAGAAAAAAAAGAGAGATCTGAGGAAATAAAAAGGGACAAGTGTCCGAAACCTCAAAAAGATACATCCCGAGGAAATAAAAAGGGACAAGTGTCCAGAACCTCGGTAAAAAATCAGAAAAAATGGGCACATGCCCGATAGTAGAATTAGCCTAATAGCCATATGTCTCTGATAAACAGAAGAGAGTGAATACATTCAAAAGAGCATCCGACTCCATTTTTCCATACACATGCACTTCTTTATTCAATGGTTGGTTGACTTTCTCTTTGGATCCATTGTTTAATTTGACAACATATGTATTAAAACTTTTAAAAATTAATTAAAACTCTGGGATAAAGGTGAAGTGAAGGAACTAGAGACATAATGCTTGATTTGATCGTTCAATCTTTTCATTACTCAAGATCTAAGGTAAAAGTAATAAGCCCCATGAAGAATAACATAATATATTTTGGAGAATTTTTGTTTAACAGCAGGTATACTTGTTGGAAGTGAAGATAGTGTAGCAACTCCTGATCCATTGTTAATTTTTGGTTTTGCTAAGGGACTAGCAAAGGGTAAGCTTGGGGGAGTTATTTACACTGGTTATCTATCAAAATTTAAGGATAAATAAATATGAAAAGGGCATGAATTCAGTCACCAACAAAGGTTTAGGGTTTTAATTGACAATATTTCATGAGTTTTGGTGAATTATGATTCTGCAGGGACAAAACCAGAAAACCAGCACATATTACTTCTCCTGGAAGGAACCCGACGGAAGATAGCCGAACCGACGCATCAGGAATATTCTAGAAGGATCTAGAGGACACCAGGAGACACCAGGAGACTGGACACCCCGAGAGGCGGCTAGGTGGGACCGACTGGTCCCACCATTAGACAGGTCGGTCTCCCCCTGGGCCCGCTAGACTCCGTCTTCTGGAAGCTTCCTCCACCGCCTTTGAGGATCCATCTCAGCCCTACGTGAAGTCGGTTTGATCTAACGGTCGCGGTTGATCCCTCAGGGCTATATAAACAGGCCCCCAGGCCCCAGGGTAGAACAAGTCTCTCTTCAGAAAAGTCTACGCCTCATTCAGAAACCCTAGAAGAAGACTTCAAGAGCCAGCTTTCAAGTAGAAGACTAGTTACCCCTCTAGTTTAGGTTTAGAACCTAGTCTTATACTAGAACTAGAAGAGAGAGAGAGAGGAAGAGATCAAGAAGGAGCTCCGGCCTGTCGGATTAACTTCTTCATCTTGTACCTGTGGATTCAAGTTTATCTTCAACTTGCTTCAGCGATTGTTTCGGTAATCAACGTCTATATTTAAGTTTGAGCCATTGTTCTTGTTGTTCTTAAGGTTTATGACTCTCTTTTGAGTACTTTAATTCTAGTCATTCTAGAGTTAGAGTAGTTGGATAGCGTAAGCGTGGTGCTTAGACTTGATAGCTCATAAATGCCTCCTATAACACTGGTAGTAGTGGTTGTTCGCAAGGGTGACTCTTATAGCCTTGTTGATTCTTCTATAGTCCACTTACCTGTGTGTAGGCTCGGAAGGATTATACATTTACATAAAAGACTCATACTCTGTTTGTGACCTTTTATGGCAACTTCCCCACTAAGAATAATATAAACATATCACTCTTAAATTGGAATTAGACAACCTTAGTGATCCTCTCTATACTTCTAGATTCTCCGTCCTTGTTAGCTACTCAGGGGTTAGACTTTAAGGCTTAACACTATCCGTTCCTTTGGGTTCGCTATTAAAACTGGGTTACTCCGGTGAAGTGCTACATCGATAGATTTTATCTGTGCGCTTGCGGATAAAGTAGAGTGTGCGTTAATTTATACCAACAAAGACGTAGATCTAAGAGCAGTTAGAGAAGGGGCATATTCGTCCTAGCACATCCTTGTGGGGAGCCTCTATGATCTTTGTCCTGAAGAAGGATGGAAGCAGACGGATGTGCGTTGATTACTGCGCATTGAATGAAGCCACCATCAAGAACAAGTACCATATTCCTCGCATTGATAATCTGTTTGATCAGTTGATGGGTGTTATAATCAGCTGAAGATTTGTGAAGCTGATATTCCGAAGACTACATTCGTGACTCGATATGGGCTATATCAGTGCATAGTTATGTCCTTCGGCTTGACTAATGCCCCAGCTTTCTTCATGTATCTAATGAACAAGGTTTTCATGGAGTTCCTAGACTTGTTCATCGTGGTGTTCCTTGATGATATCCTAGTATTCTTGAAGAATGAAGAAGAGCATGAGAAGCATCTAAGATTGGTGTTGCAGAAGCTCAGAGAGCATCAGTTGTATGCGAAGCTGAGCAAATGTGAGTTCTGGTTGAGGAAGGTTGCATATTTGGGGCATGTTATCTCGAAAGGTGGTGTATCTGTTGATCCAGGCAAGGTCCAAGATATATTGGACTGGAAGGTACCTGAGAGCGTCACTGAGATTTGGAGTTTCCTCGGTATGGTTGGTTATTATCGCAGATTCATTGAGGGATTCTCCAAGATTGCGAAGCCGATGACGAAGTTGACTGAGAAGGGTGCCAAGTTTGTATGGTTCCCTGAATCCCAGGACGGTTTCGAGGAGATGAAGGTGAGGTTGACTTCTGCTCCTATTCTTGTCATGCCAGATGTACAGAAGAACTTCACAGTCTATTGTGATGCTTCTCGTCGGGGCCTGGGATGTGTTCTTATGCAGGAGGGTCGTGTGATTGCCTATGCCTCGAGACAGCTCAGGAAGCATGAGCTGAATTACCCTACACGATCTGGAGTTGGCAGCTGTGGTTCATGCTCTGAAGATCTGGAGGCACTATCTGATGGGCAAGAGGACAGAGATATACACTGATCATAAGAGCTTGAAGTACATCTTCACCCAGCTAGATCTGAATCTCCGCCAATGGAGATGGCTAGATTTGATTAAAGATTATGATATGAGTATCAACTATAATCCGGGCAAGGTGAATGTTGTAGCAGATGCCCTGAGCAGGAAGTCTACTGCAATGTGTTGGAGATCAAGGAGCAGCAGCCCGAGTTGCATGAGGAGTTTGTGAAGCTCAACCTGGGTATTCTCGGCCACACTGATGCAGTAGCCTTGGAGGTTGATTTGACCCTTTAGCGTGATATCCGAGCAGGGCAGCTCACTGATGAGTATCTGCTAGAGATCAGACGGTCAATCAAGGAGAACAAAGCCCTAGGATTCATAGAGGATGATCAGGGTGTTATATGGTTCAGAGGAATGATCTGTGTTCCAGATGTGAAGGCTATCAAGGAGTTGATTTTGAGGGAAGCTCATGATTCAGCCTACTCTCTTCATCCAGGCAGTACCAAGATGTACCAGGATCTGAAGCAGTATTACTGGTGGTATGGGATGAAGAGAGAAGTAGCAGAGTATGTGGCCTTGTGTGACACATGTCAGAGGGTTAAGGCCCAACATCAGTGACCAGCTGGTTTGCTACAACCATTGCAGATCCCGGAGTGGAAATGGGAAGAGATCAACATGGATTTCATCACTGGTTTGCCCAGGACTCAGTCTGGATATGATTCTATTTGGGTCATAGTGGATCGATTGACCAAGGTCGCTCATTTCATAAGGAGTCATATCGGGGACCGCAGCTTGCAGAGCTATACATGTCCCGCATTGTGTGCCTTCATGGAGTGCCAAAGATCAGAGTATCTGACAGGGGTACACAGTTCACATCCAGATTCTGGAACCGGTTGCATGAGTCTATGGACACCTGCCTCAGATTCAGTTCAGCTTATCACCCTCAGACAGATCGTCAGACAGAAAGGGTGAATCAGATCCTTGAGGACATGTTGAGAGCCAGTGCACTCCAGAATAGCCAGAGTTGGGATAAGAGTCTTTCTTATGTAGAGTTCTCTTATAACAACAACTATCAGGTCAGTCTCAAGATGTCACCCTTTGAAGCATTGCATGGCAGGAAGTGCAGAACTCCTCTGTTCTAGAACCAGGTTGGAGAAAGGAAAGTCTTTGACCCTGAATCTATAGAAGAAGCTGAAGAACAGGTCAGGGAAATCAGAAGCAACCTGAAGACAACTCAGTCTAGACAGAAGAGCTATGCAGATGTCAGACGAAGAGAGCTGGAATTCCAAATTGGGGACTATCTCTATCTGAAGGTGTCACCCTTCAGAGGTCTCTGTAGGTTTAATGTCAAAGGGAAGCTATCTCCGAGATTCATTGGCCCTTTCAAGGTGATTGACAAGAAAGGCGCATTTGCTTATCAGTTGGAGTATCCTGCACGGCTGTCAGGTATTCATGATGTGTTCCATGTATCCCAGCTGAAGATATGCCTCAGAGTTCCAGAGGAGCAGTTGCCACTTGAGGAGCTCGATCTGAGGGATGATCTGACCTCCTTTGAGCTGATCAAGATCCTAGACACGATGGAGCGAGGCACTCGCAACAAGAGGATCAAAATCTGTAAGGTGCAATGGAAGCATTACTACCGAAGAAGAAGCAACCTGGGAGAAAGAAGATGATCTTCGGACAGATTTTCCTCACCTCTTCGCTGACTCTTCCTAATCTCGAGGACGAGATTCTTCTAAGGAGGGTAGGTTTGTAACACCCTGATTTAAATTTTCTCCAATTTAATTAAAAGACTTAGAAATTAAATAGCTTGGCTAATTTATTAGAGGAGGAAAATAAATTTTATTTAATTATGTCATGTTGCATTCATGTCATTGCATATTTTTGTTGTGTGGAAAATAAATTTATTAAACCAGTATAGGGCGGATCGAGTTTATTCTATTTAGAAAAGAAATAAAAAGAATTATAAAAGTTCTACAAAACCAAACTCAAGTTTTATTTGGAAAACCTAGGGAACCTGTTTTGAAAAGTTTTGCAACTTGAATGGATTTCAAACTGGTTTTGAAACAGATTTGCAAATGATTTTGATTTTGATTTGAAACAAAAGAAAAGGAAAAAGGTTTGGATCTGGGCTCCTCTTTCCCCTTTCACCCCAACTCCCCATTCGCTCGGCCCAACCCCTCTCCCTGCCTGGGCCAGCCTCGCTCGGCCCGTGTGTCCCCCTCCCTCTCCTCACCGCGTCGGCCCAACAGCCCCGGCGGCCCGCTCACTCCCCCGGCCCGCACTCCCTTCCCTCCGCTCGCCTCGGCCCAACGGCCAGCGCCGCGCCGCCTCTACTCTCTCCTCTCCCTCTTGTTGTGGCGAGGGCCCCACCTGTCAGTTATTTTCCCCAACTTCCAACCGTCCCAACAAACTCCCCGACCTCTCCCTATGCCATCCTCATCCATCCGCCGAGCCACTCGAACCCGTCTCCCCTGACCTTCTCGGTTCCGCCCACAGGTAGCGGATCGCGCCGCCACCCCTCCTCCTCTCGGCCTACAAGAAGCTCTGCCCGTGCCCTAGCTCCACTTTCTCTCTCCAGAGACCACCACCACCCCGCCATTGCCGAGCTCGGGCCCGAGCACCCTATTTCCCACAAAGGCCACCACCGGCCTCGTTCTTCCTCTCGCCGGCATGGCGAACACACGACGCCTCTGAATGACCCGAGCACAGTGGAAATCAACGCTGGGAAGGCCATCTTCGTGACCTCGCCATGCTCGGCTTCACAAAAAGTCGCTGACACTGTCGTCCTCCCTCACCGAGCCTTCTCTGTTTGCGAAAAACCCCTAGGTGAGCTCTCCGTTCACCCCTCTCTCCCCTGGTGACTTTGGTTCAGTCAGTTATGGCCCGTAGACCTCCCACCGCGAACGTCGGCGAGCAAGCCGGCGACGCTAATGCCGCTCCGCCACGGACGGTTCCCTGCTCACTAGCCGCGCCACCTTTCCCCTAGCGAGACCATCCTATGCCGTTAGATCCGTTCTGGATGGCCGAGATTAGATGGGTTTTCGAATCGGTATGAACCGTGTCCACGGGACGGTGGACTAGGTACCCCTTCGCCAAGTCAGCGGTTCACGCAGCCAGCTGGTGCACCGCACCAATCCGTGCTCGACACGAGGCGCCACGTCAGCGGACGCGCCACGTCCACACACCTTTTTTTGAAGAGCCCCCGTAGTTTCCTAGAACTAACCTGCGATCCCATCCTACTGTTCACTAAGCCTAGAGAAACTTGCATCTTAACCCCTATGTTTCCTAGGAAGTGAGGCGCCGTCCTACGCACGGCTGCACACATCCGCAGCCAGCTGGCGGTCGGGGCCCATGGCGTCGCGCCGCGTGGTGACAGATCACCGCCAGCACAGCTGCACTGCCACGCCGCGCCGTTTTGTGATCTAGCCCCTGGCCTCTATGAAAATTAACCCGCAATCTGAAGCACCTATGCACTGAGTCTGTAGATTCATTCGATTTAGCCCCTGCACTATCAGATAATCGAGGCCTGGTCCAATCTACCTTTAATTTCAGTTTTGATTTATTTTTAATACGAATTTGAGTTCAAATTAATTATAGAACTGCCATCCAACTTCAAAAGCTGATATCTTGCTCATTTTAACTTCGATTCGACCCGTTCAACTTGCATTAGTTTCATACTTTCATTCTCTACGCAGTAGATATGTTAGTTTACTGTTTTCGTATTGTTTGTTGTACTATTATTTATATTTTTGTATTGTGCCATGTATTATTGATTGTGCCAGAGAGTGCGGAGTTCGAGGACGCTCCCGACCGTTACTGTGACCCTGCAGATTTGAACTAGCCCGCAAGCAAGTGTTCTTGAACATCTTGCACCTATACTTTATTTTACTTTTGGTATTATAGTAGATTAGATCCAGTAGATGCATGCTTGTCATTAAATTGAATCCTATGTTATGGTTTACTAGATTTGCTCTATTATCCTTGTCGCTTGGTTGGGATGTTCAGGTAGAAGTCATGCTTAGCCTTGCAGTCACGTTGGGATGAGAGTTAAATATTAATAACCTTGATTAATAATCTGTGGAACAAAGGTGGACATGGTAATTTTTGTAGTAACATGGTTATTAGGAAAATCCGGCAGGATGGACCCGTACTAATGGTTTTGTGTCGTGTGACTCAGCAGCTCTTATTTGGTTTCTAGTTCTGGGCTCGTGCTAGATTTATCCTGCAGGGATCCCTAGGACCCGGTTCTTGGACAAGTAACCTGGCAAAACAACGCAACCATGAGATCTGGATGGGTTGGACCTGACTAATTAATTAGTTTCCTCCAAGTTATGCTACACGGGGGTTGTATAGTGGCTCAAGAGGGGTCCCTTGGGGTCGTTGACTTATGGACAGAGGAGAAACCTCAGAGTACGTGTAACACAGGCTTGGAGGGGATTTGTAAAGGGCTTGCAGTGCAACCCGCTATGCACCTTGGCAGTGTTCAGCGTGACGGAAAATGCACGACTCATGGGTAACGATGCGTAACCTCTGCAGAGTGTAAAACTGATATATCAGTCGTGCTCACGGTCATGAGCGGGCTTGGACTTCTTCGAGATTAGTTGGTTACTGGTTTGGTGTGGTTCGGGTCATCGGATGGACTTCAGGTGCGGTTTGCCTGATGGACTTCAGGTGTGGGTTTGCTTGGTACAACTTCAAGTGCGGTTGCTTGGTGTGACTCCAAGTGTTGGTTGCTCGGTGTGACTCTGAGTGTGGTTTTGCTCGGTGCGACTCCGAGTGTTGTTACTTTTCTACAGTGTCTGTGTCTATAACCTAGTAAATAAGTGCATAGAATTAATATGATTAATAGGAGCTTTAGGCGCTTGAGTCAAACAGAATCAGCCTACCTTTGATAATAGCCTCATAACCATATATTTCCTACACCTACGGAGTACATTTCGATGTACTCACCCTTTCTCTTTGTCCCCCTGCTACCCCACCCAGACGCCAGAGACTACGCGTACGAGGAGCAGGAGTACCCCGAGGACGGCGACTTCGATCCTGACGACCTGTACCAGGATGACGCTACCCCCGGTCGACCTTCCTGTGGAGTTGGAGTCCAGATCTTCCGCGTCTTCATCAGAGTTTACCTTAGAGTCAGTTTCATGAGAGTGTGTACTTTTCTTTCAGACTCGAGGGTCATTTATGTAATAATGTTCGAGATATTAATAAAAGCATTGTTTTGATATTTACTATGATGTCGATATATGTATGCATATTGATCCTGGTATGCATATATTGTGTTCCGATTTTGTTCTTAAAATTGGGTGTGACACCCTAACATGGATTCGTAGTGCAGAGCACCGAATAAACCCTAACATCAATCACATTGAGACAGTCAAGAAGACCTAAGATCCGAGATCTGGAGGAGATGCAGTGAACTCAACCATCTCGAAACCAATCGAGTCGCTCGCTCGCGCCATTCCACGCCATGCCTGTTTCGCGGTGATCCTCTAGTTCCATATCCCATGCGCTAGCCCTGGGCATAATTAACCTAAGATCGAAGACCGAACCGAACTAATCAAGACCGAGACCGAAGTGACCGAGACCGAAATCTTCGGTCACTAGTTCGGTCCTGAGTCCACATTAACTGAACTTTCTACGGTTAGTTCGGTTATATGTCTTGGGTAACCGAACTGACCGAACTAACCGAACATCTAATTTTTATGGATATAATGTATACTTTAGACTATTATTAGTGATATAATATTTATTCTAGAGGGATTTCTATCAACCATCACTCTATTTAATCAATAGTTTGTATTATTATTTTTGCTATGGAATAGAAAAATGCTCAAATTTGCTAAAAATTATACTATTTAGTAAATGTTTTGTATGGTTCGGGCATGACCAAGACCGAACCGAACTAACCGAGGCCGAACTTGCTCGGTCTTGAGTTTTGAAACTAACCGACCGGTCTCCGTTTTTAGATGACCGAAGTTTCGAAGTGACCGAAGAACCGAACCGATCGGTTCGGTCATGACCGAACGCCCAGGCTTACCATGCGCCACCACGCTCCCGTGCACCTCATAGCTGCCGTCACTGATTTTGCTGCCGCTAGGATTTTGCTGCCATCACAGAGAGAGAAAGGCTCGAGGGTGAAGAGAGAGTGAGAGACTAAGGGGGCTGTTAGTCCACATATGTCCGTGACTGAAAGGACAACATGGATATTTATTATGCCGGGTTCCCTATGTTAGAGCTGCCAAATTGTAAAAGCCAAACAAAATGTAGATATAATAACACGTTGGGTGAAAAAGTACTATTATGATATCAAGATCTATTTTTAACTTTTATTAACGGTATATAAGAAGTGATAGGGTGTAGAGCGAGCGAGAGGCAAAAGGGAGAGACCATCTTTGGTAGTGGCACACACCACCGCACACAGGGAAAACGTTCCACCCGCACGAGTCACCCACGGGATCCCTACCTCCGCCCGCCACCCCCCTCTCTGCCCCTCCCGAGTTGGATCGTTAACGGGATTGGCGGAAGGGCTGCCGGTATGTCGTCGTCGGTTGGGGGCGGCTGCGCGGGCGGCGGAGGAGCGGACATGGCCAGCCTGCTCGAGAAGGCCAAGGAGCTGGACCAGCTGAAGAAGGACCAGGACGACATCGTTGCGGAGATCAACAAGATTCACAAGAAGGTCCTCGCATGTAAGCTACTCTCGAGCTGCTGTTAACCGCCGCCCCGGGCTCTTGTTCCGCCTCTCAGCGCTGAGCCGCTGACTTATTCGTTCGTTGTTTGATCTGCTGCCTGGATTCGTAGGCTAATTAGATGTGACCCAATGAGTTTGGTAGCTTCATTGTTAATTTAGGGCGGTCGAGAATGATTCAGCTCTTGCTGTGATTAATTACATTACTTGTGCTGGAATTTCCACTGGAAAAGCTTGTTAGGGAATGTTGTTGGAGTGTATGCACCTATGTGTGTAGCTCCTGGATTGCGCGTTGATTGAAGAACTCGTAGGTTTGTGCATTGGCGTAAGGGTGGTTTTCCTCACTCCAGGATGCTGTAAAGAGGTCTTTTGTCTTTCAGTATTAGACCTCCATTTTATTTTTTTGTGCTTTTGTTTGGAAAGCCATTGGGCTTGCTTGTGAGCCATGTGGCAAAACATAAATGCAAATAGAACCAAATTAATGTGCCATGTAGGCGAAAATAAAGATGTGTTAGATTTTGTTTGACATGTGTGACCAAATTAAAGTGCCCATGTAGGTCGGTAGAGATACTGATATTTGGGAGGGTGGTGGATTAGGAATACTTAGAACATTCCATTTTATGTTAATTGAATTAGGCAAGTACATATACTGTCTTAGTTGGTGCTAGCTCACCTTGACCTTTGACCTCATCGTAGAAAACACTGCAACTGTAGTTAACTATCAGCCAAGCGACGAATCAAACACACACTGAAAGAGATGCTTATGTATGAAGGGGTGGTGGTGATATTATATGTTTCAAACCTGCCTTTTTTCTGTTATGCTACTTTTTTCCCTTTTACTTTCCTCCAGACTAAGCAATCAGAACCTGCTTATTTTGCCACACAATCGGCTATTTTCACTTCTGATTACTTGTAGTGGTTCATTGAAAAAACAAATGAGTACTTATAGTGGTTGCATGTGCATGATGTCCGAGGTACGCAGGTGTTCTATGTGAAGTGTTATAGTCAAAAACTTGTGCTGATGGAAATTGTTATTTTGTTTGAACTGGCCACCTTGACATGTAGTTCTATGATTACATTGATGGAAAATAAATGCTTTTACCCTTTTCTGAAAAACAAAATTAGGTATCCATTTAAGAAGGAACAGACTTGCGTGTTTCCGGTTGCTTATTGACTTAAGGAGGTCAAGCCACACATAACTTTAATGCTGCCTCTTTACATTGTTTCTTAGAATAGGTTATGGTTGATTTGGTGACGTGTGGTGTGGCAAAAGGTGCGGCTGGAGAGGTCTGGTTATTGTTTGAGTTTGAACTTACCTGCTTATTAGGGATGCAACAGTTGAAGATTTCTAATTGCCAAATATTGATCTATTGTTTTGAGAAAGCTTCTAATTTGGTACGATGCCTTGATCTATTATTATTTTTTAAGAAGTTCAATAATTTTGTTGTAAACAGAATATATAGTAGGCACATGAAGCTAGTGATTCTCTTTGTTTACTTGATCCTGTAGTTTTCAGGATTATGTTGGTATGTAAGTTGTAAAATTCACATTGGTCCCGCATAATCGTCTACGAGTGGCATAATCGAAGAAGGCTAAGACAGGCAAATTGACACGTTGCCCTTATAACCAACAATGGAAACCTAGGCACACCCAAACCCACCATTTAGAAACGTAGTATTCATTTATTCTCATCTAAATAACCTGCTATTGAAAGCCATCTCCCTTAGAATTTCCAAAGCTTTACCCATTGGATCTGCCCTAGATTTCCGATTGAGTTCTGGTTACGTTCCCAGGGGGAGAATTGGAGATGCCGTTTGCAGAGGGAGGGGGATTGGGGGTTCTCTGTTAGAAGCTCAACAATCTGGATCAGTTGTGGTTTTGTGGAAAGTGCAGGAGGTTGTGATCGCCAAGATCAACATCATGCACAGGGAGATCTCTTGCTGTAAATGAGTTCTGAACCCTAAACCTAACCTTCCATACTTACATTCTGTTTTGCCGGACAATTAGAACTTTACCAGAATTGGAGCACAATAGAAAGTCACCAATTTCCTTATTATGACCTCCTTTTCCCCACCAAAAAATTGCCTAAGCATTGTGTTATTTTTGCGGAAAACAATTGGAATGGCTTAAGCCCTTAGGCTACTGCCCAAGTGCCCATGTTTATTATATATTCTGTTATGGCTAGGGGGTGGAGGACCAGGACTCCTTAGGTGGTAGTCGTGGTCTGTTTCAGGCCGAGGTTTGACACGCCTTCACCTATGATGGAAGAGAAGGATTAGGCAGACTATTTCATTTCTTGGTTCCCATCGAGTACATCAGCTTTGTTTACAAGGACACCAGCCAATACAAGCAAGTACTAATCAGGTGCTAGTTTCCTCTATTAGACCCAATACCTTCCTGGCATCTATTGTAATCAGCTAGCTACGAGAACATTATTAAGACGCAAAGTAGGTGACAACTCTGTGGAGCCAGTGGCAGCGACAGAGAGAATGGAGCTATTACAGACAATGATTGATGGAGTAGTATACCGTGGGAAAAGAGAGTGTGAAAGATTAGCGGACTGAGATTGGGAGAGCTCCACGGAGCAGATTCTCAGGGAGAATCACTCCCTGACTGCCAAACGTATTTTTCAGCGAGAAGTGATTCTTCGCTGATTCTATGAAGTGATTCTCTGAAATGAACTAGGAGGCTGAGAGCTGAAAAAAGTAGCTTCACCTGATTCTGTGAAGTTATTCTCTATACTGATTTTGAGAGTTTAGGCTAAAGAATCAAAGAGAATCTAATTTCAGCCACAGAATCACTTCACCAGAGAATCAGGGAGCACAGCTCTCCCAAACAGGCCCTTTATCTCTATAGTTTGTGAAAGCAATAATGATTGGCTGGAATAGATTGATGAATTGATTAGAGGAACCTATGTACATATGCATATACATACACACACACACACACACATATATATATAGGGTAATTATTTCATACTCTCAGGGAGTAGTTACTCCCATGTGTATATCTCTTGATTTATGGAGTTTATGACGCGGCGAAGTGTATGTAGACAAAGTATATGATCATACTAGACATTCTAGAGTGTCATATATGTCAAGTATGTAAGCATACATAGAGTATATGGTCATACTTATTTCATATACTACTGTAATGGTATTTTAGTAATATAATAAAAAGTATATGGTTTTTTGAAAAATTTCACGTAAGATTTGAAATATCTTAAAATAAGTATATAAACATACTCAAACTGATAAATAAGTATATACACATATGCAATGTGGTTTATTGAAGATGGGAGTAACTACTCCCGGGAGTATAGAATAATTACCTTATATATATATATATATATATATAGAAAATAATTTCCCTATATATATATATATATTGAAAGAAGATAGCTTAACAGGCTTGAATTGATTAATCTGAGTTTACACAGGAGAGGTTAATAAGTAGAGAGGAGGGGAGAAGCCCAAGGGGCCAGCAGGGCATTAAACCCTGCACAGTAATCTAGGGGATTACACAAGTAACTAGGAGATTACAGTTAATAGGAAATAATTCTAACACCCCCCGCAGTCAGATCGTCGGTGGAGCGGACGTTCAGACTGGAGCGAAAATCCATGAAGACGGAAGAAGGGAGCCCCTTTGTGAAGACATCAGCGAATTGCGACGTGGTGGGCACATGAAGAACGCGGACAGCACCCATGGCGACACGTTCACGGACGAAGTGGAGGTCGATTTCCACGTGCTTGGTGCGCTGATGTTGAACGGGGTTGGTGGAGAGGTAGACGGCGCTGACATTGTCGCAGTAGATGAGGTAGGTAGAGTCCAGGGGATGATGGAGTTCCTGGAGTAGTAGGCGCAGCCAAGTGGCTTCAGCGACGCCGTTGGCAACAGCCCGGTATTCGGCCTCGGCGCTGGACCGGGAGATGGTGGGCTGCCGCTTAGAGGACCATGAGACCAGACTGCATATCATCACACCTGATGGGTAAGACATTGTTTTTTTTGTAGGTTGGTCTTAAGCCCCAAAGCATCTCCGAAGACCTTAAAAATTTCCAATATCAGGTTAATGTCACCAGCTTCCGGCCTAAGAAACAACACCACATCATCGGTGTAGAGAGAAATCCTGTGCTGTAGTGCCTGTCCAGATAAGGGCTGCAAGAGACCTTCATTGGCTGCGTTTGAAACCATGTGTCCAAGGATGTCCATGACCAAGATGAATAGCATAGGAGATAAGGGATCCCCCTGACGCAAACCATGCTGGTGAATAATAGATTTACCAGGAGTCCCATTTAGCAAAACCTGTGTAGAAGAGGAAGCCAACAAACCACTGACTATGTCTCTCCAAATTGGCTCAAAACCCAAATGTTGCAGCACCTCAAGGAGAAAAGATCATGACACCGAATCAAAGGCCTTAGATATGTCCAGCTTAAAATTATCTTGGATAAAGCGACCCTTGATGAAAGCACTTTGGTTGAGAAATGACATTTATATTACAAATATTTGAGAAAACATTTACATTCGAAATAAATATGAAATACTGCAATGAGTCTTGTTTTTTTTTTTTCATCAGATCGTTGTACATATTGCATTCATGAGGTTTGAAAGAATCTTGCATTTGGTTGGAGCTTTGTGTGTGCAGTACCCTGTGAGGTCCACTGTCCCATGGACCTGCACGCCATGATAAGAAGTCCTGTTAAACCACACTAATCCAAATACGTATGGTTCAAGTCAAAGCTGGTATTGATGGGTCGAACATTACTTCAAACTGGTTGTCTACAGATTTTTTTTTCTTCTAATGCACAGCTAACTAATATAATCCCAATGTAAAGTTTCAGTTGGTTGTCAAAACTATAGCAAACTTGTCATTTGGCAGCAATAAAACTGGACAATTTCTGTTCTCTTGACCTATTCTTTTTTGTTACTAGTTGATACACCATTTGTAAGAAGGGAAATATTAACATTGTTCAAATTTACCTTGTTTTATAGCCCCAGAGATGGTTGATAAATCAGTTGACGCCATTTTGCTTAAGCTTCGTGGTTTATATGCACGTGCAAAGGAGCTCTCTGAGAATGAAATCAGGTAAATATATCATAAAAGTTCTAGCCCTTGGTTGTCTGGAAGGACAAAACTATGATAATCAATTTGTCTTCTAAGCTGTTTTTTCTTCCAAAAAATTATTGCTGACATTTTTCTTGTTAAAATACCATTATGTTGAATTGAGGCATTGGGATTCACAGTTGAAATCTATTTTCCTTACTAAGAATGTTGTAGAATATTTATCTCATCAAAGTAAATTGGTTTATGCCATTTGATTAAAAATATAATTTTTAACTTTGGATAAGTCTGCCTCACCCCATGTTGTTGCGAAATGGGTGCGCAAGTTAAGTCTGACATGGCTGTGGGTGCCAGATTCAGCAAGTTCAGAAAATAAGGATCCAGGGATTCGTCTAAAATATATATTGTAATTGTGAAATAGTTTTTTTGGCTTTCAATCACCGCTTCCCCCCCCCCCCAAAAAAAAAAAAAATCTATACTTAGAAGATCCCGTGTCATGAACCTTAGTTTATTTGAGAGATAACCATTGCCAAGAAGATGACCGGACAAAGTCGGCGTGGAGGGGGAATAGAGTATTTGGGGGAATTGGATTTGTTCTTTCTTTATTGCCTGTTTAGATTGATACATCTCCTCTCCTTATATAGAGAGGTTCACTTGATTCCCAAGCAAGCATCCCTTATCTCTAATTAACCTTAACACTAACGGGCTAAACCACCCGACCAGGCCTAAAACCCGTGCTGTAGGCTGCGCTACAGTACCTGCTGTACTGTTCACACCAGTCCAGGCTGGGCCATCATGGGCCCAACACCCATGACACTTCTCCTCCCTTCGGAGCAGTTCGCCCGCGAGCTGCCGGAGACCTACTTGATGCGACCTAGGGTTAAGCCTTTTAGATCTCGGCTTACCTTTGTTATTTAAAACAAAAATATGAAATAAAGTTGGACTGCAACTATGGCCTCCTCCTAGATCCCATGGAAATAGGCCATCAGTTGGCATTATGTGGACTAAAGAGTCGAGGATGTAGCAGCCCACTAGTACGATGGGCCTGTCCAGCAGTACCAAGGTGGGTGCTAGAACAGATGAGATGGTATGCATTGCGCTGGTCGTTCGCTGTGTCGGGAAGCACCATACCCGGACTTCTTCAATTGGAGCCAGACGATGGATAGGTGAGCCCGAGTGGTTGAATGTGTAGGCTGCGATTTGCTGCTGCAGCGGGCTGAGCAGCTCACGCATCTTCCGCCGGACAAGGAAACCTCGTCCTGCTGCTTGCAGGCGCACCGCTGCCTGCTCTTCCAATGATGGCCACGTGATGGCCTTGGAGATAACAGTCAGACGTTTCTCCACACGGAGAGACTGCAGGCGCCGGCGTGCCAAGAGGCCACGTGCTGCTGGCTGTAGGCGTACAGCCGCCTGACTTCTGCGATCCGATCTCTTGATCCGTTCAACGGAGTTGAAGGAGCACTGCTGCTAGGCGATCCAACACCAGCTGAAGAAGCCATGGAATTTGGATCGAACCGAAGCATGCCGATACCAGATGTCATGAACCTTAGTTTATTTGAGAGATAACCATTGCCAGGAAGATGGCCGGACAAAGTCGGCGTGGAGGACTAGAGTATTTGGGGGAATTGGACTGTTTGTTCTTTCTTTATTGGCTGTTTAGATTGATACATCTCCTCTCCTTATATAGAGAGGTTTACTTGATTCCCAAGCAAGCATCCCTTATCTCTAATTAACCCTAACACTAAAGGGCTAAACCGCCCGACCAGGCCCAAAACGTACTCTTGCGCTATAGGCTGCGCTACAGTACCTCCGGTACTGTTCACACTAGCCCAGTCTGGGCCATCCTGGGCCCAACACCCATGACATCCCGCATTCCCACTAAGTGCTGTACTTGAGGGAAAGGTGCACCAGTGGCAACAAAAGCCACACTAGTACAGGTTTAGTGCATAGGTAGCCACACTAGCTCAGAAGTGGAGTAAAAAAACTCATTTGAAGACCCTCTCTCTCTATTGCTACACACGTTCCCAGGTCGATCATCATCCTCATCTGCCTTTTGCCCTCATGCTCCATCTCTCCCAAAGTCTCTTTGATGTCTATTAGCTGCTTCTCTTCCTCCACCGATAGGACTCCTGAATGAGTCAGACGTGTCTGCTCTTATCAAACATAAGCTGACAACGCGATACACATCGATGTGGCAAAAAAAGCAAAGAAAAGAAATCAGATACACATTCCTTTATGTTGAAGATTGGGAAAACACCTTGCACCCGCATTGGGAGGGGTGACTTTCGTATATATAGTCTTGTACAACTTGGAGTACAAGTGTTGCGACCTTGGACGCTATGAAGGGAATAGGAGTGGGAGACCGCGGGGCGAGGCTTAAATGCCGATGACCAGTTGGCGATGCCGTGCTCAACGTTGCAGCTCGGCAGAACGTGAGAACGAGGATAAGGCACTAGGGAGCAAGGGCTTTGTCAAGGGCCTCTACACCGAGGGAAGGGGCTCCTTGGCTGCGCAGCTCGTATGAGCCAGGTAGGGGTGGCGCCAGGGTTTCTGCCTGGTTGCCGGTGAAGGGGGATGAGACTCAGAGAGAGGAGGGGAGGACATTAGGCCAATACTTCTTGCTTAATCCATAATAGAGTAGCTGATTACATCTTATAGGAGCTGGGCTCCTAGATTCTAATGCCAGTCAATAACTAAAGCCGGCTAATAACTCTGGACTGCTCTTCTTCCTCTTGAGCCATGCACGGCCTTAAACCCCAGCCGCCCTGGTCTCTTGATGGCCCTGGTGGCCGTGCTCGCCATTACGAGCTGCACCTCGTGCTCTGGGCTGGCGGCTGTAGTGCCGTCCCCACATCACATCTCTCCCCCCCTCGACAAGCAGCTCGTCCTCGAGCTGGAAGTGGGGAAAACGATCCTGGAAGCTGTTGAGGTTGTCCCATGTTGCTGATGCTGCGGGCTCTCCTTGCTAGTGTACCAAGACTTGACGGACGCCACAGGCCAGTCGAGTGCGCGAGGCCCGTTCTGGGACCGGCTGGGTTGCACCGTGATGGATGGGAGGCAGGGCCGACGAGTCTGCTGGAGGTGTGCCGACGAACTTCTTCAGGAGCCCCACGTGGACAGCGTCGTGAATGATAGGGCGCGTGCGCCAGAAAAAGCGGAAGCGGGGGATTTAGTGGGCACAAAAATAATTAGTCGTCTGATACCATGATAGAGGGAAAGCCAACAGGCTTGAGTGTATTGCATTGGATTACAGAGGAATACATAGATATAGGAGTATAGAGGGAGCCCAAAGGGCTGGGCCAACCTGGAGGTGGCGCATATATCTAAGGTACAGTTGAGAGAGGTAATTAATTCTAACAGTGAAGGCGTGTACACGGAGGCAGCTCGAGGCGTGTAGGCGACGTCGTTGATGATGGCGGTGATGCAGTTGGGGCCGAAGAAGCGGGGACGAAGTTTGCCCTTGGTGACACCGTGGAGGGAGGCCGGGGCGCGGTGACGGAGCCGGAGCCAGACCCATTCGCCCACCGCGAAGTGAACCTAGCGGTGGTGGCGGTCATAGGCCTTCTTGTAGACGCCCTGGGCCTGTTCCAGCCGAGCGCGAGCGTCGGCGAGCAACTCGTCCCTCTGGGCCATGCTCTTGGCGACGACCGCAACACGAGTCTCCCCTGGTTCGTAGGAACAGAGAGACGGCGGTTCACGGCCGTAAACGATCTGGAATGGGGTGGTCTTGGGCGCCGTCTGGTAGGCAGTGTTGTAGATGAATTCTGCCCACGGAAGCCACCTGAGCCACTGGCGCGGCCGATCCTCAGTTAGACAGCGAAGGTACATGACAATCACTTTGTTTGCGGCCTTCGTACTGGGGATGAAAGGCCGTAGTCATGTGGAGCTTGACCCCGACAGCCGCATGAGCTCCTTCCAGAAGATCGAAGTGAAGACAGGGTCCCTGTCCGAGACGACAGACGGGTAGACCATGCAGGCGCACTATGTCGGAGAAGAATGCTTGGGCCACTGACTCCGCAGAGTAAGGGTGAGCCAAGGCAATGAAGTGGCAGTATTTGCTGAACCTGTCGACGACGGTTAGAATGACGGATTTGCCGCCAACCTTGGGCAGGGCCTCGATGAAGTCGATGCCGATGTCGGCCCAGATTGCTGAAGTCACTGGCAAGGGGAGAAGCAGCCTGACTGGTTGCAGGTGGTCGGATTTGTAACGCTGGCACGTGGAGCATGCCCGCACATAGTCCTGGATGATTGTGCGAAGGTTGGGGGAGTGGACGTCGTGGCGAAGGCGATGCAGAGTTCGCTGGACACCCTCATGACGGTCGTCATGCACCGCCTTGAGGAGCTCGTGCAGCAGAGGCGACCCCGACAGAAGGTAGAGGCGCCCGTTGTAGGTCACCAGCCGTCGAGAACGGCCCAGGGTGCCGGGCGCTGGTTGGCGTTGATCTCCTCCTCGAGGGCCACCAGCGCTGGGTCGGAGCTGTTGGCGAGGCGGAGCTTGGTGACGAAGTCGAAACGCGGCGCGGAGAGGGTCATGGCGCAGGTAGCGTCGGAGTGAGTGTCGCGACGCGAGAGCGCATCGACGACGGTGTTCGTGTTGCCGCCCTTGTACTCCACTATAAAGTTGAATCCCAGCAGCTTCCCGACCCAATGATGCTGCGGGATTGTGGCGAGCCTCTGATCGAGTATGAACTTCAAACTGAAGTGATTGGTTCGTACCAGGAAGCGGCGACCCCATAGGTAGGGACACCAGTGTCGGATGGCGAGCACCAGGCCGATCAGTTCGCGTTCATACGCGGCGAGGGACTGATGGCGTGGTGCTGCGGGCCGACTGAAGAAGGCGATGGGGTGGGAGGCCTGAAGTAGGACGGCCCCGAAGCCGTAAGTAGAGGCGTCACACTCCAGGATGAACGCAAGGTCGAAGTTGGGGAGCGCAAGGACCGGTGCGGTGGTGATCGCCGTCTTGAGTGCCGAAAAGGCCGCGGCCGCGGCATCCGTCCACGCGAACCCTTCTTTCTTGAGCAGGGCGGTGAGTGGGGCAGCGATCTTGCCGAACCCCTGCACAAACTTGCGGTAGTAACCCGCGAGGCCCAAGAATCCTCTGACGGCGTGCGCGGAACGGGGCTGTGGCCATTCTTCCACCGTCATGACCTTTGCAGGATCCATGGCGACTCCCTGGGCCGAGATGATGTGGCCCAGGTAGGCGATGGACGTCGTGGTGAAGGCGCACTTGGATTTCTTCACGAAGAGGCGGTGTTGGTGTAGAAGGGTGAGGACAACGCGGACATGGCGGAGGTGTTCGGCCATGGAGTTGCTATAGATGAGGATGTCATCGAAGTAGACGAGGACGAAGCGCCGGAGGAAGGGTCGCAAAATGTCGTTCATCAGAGCTTGGAACGTGGCCGACGCATTGCACAGGCCGAAAGGCATGACGAGTGATAGAAGCCAAAGGCTTAGATTGATTCACTTAATGAATGATTACAGCAGTGGTGTTACATATAAATAGGGAATACAAGGGAGCCCAAAGGGCTTAGCCTGGAGGCAGCGCCTCAAGGGGCCAGTCTATCCTAGGAAAAGGCAGCAATAAAAGAGGACTAATAACTCTAACACCCCCCGCAGTCGGAACGTTGCTGGGACGAACGTTCAGGCTGGAGCGAAAATCCATGAAGACCGAGGAGGGAAGACCCTTGGTGAAGACATCGGCGAATTGTGACGTGGTAGGAACATGAAGTACACGGACAACCCCAAGGGCGACCCGTTCCCGAACGAAGTGGAGGTCGATCTCCACGTGCTTGGTGCGCTGATGTTGAACGGGGTTGGTGGAGAGGTAGACGGCGCTGACGTTGTCGCAGTAGACGAGGGAGGCAGAGGTCAGCGGGTGATGCAGTTCCTGAAGAAGTTGCCGCAGCCAGGGGGCTTCAGCCACGCCGTTAGCAACAGCGCGGTATTCAGCCTCGGCACTTGAGCGCGAAACCGTGGGTTGGCGCTTGGAGGACCAGGAGATGAGGCTGCCACCGAGGAAGACAGCATAGCCTGAGGTGGAGCGGCGGGTGTCAGGGCAGCCGGCCCAATCGGCGTCGGTGTAGACCACGAGTTGAGTTGGAGCAGACCGGGGAATGACAAGGCCAAATTCAAGAGTGCCCTGAAGGTAGCGAAGGATCCGCTTGGCAGCCACAAGATGGGCTTCCCTGGGATCATGCATGTATAGGCAGACTTGTTGAACAGCGTAGGCGATGTCAGGCCGGGTGAAGGTCAGGTATTGAAGGGCACCAACAAGGCTACGGTATGCTGTAGGATCAGCAACAGCAGGGCCGGCAGCAGTTGAGACCTTAGCACAAGTGTCAACGGGGGTGGAGCATGACTTGCAGTCACTCATGCCGTGGCGAGCAAGAATGTCCAGGGTGTACTGCTGCTGTGAGAGAAATAAACTGTCCCGGTTGCGCTGAACAGCTACGCCAAGGAAATGGTGTAGAGGACCAAGATCTTTCATGGCGAATTCTTGTTTAAGTGCAGTGATTACCTGGTTTAAGATGTGCTGAGAGGATGAAGTGAGCACAATATCATCCACATAGAGAAGTAGATAGACTGTCTCAGTACCACGCCGGTAGATAAACAAAGAAGTGTCAGACTTGGCCTCGGTGAATCCCAGAGTCAGCAGAAAGGATGCAAACCGGCTGCACCATGCGCGCGGTGCCTGCTTCAAACCATAAAGTGACTTGTTGAGTTTGCAAACATGTTCAGGAAGAGCAGGATCAACAAAACCAGCGGGCTGTGAGCAGTAGACTGTTTCGGACAGAGTGCCATGAAGAAAGTGGCTCCATTGCCGACAACAATGGAGGAGGGGAAAGAGGAGGAAGGCGACAAAATGACCATACCGGAGTTAGAAGCGATGTGGGAAGAAGCTCCCGAATCGACAACCCAGTCTGAGGTGCTTGGCGGTGGAGTGAGGGAGACGGTGCTGAACGCGTTGGCTAGCGCCTGAGGGTCCCATGGAGACCATGTAGGCGGGGGTGCCGGGACGGGCTGCTGGTAGAAGGTAGCCGGTGCCGGAGGACAATAGGCACCGGGAGCAGCAGGGCCAGCCATCAGGGCCTGCTGTGGTGGCTGGCCATGGCGGGGTGGAGGGCCGCGAGAGCCGCCGGAGGAGGACCCAGACCACATATGAATGGACCCAGTCCACGGGTTGAGGAAGGAGGGCCACTGCGGGGCACTGGGAGGACCACCGGTGGACTGTAGGCCGCCAGGCGAGTGGCCTTGTCCGCGACCACCGCGACGACGCCGGCCACGCCCGCTGTTGCCACCAGCCGGAGGTCCCCCGGCAGCTGTGATGCGAACCCGTTAGGGTTTTTGCCCGATCTTTCGATGAGAAACGGGGATAACTCGATTGGTGGATGGAGATGACGTTCACGGCCCGACTACAGCCCTCAAGACCGCGCCTTAGCAACCGATACACCACGTCCAATAGCCGTCACGATCTTGTGGAGCGCGACAACCAGCCCCTAGGGCTCCCGTCCTGCAAGCAATCGAAGAACTAGCAAGAACGAGGAAACAAGCACTAAATTTGCAAGATGAAATTGAAGGCTTCAAACTGAATCTTAATCAACAATGGGGTTCCGAAGACAAGGAGACGGGCGGCAGATCCTGCACGCGCGCCTACAAGCAAGTAGCTAAGGCTAAACTTGATCTAAACAAAACCCAACCCGACCATGGCGGCTATAGAGGGATATAAGTAGATGGATTGATGACCAAAAGAGTGTTGGGGTCGTCCTCCAACCCTAGGACGCGTCCCTAATGGACCCAACTTGATACATGGGCCATAAGCCCAAAATGAGGTGACGCAGCACCCTGGACAGCAAGACCTGTCGACGGTAATTGGATCATTGCCGCTGCTGCCGAACAGATATTGACGTGGGACTTGATTCATATGAAAGTAAACTTGATAAGCTTTCCAACAAGTCCTGAAGCGCCTGAATCCGAATCCGTATGCAACCGTGGTGGCGGTCACAAGTTGGTGCTTTGCTGCAGTCCGAATCCAGCTAGCGCGAGTCCTTCTCCCTTTCGGTCTTCTCCTCGGTTCCTAATCAAAACAAGAGTGCACGCGTTTCCATTGTCTAAACAAGATGGACAAGAGCTTATCATGGAACTCACTTGATGATTAAGTTGACGAGCACGAGCACGAGTAAGAGGACCAGCTATAGGTTGTGTCGGAGAGGATGTATCGCTGGTGTTGATGTCCTCATCATCCTCCCTTTCTTGCATTTGAGTCGTCCTCGACTCAAGCTCATCTTCCTCACCCAAATAAGGCTTCAAATCTGCAATGTTAAATGTGGGACTAACCCCAAAATCTGCAGGAAGATCAAGCTTATATGCATTCTCGTTAATTCGTTGCAGCACTTTAAAAGGACCATTAGCTCTAGGCATCAATTTGGATTTTCTCAGTTCTGGAAATCTATCTTTTCGCAAATGCAACCAAACCAAATCCCCAGGTTCCAGAATCAATTGCTTTCTACCTTTATCTCCAGCACATTTGTACTTAGCATTCATGCGCTCTATGTTTTCTTTAGTGGCTTCATGCAATTTTAACATCAATTCAGCACGTTGCTTAGCATCAAAATTCATTTTTTCAGAACTTGGCAAAGGCATTAAATCAATAGGAGCACGTGGCAAGAAGCCATAGACAATCTCGAAAGGACACATTTTTGTAGTAGAATGCAATGAACGATTATAAGCGAACTCAATATGAGGCAAACATTCTTCCCACATCTTAATATTCTTCTTTAAAACAGCCCTTAACATAGTGGATAAAGTTCTATTCACTACTTCAGTTTGACCATCAGTTTGGGGATGACAAGTGGTTGAAAATAAAAGCTTAGTCCCCAATTTAAACCACAAAGTCTTCCAAAAATGACTAAGAAATTTAGCATCACGATCAGAAACAATTGTGTTGGGCACACCATGTAAGCGAACAATTTCTCGAAAGAACAAATCAGCAATATTTGTAGCATCATCAGTTTTATGACATGGTATGAAATGTGCCATCTTAGAAAATCTATCAACAACCACAAACACACTATCACGTCCCCTCCTAGTCCTTGGTAATCCCAACACAAAATCCATAGATATATCCTCCCAAGGAGCATTAGGAACAGGAAGAGGTAGATACAAACCGTGGGGATTTAACCGTGACTTTGCCTTTTGACATGTTGTGCAACGAGCAACAAACCTCTCCACATCTCTCTTCATCCTTGGCCAAAAGAAATGACCAGCAAGTATGTCCTCGGTCTTCTTTGCTCCAAAATGTCCCATCAAGCCACCTCCATGTGCTTCCTGCAACAACAACAAACGAACAGAGCTAGCTGGAATGCATAGCTTGTTAGCTCTAAACACAAACCCATCACTAACGATGAATTTGTTCCATCCTTTTCCATCTTTACAATGCAGCAACACGTCTCTAAAATCAGCATCGTGAACATATTGGTCCTTAATTGTTTCTAACCCAAAGATCTTATAATCAAGTTGATTCAGCAAAGTATATCTCCGTGACAAAGCATCAGCAATAATATTCTCCTTCCCTTTCTTGTGTTTAATAATATAAGGAAAAGATTCAATAAATTCAACCCATTTTGCATGCCTACGATTCAGTTTTCCTTGACTACGAATATGTTTTAAAGATTCATGATCAGAATGGATAACAAACTCTTTGGGCCACAAATAATGCTGCCATGTCTCTAATGTTCGAACAAGAGCATAGAGTTCTTTATCATAAGTAGAATAATTGAGGACAGGCCCACTCAATTTTTCACTAAAATATGCAATAGGTTTTCCCTCTTGTAACAAAACACCTCCCAGACCAATTCCACTAGCATCACATTCAAGCTCAAAAGTCTTATTAAAATCAGGAAGTTGTAGGAGAGGCGCATGAGTTAACTTATCTTTCAACATGTCGAATGAATTCTCTTGTGTTTTGCCCCACTCAAAAGGCACCCCTTTTTGGTAAGCTCATTCAATGGTGCAGCAATGGTGCTGAAATCCTTCACAAAACGCCGATAGAATCCAGCAAGTCCTAGGAAACTCCGCACCTAGGTGATAGTCTTTGGGACATGCCATCCCTGTATAGCTTCCACCTTGGCTTGATCAACCTCAATTCCATGTGGAGTTACAACATAACCAAGAAAACACACTCGATCGGTGCAAAAGGTGCACTTCTCAAGGTTACCAAATAAACGTGCCTCGCGTAGTGCATTAAAAACAGCACGTAAATGATCAAGATGTTCATCCAATGATTTGCTGTAAATTAATATATCATCAAAATATACGACAACAAATTTCCCAATGAAAGCACGCAAAACCTCGTTCATTAATCTCATGAAAGTACTAGGTGCATTAGTTAACCCAAAAGGCATGACTAACCACTCATATAAACCGAACTTAGTTTTGAAAGCAGTTTTCCATTCATCTCCCAATTTCATACGAATCTGGTGGTACCCACTACGTAAATCAACTTTTGAAAACACAACAGCACCACTCAGTTCATCTAGCATATCATCTAATCGTGGAATAGGGTGTCGATATCGAATGGTGATATTATTAATAGCTCTACAATCAACACACATACGCTATGTTCCATCTTTCTTAGGCACTAAAATTACTGGAACAGCACAAGGGCTAAGGGATTCTCGCACATAACCTTTGTCCAGTAGTTCTTGCACTTGTCGCTGAATTTCCTTTGTTTCTTCCGGGTTTGTCCTGTATGGCGCACGGTTTGGCAAAGATGCACCAGGAATAAGATCAATTTGGTGCTCAATCCCGCGTAATGGTGGCAGCCCCGCTGGTACCGCACTTGGAAACACATCGGAATACTCCTGCAAAACGTTAGCAACAGCAGGGGGCAAAGAACATTGCATATCCTCAATTGAAATCAAAGCATCCTTGCATATCAAAGCATAAGCAACAGAAGTGGATGCATTGAACTCATTAATATCTAATTTGGTAGCTATCATACAACGTCCTTTCAGTTTTATCTCATCTTTGTTACCAATTACAGATTTATCATTTTTATTGCTCTCGCTCTTTGCTTTAGTAGCCCTTGCAACATCAGTTTGCATAATAGTTTCAGGGGACATAGGATGCAACACAATTTTTCGATCATGGTATAGAAAAGAATACTGATTTGATCTACCATGATGCATAGAATCTCTATCAAATTGCCAAGGTCTACCTAGCAGAATGTTACAAGCTTGCATAGGCACAATATCACATTCAACAATATCTTTGTAGGATCCGATGGAAAAATTGATTCTCACAAGTCTAGTTACCTTTGCCTTACCACTGTTGTTCAGCCATTGGATGTAGTAGGGATGCGGGTGTGGTTTGGTGTTGAGGGCAAGTTTCTGCACCATATCGCTGCTTGCCAAGTTGTTGCAGCTACCTCCATCAATGATCATGCGACAAGAACGCTCTTTGATGACACACTTTGTTTGGAATAAAATATGTCGCTGATTTTGCTCCGCCTTCTCCATTTGTGCACTAAGCACTCGCTGCACGATCAAGCTTTCATAGTGGTCCGCTTCACCTGCATTAATATGTTCTTCTATTTGTTCTTCATTACCTGCATGGTCAGTCGCAAGCAGTGCAAGCGTGTTTTCATCAAAATCACTAGCAGATGAGCACTCACCATCATCTTTGACAATCATAACTCGCTTGTTTGGACAGTCACGCATCATGTGTCCATATCCCTTGCACCGGTGACATTGTATGTTGCTTGTTCTACCCGTCGATGCCACGGATGAAGTACTCGCAGCAGGCTTTTGCATCGTCTTTGCAACTGAATTTGTGGGAGCAGCTCGAGACTTGTCACTAGATGATGGAGTAGACATACGTGTAGATGGAGTTGTAGTCATGCGTTGCTGCCATGAATTAGCCTTCCCTGCAGAAATATTAGTCCTTGCGCTAGCACGTCGTCCCTGCACTTCCCTTTCAGCTTTACAAGCAAGATGAAACAAACGGGTTACACTATTGTATTCTTTGTAAGCGAGGATGTCCTGAATTTCCCGATTTAACCCACCCAAAAATCTAGCCATAGCCGGTTCCTCATCCTCCTCTAGGTTACAACGCAACATACCTGTTTGTAATTCCTGATAATATTCTTCTAAACTTTTAGCACCTTGTCTCAATTGCTGCAACTTATTTATCATATCACGGGCATAGTAAGATGGAACAAATCTAGCTCTCATGGCTCGTTTCAGCGCATCCCAAGTTCTAGGTAAGTTATTAGGATTTTTCTTTCCATATTCTATCCACCAAACAGAAGCAAAATCTGTAAACTCACTAGTAGCAGCCCTAACACGTGTAGTCTCAGGAAATTCATGACATGCAAACTTTTGATCAACAGCAATCTCCCAAGTAATGTAGGCATCAGGGTCATATTTACCATCAAAAGGAGGTATCTTAAATTTAATCTTACTGAAAGCATCATCATTATTGTGTACCTCGCGTCGGCGGTTGCCACCCATACCTCTACGGTTGTGACGTAGGCGTCGTCGATCACGAGCGTCTTGATCATCATGCTCATATCAGCAGTGTAGTCATCTTCATGACTGTCGTGCTCTCGATCTCCCTCCTTTTCTTCTTTATGCTTCTCTTTATCTTCGGTGTGGAAGTCATCAAATCGCCTTAGGAGAGCAGCAAGACTTTTGTCCACACTAGCAACGGATTCCTCCAAACTTGTAAGCTTGTTGTTTGTGGCAATCTGCGTAGCCTCCAACTGCCCCAGCTTTTCATTTGTCACCTGCAAGTCATTATCAAGTCTCTCTGTGTGCAGCTTCACCTTCCTTTCAAAATGCTGTATGATGCCCTTAGTGCGAGGTGTATGTAGTGTTTCGTTATCATCATCTCCCCCTGTCAAGGTTCAAAAACAAAGACAACAAGAAAGGCAAGTGAAGAAATAAAAGCCCTACAACTACTAGGATGTAGCTACAACAAGTCTCTCACACTCAACTTGTTACACAAGTTCTTACCAATTCTTACCTTGCTTGACAGGAGGGGTCGTCTACCAACAAGTCTTCAGCAATGGATGAAGTGTATCGGTGCTGCGGCACAAGACCTGTCAAGCTGTAGAGTATGTGGAGCTATAGGTGGGCTGAAACAAGGATCGAACTAGCACCACGTTAGTTATAAAGGCGAGCTGAATAAACGTTCGACGACGGTACTGTGCTGGTCCTAGGCTAGACCGTGCTAGAGACGCGAGCCTGGACACAAAGGAAAACCACAGCACACCCCTGAAAACAAGGTGGAACAAACCTAAAATCAATATGAAAAACAGCCCCTTTTCTTTTGAATCTTTTCTCTTTTCTTTTTTTTTCCTTTTTTTTTTTGGGCAACCTCAAAATCTGATTATATGAACAAAAGAATACAAAGGAGCAATTCGCTACACACACTTTTTCCGAAAGTACAGGGATATTCCGGTAAGAAGAAGATACTCTCTCTCTAGAGTAAGGCCGAACAAGTATGGAGTTATCTTTCTTTTGGATCACAGAAGGACTCACGTAGATGGAGTTCAGGATATATTAACAAGCGGACTCCAAGTTCTACTCGGTTTCCACTCAGACCCAACCACAAACGGATTCCACCTATTGCCGAGTTCTACTCGGTTTCTTTTTTTTTTATCACGTTGGTGGAACTCAGATTGGAACTCAACTCGATCCGGACCAAGACCACAGTTCAATTCGGACTTCACAACAGATTCGACAGAGAGAAGATATGGTAATACTCGGCTGTGTAAAGATGGTGACAAGAACTCGAAACTCTAAAGGACTAGACACTAAGACCAGCAACTCGACACAAACCGAAGCAACGCAAATTCAACAAGCCCTAACTAAACGGTACTTAGCCAAGGCACAAAGGTTTAATAGGATTATGGAAAAACTAATCTACTATATTTTTTTTGGCTTTTCTGGACTATAGGAAATTAATTAAAAACAGCAATGGATTAGAAGTCTCTCACCGAAGAACCTTGCTCTGATTACCAACTGATGCGAACCCGTTAGGGTTTTTGCCCGATCTTTCGATGAGAAACGAGGATAACTCGATTGGTGGATGGAGATGACGTTCACGGCCCGACTACAGCCCTCAAGACCGCGCCTTAGCAACCGATACACCACGTCCAATAGCCGTCACGATCTTGTGGAGCGCGACAACCAGCCCCTAGGGCTCCCGTCCTGCAAGCAATCGAAGAACTAGCAAGAACGAGGAAACAAGCACTGAATTTGCAAGATGAAATTGAAGGCTTCAAACTGAATCTTAATCAACAATGGGGTTCCGAAGACAAGGAGACGGGCGGCAGATCCTGCACGCGCGCCTACAAGCAAGTAGCTAAGGCTAAACTTGATCTAAACAAAACCCAACCCGACCATGGCGGCTATAGAGGGATATAAGTAGATGGATTGACGACCAAAAGAGTGTTGGGTCGTCCTCCAACCCTAGGACGCGTCCCTAATGGACCCAACTTGATACATGGGCCATAAGCCCAAAATGAGGTGACGCAGCACCCTGGACAGCAAGACCTGTCGACGGTAATTGGATCATTGCCGCTGCTGCCGAACAGATATTGACGTGGGACTTGATTCATATGAAAGTAAACTTGATAAGCTTTCCAACAAGTCCTGAAGCGCCTGAATCCGAATCCGTATGCAACCGTGGTGGCGGTCACAAGTTGGTGCTTTGCTGCAGTCCGAATCCAGCTAGCGCGAGTCCTTCTCCCTTTCGGTCTTCTCCTCGGTTCCTAATCAAAACAAGAGTGCACGCGTTTCCATTGTCTAAACAAGATGGACAAGAGCTTATCATGGAACTCACTTGATGATTAAGTTGACGAGCACGAGCACGAGTAAGAGGACCAGCTATAGGTTGTGTCGGAGAGGATGTATCGCTGGTGTTGATGTCCTCATCAAGCTGGTGGAGGTCGCGGGGACGCAGCAGCAGGGGTGGGCGTCCTGGGTGGCGTAGAGGCGACGAGAGCTGAAGGAGGCGCCGAAGGCGGTGCCATGTTGAGCTCGGCCAGGCGCAGGTCGGCACGAATGTCGGTGAAGGAGGGAAACGGTCGCTGGCGGGTGACGAGTTGAGACACGAACTGGAAACGTTCATTAAGGCCGCGCAGGACGTTCAACACAAGGGTGCAGTCCTGGACGGGCTCGCCAAGATCAGCGAGAGCATCGACCATGGTCTTCATCTTGCGGCAGAAGTCGTCGATGGAGAGGGCACCCTGGCAGAGAGTGCGGAACTCGGCGTCGAGAAGCATGGCGCGGGACTCGCGATTGTTCAGGAACTGTTGTTCCAGCCCCAGCCATGCTCCCCGAGCAGTGATGCCGTCCCGCTCATGGACGACGTCCAGAAGGTCGGGGGAGATGGTGTTGAAGATCCAGGAGACAACGACGCAGTCCATACGGGACCACGCCGGATCGTAGAGGCGGGGGTCGTCGCAGAGGACGTGATCCTGTAGGGCAAAGCGGCCAAGGATGAGGAGGACGTAGCGGCGCCACCTGGAGTAGTTGGAAGCCTGAAGATCGAGGACGATCGGGATCAGGTTCTTGATATTCTGTATCGCGGCAGCTTGGCTGTGAAGATGAGCGATGGCGGCTGCTTCAGACGAGAAGGAGCGGGCGTCCTCATCGTCCTGCGGATCCTCGTCGCGAATGGGTCCTCGTCGCGAATGAGGTCGCCGCGAAGGCGCTCCCGGAGGGCCGCGGCCTGCTGCTCCAGGGCGGCTGCCTGCGCGCAATCTTTGTCGAGGGCGGCGGCGGCGAGGCGAACACGCTCCTGGGCCGCGGCGGCGCTCTTGAGGAGGTCAGCCTCCGCCTGGAGGGTCAAGCTGCGTTCGGTGTTGGTGGAGCGCAGGGAAGTAGCCTCATCTTCCAGCTTCTGGGCGGCGGCGAGTGCCTCGTCGCGGAGTTTGGCGGTGGCGGAGGCTCCCAGCACCGGAGGCGGAGGGGGCGGCCATGGTGGCGCGCGGGCGGCAGCAAGCCGAGGGGCGCGCGCGCGGAAGTTGGGACGAGAGAGGAGGCGGGCGCGGTGACCGAGCAGGCGGGAGCGGGCGCCGAGAAGGGCGGCGCGCGCGTGCGCCAAGGAAACGCGAGAGCGTTGGGGAAAAGCGGAAGGGGATGGGGGCGGTACGGCTCAGGAGAGAGCGTCTGATACCATGATAGAAGCCAAAGGCTTAGATTGATTCACTTAATGAATGATTACAACAGTGGTGTTACATATAAATAGGGAATACAAGGGAGCCCAAAGGGCTTGGCCAGCCTGGAGGCAGCGCCTCAAGGGCCCAGTCTATCCTAGGAAAAGGCAGCAATAAAAGAGGACTAATAACTCTAACAACGAGGAACTCGTAGAGCCCGTCATGTGTGCGGAATGCCGTCTTCTCAACGTCTTCTGCCTTCATTCGAACTTGATGATAGCCGGAGCGGAGATCGAGTTTGGTGAAGAACCGTGCGCCGTGTAGCTCGTTTAGGAGCTCGTCCACCACTGGAATCGGGTATGCATCTTTGATGGTGATAGCGTTCAGGGCCCTGTAATCGACGTAAAATCGCCAAGTGCCGTCAGCCTATTTTACCAGGAGTACTGGCGAGGAGAATGTCGATGAGCTGCGCCGGATGATTCCCTGGGCGAGCATGGAGGCGCACTGGCGTTCCAACTCGTCTTTGTGGGCCACCGGGTACCGATAGGGCCGTACCGCCACCGGCGCCGAGCCCGGCGTGAGGGTGATGGGGTGATCGCGAGATCGGGGCGGAGGCATGCCCGATGGCTTGGTGAAGACTGTGGCGAATTCGTCCAGGAGCGTGGGAAGCAGATCATCGGTGGAGGAGGCTCGCAGACCGGGACAGGAAGGCCCGCCTTCGACGCTGTGCCAGCAGACGTGGTGATCCCCGCGCCAGAAAGACATGGAAAGGGCCCCGAAATCCCAAAGGATTGGTCCCAGGGAGCGAGCCACTGCGTGTCGAGGACCACGTCGAAGCCCGCGAGGGGGAGGGCGAAGAGATCCGCCTGGAAAGCTTCATTATCGATGGAGAAGGCCACCCTGCGATAGACACCGGGGCAGGGGACACGCTTGCCGTTCGCCACGGTGACGCGCATGTTCCCGCCTGGCTGGAGGCGGAGCGAGGTGCGGTTGGCGGCGTCCTCCGAGATGAAGTTATGAGTTGAGCCGGAGTCGAGGAGCGCCAACAGCACCGTGTCGCCCATCTGGAGGCGGATCTGCATGGTGTCGCAGGAACGGACGCTCGCCATTGCGAGCAGGGAGATGTGGGGGTCCTCGGCGTCGGGGTTGTCGTCGGTGGTGCATCCGGGGCATCCTCTTCGGAAAGTTCGAGGAGGAACACGCGCTTGCACACCTTGCCATGGCCGCGCTCAAACTTCTCATCGCAATTGAAGCAGAGTCCGAGCCGCTTCCTTGTCTCCATCTCGGACTGGGGGAGACGCCAGAGATGACGACCCTCGAAGACAGTCGGGGCGGGTGGGGTGCTGGGTGGCGGCGCCGGAACAGCGAGGAGCGGCGGTGTGCCCGGCGGAGGGGCCCGACTGGCGGGCCTGTACGTCGTCGCCGGCGAAACAGAAGAGGTGTAACGTGGCACGGCGTAGTATGGTTCCCTCTGCTCCAAGGTCCGGGCGAGATTCATCGCCAGGATCAGGGTCTCGGGGTTCTGCACTTGGACGTCGATGCCGAGCGGCGGCCCCAGCCCAGCGGTGAAGGCCTGAACTCGCTGGCACTCGTCTCTGTCCGCTTGCAGGCCATCAGTTCCGCCATCGGGTTGGAGCGCACCAGGGGCCCGTAACGGAGGTTGAGCAGCTCCGCGAAGCGCCGCCAAGACGGGGTGCCCTCGTCGGCCTGTACCTGGATGTACCACATTTGGGCGCCGCCTTCCAAATTGTACGACGCCATCCACACCTGCTCCTCGGTTGCGATCCTCTGCTGATGGAAGTACAATTCACAGCGATTGAGGAACGCAAGGGGGTCGGTCTTGCTGTCATTCTTGGGAAAATCCATCTTCTGGAGGCGCGGCGGACGGTCGCCGTGGTGCTCCCCGAAGCCGTCGCCCCGCGACCCCGAGCTGGAAGCTGGCGGCTGGCTTTGTTGTAGTGCGACAATTTGTTGCTGCATTGCGGCCATGCTTTTGGAGAGATTGGTGATCATCTTGGCCAAGTCGGACGGAGTAGGCTCGGCCATGGGTGGAGAAGATGATGCAGTGGAGTGGGTGGGCGAGTTGGGAGCGGAAGCAGAGGCGGCGGAGGCAGAACGGTGGCGGATCTCCGAACTACCGATACCAGGTTGTCAAGGGCCTCCACACCGAGGGAAGGGGCTCCTTGGCTGCGCAGCTCGTATGGGCCAGGTAGGGGTGGCGCCAGGGTTTCTGCTTGGCTGCCGGTGAAGGGGGATGAGACTCAGAGAGAGGAGGGGAGGAGATTAGGCCAATACTTCTTAATCCATAATAGAGTAGCTGATTACATCTTATAGGAGCTGGGCTCCTAGATTCTAATGCCAGGCAATAACTAAAGCCGGCTAATAACTCTTGACTGCTCTTCTTACTCTTGAGCCATGCGCGGCCTTAAACCCCAACGGCCCTGGTCTCTTGATGGCCCTGGTGGCCGTGCTCGCCATTGCGAGCTGCATCTCGTGCTCTGGGCTGGCGGCTGTAGTGCCGTCCCCACATCACAGGCTGACTTTATTAATCCCACTTGTTCAATACTTACAGCAAATTCTTAACAAAATTTGACCAAACAAACTCCTGAACAACCTGATACTGAATCCTGATAACTACCTCCATAGCGCCTATGGTGCAGCTGCATGGTGACTGCACTCCGGCCTCGCCACGGCCCACCATTCAGCCACTAGCTTTGCCATGACGCTTGTATACCTTGCCGGTCATAAATCACTCACCCTCGAGAAACAACTTGTTCGCGAGCTGGAGGGAGTGAAACTCTGCGCGAAGCTCATCAAGCGGCTCCCAAGTGGCGTCAGACGTGGGCAGCCCCGCCCACTGAACGAGAACGTGCTACTGTCCGCAGCGCCGTGGGCACGTACCGCGTGGACCGGCTGAAGTAGACGATGACCTTGGTGTAGTGGAGGTAGGCTTGGGGGCGCCATCGGCGCAGGTCCGCGGACTGGCTTGAGGACACCCACATGGAACATGTTATGGATGTGCGGCCCCCCAGGAAGACAAGGCGGTAGGCGACGTCGCCCATGCGCTCAAGACGTGGAATGGCCCGACAAACCGAGGGCTCAGTTTCCCCCGTGATCTTGGCAGGAGTGATTGGGCTGGGCGGTGAAGGATGTGGAGCAGAAGCCAATTGCCCACGGCGAAATCGAGTGCCCGATGGTGGATGTCATAGTGGCACTTGGCGTACTTCTGTGCCTGGAGGAGGTGCTCGCAGTCGCAGACGTCGGCGAGGAAGGCGCCGCGGTGATGCAAATGTCGACGGTCTCCGTCCGAGCTGTACTTGTCGAGTAGGGGATCATGGCTGGCGGAGGGCGACCGTAAACCACATGGAATGGCGTCGTGCGGAGGACGGAGTGGTATGAGGTGTTGTAGCAGTACTTTGCCCAGGGCAACCAGTTGAGCCACGCACGAGGGTGATCGCCAATAATGCAACCGAGGTACATGGCAATGGTCTTGTTCACCGCCTCCGACTGGCCATCGGTTTAAGGATGGAAAGTCGTGCTGAGTCGAAGCTTGACGCCGTCGAACTTGAAGAGATCGCGCCACACATGCCCCGTGAAACGAGGTCTCGATCGCTGACGATGGACGTCGGAAACTCATGGATGTTGGAGCTTAAGGATCTGAGGGCGTAGGGATGCGAGAGGGGAGGTCTGGGCTTGAAACCCCGGTGACGAACTGGCGGCGCCGTTCTCGGCGCCTTGGTGGAAGTTCTGCGACAACAGGGGGACATGAACAGTAACGCCCGGGGGCCCAAGGGGAGATAAACTCAATCCCAGGCTAAATCTATTATTTCAGAATGTTTGACACTTATACCAACTCAATAACAAACCTCTCCTGAATCTAAGGGCTAACAAACTAGACTTAACAGACTCCAACCAAAATAGCAATCCTGATAACTAACTCCTACTGAATCAGCTGAAGCCAACTCCAAAATAGCAATCCTGATAACTAACTCCTACTGAATCAGCTGAAGCCAACTGGATCTCACGCCTGGACCTGGTGACCATGCTCTTGTGCATGCCTCTGCCTGACTTGTTCAGCCACTCTTCCTGTTACGGCACTGGTACACTTTTCCTACCATAACATCACTCTCATGGATTTCATCCTCAGGTAAATATTCAGCAAAATCAGCATATGAGTACCTTTTTCAAGGAGCAATTCAGTTTAGGCCATGGGAACGAATTTGGAAAAGCTGGGCTGCTGGAAAGTGCAAGTTTTTTCTATGGTTTGTAGCTCATGACAGATGTTGGACAGCTGATCGCCTTGTCCGTCGTGGTCTGCCCCATCCTGAGTGATGCCTCTTATGTGACCAAGAACAGGAGACAATAAACCATCTGCTAATATCGTGCCTTTTTGCAAGAGAGTATTGGTACTCCATCCTTTGCCATGTTGGGTTACAACAATTTGCACATCAACCAGCTGATACAGAGTTTGATGAATGGTGGGATAGGTCATGGCGCATAATTCCAGAACACCAAAAGAAGGGATTTAATTCCCTGGTAGCGCTTGGGGCTTGGATTATTTGAACACATCGCAATGCTTGTGTATTCGATGGAGCGACTCCTAGTATGTCAAGAGCTCTCAGCGTTACTAGTGATGAACAACGTCTTTGGGAGATGGCAGATGCACGGAGCCTCTCTTCTTTGACTAGTCCGGTTCATGAAGAGTAGTGAGTGAGGAGTCGGTCGGTTATCTGAGTTTAAACAGGCGCGCATGTAATCTCAAATCATTAGAGTGGCGTTTGTAGTGTGTGTTGGCATTAGTGTTTATGTTTTGTGGTTGTGTTGCACCTTTTATCTTCTTAGTATAATGATACGCAGCTCTCCTGCGTGTTCGAGTTTTTTTTTTTTGCCATTGCTGCATGTGAATTTTAACAGTCTGAACTTTGAAGAATCTCGTGCAGCAGTGGAAAGATTTCACAATAATGCCTTCTTGCAGTGCCTCAAATGGTTTGATTGGATTATTAGATGGTTTGTTGCAATCTGGAGCTTCAACTGCACAAAAGAAAAAGATAGGTGAGTATTGGAATTTAGAACCAAGATTTTGCAAGCTAGGATCATGCCTTTTAACTCAGAGCATGCACTACCATAGTTGCTTTGTACATTTCAGAAGTTGGTGAGCAGAAAAAGAAGAGGATCAAGTCTGATACAGATTCTGCACGATTTTCTGCTGCATCTATGAGGAATCAACTTGACCAAGCTGCAAGCCTGAAAGGAGAGCAGGTTTCAACTTCAGCTTTATTTAATAACATCAGTTAGTTTTTATATTTCTTGTATTCATCAGTGCATGCTTTATTAGGCAAGCTTCTACCTTCCATGTAGGAAAAGGTAGGAACTTCCCTGTGTTTTGAAGTACTCCCTTTGTCTTGAAATATAATGTATCCTAGGATTTCTAGGACATGTTATGGGGTAAAGCAAATTATGCACGTACCCTTAATCGTGGGGAGATATTGTGCTTACCATATTTTGAGCTTAGTGGTTCGGTTGACAATTGACATTGTGTTGGGTTCTATAGGTAGGCATGTGATTGGGGGCCTAGGGAAATTAATTCACCTAGAATCCCTTATAATTTGGGACCAATTGTAAATGCTTCAATGCCTTATATTTCAGGATACGTGGAGTAGTACTGTAGGACTTGCTGCAATTTGTTGGAGGCACTGATTTTGCATGTGTCCCTCTATTACGTCGCCGAGCCTAAAACCCGCCCGCAGTCGCAGCGGGAGGCTCCCGGACGCAAAGACCGGATCGAAAGTCTTGAAACAATGCCGTCGGAAGTCCTTTAGTCATGATGTCGGCGAATTGATGAGAAGAGGGCACATGGAGCACTCGAATCTCACCAAGGGCCACCTTCTCGCGGACGAAGTGGATGTCGATCTCGATGTGCTTCGTTCGCTTGTGGTGGACGAGATTGGCCGTCATGTAGATGGCGCTGACGTTGTCGCAGAAGAAAACGGTGGCAGAGGGTAGCTGTAGGTGAAGCTCCTGGAGTAGCTGTCGGAGCCAACAACACTCGGCCACCACATGGGCCACAACACGATACTCTGCCTCGGCGCTGGAACGTGACACCGTGGTCTGGCGCTTGGAGGACCAGGAGACCAGAGTGTCACCGAGGTGTACGCAGTAGCCGGAGGTGGAGCGTCGGGAGTCAGGACTGCCTGCCCAGTCGGCGTCGGAGTAAGCCGTCAGCTTATCAACGGGCACGGCTCCGATATGTAGTCCCGAGGAGAGGGTGCCCTTCACATAGCTCAGGATGCGCTTGATCAACGCACGGTGAGGCTCTCGGGGGGCGTGCATGAAGAGACACACCTGCTGGACAGCATAGGCCAGCTCAGGACGAGTCAGAGTGTAGTACTGGAGCGCCCCAGCCAGGCTCCTATACTTGGAGGCGTCCTTCTCTGACAGGAGTTCTCCGTTATGTGCGGAGAGCTTGGCGTGAGTGTCAACAGGTGTCGCCGTAGGATGACACTCAGCCATGCCCGCACGCTGTCGATGGCGTACTGGCGCTGAGACAGGAATAGGCCGTTGGAGGAGCGCGTGACGGCGATGCCGAGGAAGTGGTGGAGCTTGCCAAGATCCGTCATGGTGAACTCATAGCTCAGCTGGCCATGATGCGCTAAAGGAGAGCGGTGGATGAGGCGGTGAGGACGATGTCGTCGACGTACAGCAGCAGGTAGGCGAGACGCGTCCCCTCTCGTAGAACAAAGAGGGACGTGTCGGAGGTGGAGGCGACGAAGCCGAGCTGCCGGACGAAGGTGGAGAAGCGCTGGTGCCAGGCCCGCGTAGCCTGCTTCAGTCCGTACAAGGACTTCTGTAGGAGGCAGACGCTGTCGGGGGCGCCAGGGTCGACGAAGCCTGGTGGCTGCTGACAGTAGACAGTCTCCTCGAGATGGCCATGGAGGAAAGTATTCTTCACGTCCAACTGGTGGATCGGCCAGGTGCGGGAGGCGGCGATGTTGAGGACGGTCCGAATCGAGAAGCGCTGGTGCCAGGCCCGCGTAGCCTGCTTCAGTCCGTACAAGGACTTCTGTAGGAGGCAGACGCTGTCGGGGGCGCCAGGGTCGACGAAGCCTGGTGGCTGCTGACAGTAGACAGTCTCCTCGAGATGGCCATGGAGGAAAGTATTCTTCACGTCCAACTGGTGGATCGGCCAGGTGCGGGAGGCGGCGATGTTGAGGACGGTCCGAATGGTGGCCGGCTTGACCACCGGGCTGAAGGTCTCGTCATAGTCAACGCCCTCGCGCTGGGAGAAGCCACGAACCACCCAGCGAGCCTTGTGGCGGGCAAGAGACCCATCGACATGGAACTTGTGTCGGAAGATCCATTTGCCCGTCACGATGTTGGCGCCGGGGGGACACGGGACGAGCTGGCAGGTTTTGTTGTCGACAAGAGCCTGGTACTCATCCGTCATCGCTGCGCGCCAGTTGGCATCGGCCAACGCGCTGCGATAGTTCGTCGGGAGAGGCGAGGTCGAGGATGATGTGGCCGTCAACCCTCATAGCTGACGCGAGGGATGGCACCAGTCATGGTGCGAGTCACCGCGACAGAGGTGGCGGTGGTGGAGCAGGAGGCGCTGTCGAAGGCGCGGTTGGGGGCGTAGCCGGTGGCGCCGGGGCAGCCGGTGGTGGAGCAGGGGCGGACGCCGCGCGAGGGCGTCAGACGTAGACCCGTGGGAAGGGAACCACAGGAGGGCGCCCGCCCGGTGCCGGAGAAGCTGATCCGGCTGCTGATGGTGGGGGTGCAGCGTCCACGGGCGTCGAGGGAGGAGTTCCACCTGCAATAACAGTAGAACAGGGCACCGAAACCATATCGTCGTCTAAGAGGAAATCTAGGGAAGTGAGGGATGGGGCGTCTGGGGTGGCTGTAAATGGAAACGTGGACTCGTCGAAGATGACATGACGTGAGATGATGATGCGACGGGTCGATAGGTCGAGGTAGCGGTACCCTTTGTGAGAGGGTGGATATCCAAGAAAGACGCATGCCGTGGAGCGAGGTGCGAGCTTGTGTTTGGAGGTGGCCTGCAGATTTGGGTAACAGAGGCACCCAAAGACACGCAGATGGGTGTAGGTGGGTGGCTGTTTGTGCAGGTGAGTGATGGGAATTTCATGCTGTATGGAGGAGGATGGGCGTTAGTTAAGCACGTAGCAGGCTGTCAGGAGGGCCCCGGCCCAGTATGTGGGTGGCAGGGAGGCATGAAGGAGCATGGTGCGAACAGAATTGTTAAGGGTGCGGATTATACGTTCAGCTTTGCCGTTTTGGGGGGATGTGTAGGGACAGGAGAGGCGGAGGTGGGTGCCGCGAGCGGCAAGGAAGCTGCTGCTGGTGGTGTTAATGAATTCAGTGCCATTATCGGCCTGAACACATTTTATGTGTAGGCTGAACTGAGTTTGGGCGAGTGCAGCGAGCTCAACTAAATGTTGGTGAACGTCGGACTTTTTGCGGAGAGGAAAAACCCAACAGAAGTGACTAAAATCATCCAGACACACCAGGTAGTAGGAAAAACCAGACAGACTATTGATAGGTGACGTCCATACATCATAGTGAACAAGTTCAAAGGGCGCATGAGTGGTAGAATGCGAAGAACTGAAAGGTAGACGTGTGTGCTTGCCTAACTGACATGAATGGAAGAGGGAGCGATCTACTGTATTACAGGGAACAACATGAATTTTATTAAGATGCGCTAAAGCAGCAGGGGCTGGATGACCGAGACGCTGATGCCATAGGGTCGACGGAGCAGCCAGGATGGTGACGGGCGTGGATGCAGGCATGGTGTAGAGGTCCCCATCGCTGTTACAGCGGAGTGTCACGCGTCCCGTTCGGAGATCCTTGATGGAAAAACCATGAGCGTCAAATTCAAAAGAACAACTATTGTCGCGAGTGAATTGACGAACAGAGAGCAGGTTACGAACTATGGATGGTGCGGCAAGGATATTATTAAGATTAAAATTAGATGTGGGAGTGGATAGGACAGAGTGACCTCTAGACGTGACTGGAATGCTGGTGCCATTGCCTACTGTTATTGAGGAGATGGAAGGGGGGAGGCGTTGGGTAAGCATACCATCCGAGGACGTCATATGGGTTGAGGCGCCGGAGTCGACGACCCAAGGTGAGTTGCCTTGCATGTTCTTGGCCTGGAGGGCAGCGATGAGACCGGCTGCATCCCAGGTGGTGTTGGTGGAGATGTTGGAGGATGTCGCAAGAGCGAAGGTTGTGTGTGCCTGGGGAGCAGGCCCGAGGAGGCCATGGTGGCGCCCAGACTGGGCGTTGGGGCCACCAGACCCGCCGAAGCCACCCTGGCGGCGTTGTCCAGGGGGGAAGACCCGCTCATCGGGAGCCACGCGTTCGCCGGTCCAGAGGTTAAAGCCCCAGGGCAGGCGCCTGTTGGAGGTGTTGCCGCCAGAGTTGGAGGGCTGCTGGCTGCCCTTCCTGTTGTTGGGGCGCCGGTTGTCCTGCTGCTGCTGCTGCTGGCCGCCGGTAGGAAAGGAGGCGGCAGTGAAGAGCGTCGAGGCAGCACAGATCTTCTCGTCATTCTGCAGCCGCAGTTCCTTGAGGAGAAGCTAATGGCGGACGGTGGCGAAGGTGAGGGGCTGTTCCGGCGATGTAGTCTGCGACCATAGAGTAGACCTCGTTGACGCCGCGCAGAAGGTTGAGGACGAGATTGCCCTCGAGGACGGGCTGGCCAACGTCGTGCTGTTCATCGGCCTTGGTCTTCATGCGGACGCAGTAGTCGTCGATGGAGGAATCCCCTTGAGTCATCGAGTGGAACTCGTGATTGAGGAAGATGGCACGAGGCGCTTTGTTCGCCTGGAATACGTCGTCGATGGCCTTCCACAACGTGCATGCCCGCTGCTGGTTGTCGGTCATGGCGAGGTTGAGGACGGAATCGGAGACGGTGTCGTACATCCATCCGCGGACGCAGAAGTCAGCCTGCTGCCAGGCTTCGTCGGTGGGGCGCGCGGGGGAGGCGATGTCGAGGTGGCGCAACATTCCAAACTTCCCGCACATGGCGCGGAAGGCCGTCGACCACTTGGTGAAGTTGGAGGGCTTCAACTCGAGGACCATGGGGACGTGCAGCTTGACATTGATAGTGGCGAAGGGGCATATGGTTGGGGCAGAAGCAGTCCCTAGGGTGCCGCTGGTGGCAGAGGTGAGGTCTGAGGCAGTTGCCATGGGAAGAGAAGGAGGAGGGACGGCGCAGGAGGGAGGGGTGGAAGGTGGAGAGGGGCCGAGTATTAGACATGTACAGTCCAGTCATATATACCTTGTATCTGGACACTTTGTAACCAGCCCTTTGGGCTATATATATGAAAGGTCACCCCCCCTAAGAGGGTGTGAGGTGTTTCTCTATTCTCCTATATGGTATCAGCCAATTAGATCCTCTATTTCCGCCCTCTCCCGATTGGGCCTCTCTCCCGCTCGACGCGCGCCGTGGCTCTCCCTCACGTGGCCGCTCTCTTCCTCCGCGCGATCCCGACCCTCACGCAGCCGCTCCTCCGCGCGATCCCGACCCCTCCGCGTGATCCCGCGTCGCCGCTCCTCCGCGCGCGATCCAGCCCGTCCTCGTCGCGCCCCCTTCCTTCCGCGTCGCGTCTCCCTCACTGGCAGCCCGTCCTCGTCGCACACCCATCCGCGCGTCTTCCTGCTCGCCTTCCCCTCACCGTACCAATGAGCACTTCGCCTGCCACCGGTAATGGATCCCTCCCGGCCACTGGAAACGACACCACGAGTGCCCAGGGCGCCAATCTCGCTCCAACAATCGTGGCCTATGCCTACGCCACTATGAATGTGAAATCCCATGTCCCCTTCACGTTGGAGCTCACCTCCAATTACTCGAAGTGGGCTTTCTTCTTCAAACAGCTGTGCGGCAAGTTCAGCCTTCGCTCCCACATTGATGGCTCCACTCCTCAAATCGATGATCCTCAGTGGGATGCCGCGGAGTGCTGCGTCCGTGGATGGATCCTCAACTCCGTCGACGACTCCGTCCTTGACCTCGCCATGGACGAAGTCGATCCCCGGTACTGCGCGCAGATGGAAGCGGAAGGAAAGAGGAAACCTAGAATTAGGGCCCCGGGACTCGTGATACCATGTAGAGAAACACCGCACACCCTAATCAGGGGGGTGACCTTCATTATATAGCCTAATAGGCTAGGGTTACAATGTACAAGGCCAATGGGCCGCAGGCCCAATATGGGTTGTTATCATTACATTCTAACAGGCTGGGGTTGGGGGAAAGGCAGCGGTGCGGTGGTGGTGGTGGTGGCTGCAACAGCGGGGGCGGTGGGAGGAACGGTCGACATGGTCTCGGATACCACGTTGTTACGTCGCCGAGCCTTGCTGCGGAGGAAATAGGGAGGGGAGAACAGTGGCCGGGGCTGGCTGCTCCGGCTACGGCGAGAGGGCGCCGTGATCGGCGCAGAGGTGCTGGAGGAAGAAGAGACGGCAACATGCAGATGGAAAACAGGGCTGGGCGCCCAAGGGAGATAAGAATATCTCAATCCCAGGCTAACCGATTCATTAACAAGTGTTTGGGCCTTATAGGCAATTACAATGACCAGATCCTATTTTTACTCCAACTAACTCAAACAGTCCCAACTAAATAAAATAGCTCATCCAGGAAATAACTAAAGGGCAGAGGCCCTGCGCCTGGCTCCTCCTAGCCACTGGCCTGGCCACGCCTCTGATAGGTCCTACCGGCCATAACACCCTCCCTCAAAACATCCATAATGGCAACCACGGTTCAGGAGAGCTAGCAGGACTGTGGACTGTACAGGAGACCCTATCAAATAATATGTGGGTCTTGATATCCAAGGCACTTTTATTGTCGGACTGTCAGAGTCATCTTAGAATTGTTATCTCTTTGGGATCTTCTCAGGGATGTCATCCTGCAGCCTGGTGTCGAAGATTCTCGTATTTGGCATTTATCTTCAAGTGACCAATATTTGGTAAAGTTGGCTTACAAAAACCTCTTCCAGGGAATGACTTATTTTTGGTCTCTAGAATTTGGAGAACCTGGGCTCCATTCTTTTATCACGGTTGAGGGTGTCCGAGGGGACTGCAGTGAGCGAAGCAGGCGGCGAGGACAGTGGCATGGTGGTGACGACGCCGGCAGCAGATGAGATGATGGGAACGGTGGTGGTGGTGGCAGCGGTTGTGGGAACGGCGGTGGAGGTGCCTGAGGTCGACATGGTCGCCGATACCAGGTTGTCACAGCCTAGGGACTTGAGGGAGTAGGAGTGGGAGGGCTGCCGGGTCTTGATCTCCCGGCGGCGGGGTGGAGACGCCGTGTTCGGCGCTTGCGGTGGAAGGGGGTGGAGGGGAACACAAGAGGTGGTGGAAGGGCTGCATGACTTGATAAATATGCACATTGCAACCCATCTTTGTGATAAGAAGCTAGACATTAATAAGGCATTTGACTCGGTGTCATGGCCTTTTCTCTTGGAAGTTATGAAACATTTAGGTTTTGGATCAGTTTGGTGTGATATTATTAGTGGATTACTTGCCACTTCCTCCACCCGTGTGTTATTGAACAGCTCTCCGGGGGAATTGATACAGCATCAGCGCGGTTTAAGGCAAGGGGATCCATTGTCACCAATGTTGTTTATTTTGGTCATGGATGTGCTATGTCACTTGGTAAAGAAAGCAGAGGATGAACAGCTTTTGCAGCCGCTTGCTAGAAGAACCTTGGAGCATAGGATCTCCCTGTATGCAGATGATGTGGTTTTATTCTTGAGGCCTTCAGTCAGTGACATTGAAATAACCTTAGATATCCTACAGCTTTTTGGAGATGCTTCCGGCCTCACAACAAACCTTCAGAAAAGTAGTGTCATTCCAATAAGATGTAGTGAGGATGACAGAGCAACACTGCAGGAAGCCTTGCCATGCCAGCTATCTGACTTCCCTTGCAAGTACCTGGGAGTCCCCCTCTCTCCCTTTAAGCTAACGAAGGCACAAGTTCAGCCCATCATTGATTAAATTGCAGACAGACTACCAAGTTGGAAGGCTGATCTGCTTAATAAAGCTGGAAGAAGGATCTTGGTTCAGTTTGTTCTCACCTCAATGTTGATATTTATCATCATGGCAATTGATCTACCCCCTTGGGCTTTGAAGGCAATTGATAAGATAAGAAGGGGTTTTCTGTGGAAAGGAAGAAGGGATGCTAGGGGAGGACATTGTTTGCTTGCGTGGCCAAAGGTTACTAGACCACTAAATTTGGGGGGCCTTGGTATCTATAATCTCCAAAATCTAGGATGGGCTCTGAAACTCAGGTGGTTCTGGTTGCAAAAAACAGATCCTGACAAAGCATGGGCTTTCTTCCCCATTCAAGCTCAACCTCAAATACAAGCCTTCTTTGCTATGGCAGTTGAGACAGTAGTGGGAAATGGAAAAAATACTTATTTTTGGAAGGACAGGTGGCTGCTTGGACAAAGCTTAGAACAGGCCCTGCCACATTTATTTAGTTCTATAACAGCGAGAGCAAGGAAAAGATTAGTTTTTGATGCTATCACCGGTGGAAGATGGATTTCAGATATAGGGGGAGCTTTGTCGGTGCCTGTGCTAATTGAATACCTTCATCTGTGGCAGCTTCTCTCAAATGTGGTACTGCAGCCTGAGGTACAAGACAAACATATTTGGAAGTTCTCTAGTTCTGGCCTGTACTCCACTAAATCAGCCTACGAGGCCCTGTACATTGGTGCCATCCATCTCAACTCATGGGAAAGGATTTGGAGAAGTTGGGCTCCAGGGAAGTGTAAGTTCTTTATGTGGACAGTTGCTCACAACAGATGCTGGACAGCTGACAGATTAGCACGCCGAGGACTTAATCACCCATCAAAATGTCCACTCTGCGACCAAGTTGATGAAACAATAGACCACCTTCTGCTTTCCTGTGTATTCACCCGGCAAACATGGTATAGCATTCTGCACCCTTTTGGGCTGCAGGGTGTAGCTCCGCACATGGATGACTTGGTATTTATGGACTGGTGGGAGAGAGCAGACAATAGGTTTTCCGATCAAGCAAAGAAGGGATTCAACTCCATCATCATCTTGGGAGCATGGGTAATTTGGAAACATCGGAATCATTGTGTTTTTGATGGAGGGACTCCTAACTTGAACAGGGTCATCTCAGCATTTAGGGAAGAAGCACAACAGTGGTCTGCAGCCGGAGCTCGAGGAGTGTCTTATCTCCTTGCCCTGGCTCTTGCCTCTTAATAATTTTGGGTCTTGTGGTCGGCCATCGCTCTAGTCTTCTATAGAAACAATTTAGAGTGACTTATAGGGTGGGTTACAGACCCTTCAATCCTGTAACTTTTTGTAACAGTTCGGGGTTCTTTCCCCTCCTCTATTGTTCTTAATATATTGATGCGCAGTTCTCCTGCGCGTTCGAGAAAAAAAAAAGATCTTTAATAAATCGAAATCGATGTTTAAATTGATCAAATTTTGTTGTATTATCTCAAATGAATAGTCCAAACGAAATCTTTTTTTTTAATTTTAAACTATAACTTGGTTGACACTGAATTTGTTTTGCAGGAAACAAGTCATTAGTGTACTTGAAGAAAAATACTTGTATAAATATTCAAATTAGCCTACTTTGTTATTGTTATATAATAATAATTCAGCTTGGTGTTAATTCCTTATAAAGTTTTTGTGATATTCTCATCGTAAAAAGATCCCCTTAAGGGATAATAGGGAGATTGACTCTAAAGAATCTAAGCTAGCCCAATTGCACAATATAAGTTATACATCTCAATATTATTAAATATTAAATCAAACTGACTGTCTGGAACATGGTTTGTAGAAAATATGTTTGTTATGGATATTATTATTTCATAAAATTGATTTGACATTTACGCAATTAATTGGACTACCGGCCAGTGTTAAAGTGAAAACTAATTATGGACATCATATTATAGGACAATGACGAAGTTTGGTTACTCAGTTTTTGAGCTCTGGCAATGCAATGCCTAGTACATAGCTGTAACGCTTTCCTTCTGTTGGTTCACATGCATCTTTTATGTGTATTTGTTTAATTTAATTATTTAATAGTTACAACTTGCATTCATTCTCTGCCATTTCAGGTTGCTGCTAGGGTAAAATCAGATGATGAAAAAGACGAGTGGTTTGTTGTGAAGGTCATACATTTCGATAAGGAAACAAAAGAGTATGTATCCTTTTTTTTTTCTATCTGTACGACAAACATTTGTTTGTGATATAAAAGTTTACTCCATGGAAACTTTTTTTCTCGAAAACGCAGGAGAGTTGCACAACATTATATTAAGAAGATAATAAAATGCGATAAGAACCCATACAACACAACACACACAAAACCACACACAACTCTACACACATTCCGCCGCCGCTGCTGCTAGGAAACTAACACGCCCGTGACATAAAGATCATGACCAAGGTAGACGGGGCTCTTGTTGGCCCTTGATCTCCAAGCAGCAAGTTTACCCACACACTCACAAAGTCACACGGCTAGAGGTAGGAGTTAGGGCACAACACACACACACACACACGGGCAGCACCTCTGCAACAATGAATTTGGCAACTGAACTGAAATTTTCATTGCCCTGGGTGTAGTATATATGTTAGAATTAATTCCTCCTTTGCCTGTATCCTAGTTATATGCGCCACCTCCAGGCTGGCTAGGCCCTTTGGGCTCCCCTCTGCACTCCTATATATATATATATGTAATTCCCTTTGTTTATCATCAAGTATTCTAAGCCTGTTGGCTTAACTCTCTATCATGGTATCAGACGCCTAATCTGGTTCTGTGCCCGTTCTCCTGCTTCCGCTTTCCCCCTGCGCCTGCGCTCGCCCCTTCGACAGCCGCGCCCGCCTCGCGCTGCGCGCGCCTTTACGGCCGCCGCGCTCCTCCCGACGGCCAACGCGCGCGCCCCATCGGCCGCTGCCTCATGGCTGCCCCTCCATCTAGCGCCTCCAGCTCCGGCGCCTCGGCCGCCGCCACCGAGGCCAAGCTTCGCGATGAAGCCATCGCCGCTGCCAAGAAACTGGAAGTCGAGGCCACTTCTCTGCGGGCCTCCAACGCCGAGGGCAGTCAGCAACCTTCTCAAGTCCGCCGCCGCCGCCCAGGAACGCGTCCTCCCCGCCGCCGCTGCTCTCGACACCGAGCGCGCGCAGGCCGACGCTCTGGAGCGGCATGCCTCTGCCCTCCGCGATCGGCTCCGTGCTGACTCCCTCCGCGACGACCCCTCCGACGATGACGACACACACTCCATCACCTCTGAGGCCGCGACCATTGCTCATCTTCATAGCCAGGCCGCCGCCGTGTAGAACATCAAGAACCTCATCCCCATCGTCCTTGATCTGCAGTCCTCCAACTACTCCAAATGGCGTGGTTACGTCCTCGTCCTCAGCCGCTTCGCCCTGAAGAACCATGTCCTCAGCGACGTTCCCCGCCTCCACGATACAGCGTGGTCACGCATAGACTGCATCGTCGTCTCTGCTAGAGAGGCTGAATTGGATTATTGGGCTAACCCTAGAAGGGTAGCTATCTAGTCTCCTTACATGGGCCTCATGGGCCGAATATACACATACTCCAACACCCCCCCGCAGTCTGAACTACCGGCGCAGCGGAGTTTCAAGACTGAACACGAAAAGAGGTACAGCACACGAGCCCCCCCACAGACTCAACTAGCCACTAGTGATGTTGAGGCTGGAGCGAAACTCGGAGAAGGTCGAGGACGGGAGACCCTTGGTGAAGATGTCAGCAAACTGGGAGGTGGTCGGGACGTGGAGAACCCGAACATCGCCGATGGCCACACGATCGCGGACAAAGTGAAGGTTGATCTCCACATGCTTGGTCCGCTGGTGCTGAACGGGGTTGGTAGAGGTACACCGCACTGACGTTGTCGCAGTAGACCAACGTGCTCCGGGTCAGGGGCCTGTGGAGCTCACCAAGGAGCTGCCGGAGCCAGGAGGCCTCAGCCACGCCGTTAGCAACAGTGCGGTACTCGGCCTCGGCACTGGAGCGGGAGACCACCGGCTGGCGCTTGGACGACCAAGACACCAGGTTGCCGCCGAGGAAGACAACATAGCCGGAGGTGGACCGGCGAGTGTCCGGGCACCTAGCCCAGTCAGCATCAGTGTAGACGACAAGCTCGGTGGAGGCAGACCGGTGGAGAAGTAGGCCGTAGTCGACGGTGCCGCGGAGGTAGCGGAGGAGGCGCTTGAGGGTCGTGAGGTGAGGCTAGCGCGGATCATGCATATGAAGGCAAATCTGTTGTACTGCATATGTGATGTCCTGGCGGGTGAAGGTGAGGTACTGAAGCGCCCCCGCAAGATTCCTGTACGCGGTAGGGTCAGTAACTGTGGTGCCCTCAGTCTCTGACAGCTTGGCCTTAGTGTCAACAGAGGTGGAGCAAGGCTTGCAGTCAGTCATCCCGGCTCGCTCCAGGATATCAAGAGTGTACTGCCGCTGGTGAAGAAAGAGACCCGCGGGACGAGGCTCAACGGTGACCCCGAGGAAGTGATGGAGCACACCAAGATCCTTCATAGCGAACTCATGCTGAAGAGAGGTGATGATCCGCCGCAGCAATGTCGGGCTGGAAGCGGTGAGCACAATGTCGTCAACATAGAGCAACAGATAGGCAGTCTCCCCACCGTGGTGGTAGATGAACAACGAAGTGTCTGACTTGGCCTCCACAAAACCCAGAGTAAGCAGGAATGCAGCAAACCGAGAGTACCACGCCCGAGGAGCCTGCTTGAGGCCGTAGAGCGACTTGTTGAGGCGGCAAACGAGGTCAGGGCGGGAAGAGTCAACAAACCCCGCAGGCTGACTGCAGTAGACCGTCTCAGCAAGTGTCCCGTGGAGAAAGGCATTCTTGACGTCTAGCTGGTGCACGGGCCAAGAGCGAGAGAGAGCCAGTGAGAGTATACGGACTGTAGTAGGCTTCACCACTGGACTGAATGTCTCATCATAATCAACTCCAGGCCGCTGAGTGAAACCCCTGAGAACCCAACGAGCCTTGTACCGCTGAAGAGAGCCATCAGCCCGCCGCTTGTGTGTCCAGATCCACTTGCCCGTAACGACATTGGAGCCAGGTGGACGGGGCACCAGATCCCAGGTCTGGTTGGCGAGAAGGGCCTCGTACTCCTCGTCCATCGCACCACGCCAGTGAGGGTCGGCCAAGGCGTCGCGCACGGAAGAGGGTACCGGAGAGACCCGCGGCTCCCCGGGCGTCGCAGCGAGTGCCCGAGGCCGCAACACCCCCGCCGCATGCCGCGTGACCATGGGGTGAACATGACGCGGATGGCGATGAAGTAGAGGTGGGTGGTACACGGGCGGCTCGACCCGAGCAGCTGACGGTGGTGGAGGCGGCGGCGTAGGCGTCGACGGCGGAGAGGCGGTCACGGGAGGTGACGGCGACGAGGCCCGCACCGGGGGCGGTGATGTCGCCCGCGCCCGGCGCTGGTAGACACGCACCGGCTGGGCGAAGTGCGCGGGCGGGGCCGATGGCACCGGGCCCGCGTCGGACGCAGGTTCAGGCGCAGCACCAGGAAACGCGGCCACCGGACCGGCGCAAGGGTAAAACAGTAAAGGTGGCTGGGCCACCGCGTCAGTGGGAAACAAGGAGGAGAGGTCAAGGTCGGAGGTGGAAGGGGGGATGGAGTTGGGAGGTGAGGTGGTGGTGGAGAAGGGGAAGTCGGACTCATCGAAGACAACGTGACGGGAGATGAGGACTCGACGAGAGGAGAGGTCATAACAACGGTACCCCTTGTGATCCGGGGAGTACCCGAGAAAGACACCGAGTCGATCGGGGAGCCAGCTTGTGAGGGGCGGTGGCAGTGGTGTTGGAATAACACGCACACCCGAAGACACGGAGGTGGTCGTAACGGGGAGGGGCACCAAAGAGGGCGTGGTGAGGAGTAGTAGCGGGACATGCAGCGGAAGGTAAACGGTTGAGAAGGTAGGTGGAGGTGTGAAGGCTCTCCGCCCAGAAACGAGCAGGTAGCGAGGCCTGCAAGAGGAGGGTGCGTATGGTGTCGTTCGTGGTGCGAATCATGCGCTCGGCCTTGCCGTTCTAGAAGGAGGTGTAGGGACACGACATGCGTAACTGCATGCCGTGAGAGAGGAAGAAAGCGCGAGAAGTGGTGTTGTCGAACTCACGCCCATTGTCACACTGAATGGCCTTGATGGTGAGGCCGAACTGAGTGGACACCCACGCAAAGAAGTGAAGGAGCGTGGAGAAAGTGTCAGACTTGGCGCGAATAGGAAAAGTCCAGGAATAGTGAGAGAAATCATCCACCAACACAAGATAGTATTTATAACCAGAAATACTCATGACAGGAGATGTCCATAGGTCGCAATGTACAAGATCAAAAATGCGAGTCGCATGGGAAGAAGAGGTAGAGAAGGGAAGGCGAACATGACGACCCAGTTGGCACGCGTGACACATGCGCATCGCGAGCCCGAGTACATGGTATGTCGGAACTACGACTAAGCTGGAGCAAAATGTCTCGGCCAGGATGTCCAAGACGACGGTGCCAAGTAGTGGAGGAAGCAGTGGTGGTGAAGGCAGCTGACGAAGGGGAAGGCGAAGACGGAGGGAACCGAAGGGTGTAAAGGGGTCCCGTGCTGTCACATCGGAGAAGTGGACGCCGGGAAGCCAAATCCTTCACAGTAAGGCCAAGAGAGTCAAATTCAACAGAACAAGAGTTGTCAGCTGTGAAACGACGAATGAAAAGAAGGTTACGAACCATTGAAGGAGCAACTAGAACATCAGGAAGACGAAAGGGGCCATGGGTGCCGGTAGCACCCACAGAAGTGACAGGAATACAAGAGACATTAGCGACCATAATGGACGAAGGATGAGAAGGAGACGGAGGGTGAACGGAGAAGAGTATACCAGGGTCAGGGATGGTGTGGAACGTGGCCCCCGAGTCAGCGATCCAGTCGTGACCAACTGGAGGAGTGAGCGTCATGGTGCCGAAGGAGCGGGCCAGGGCCGTCGGGTCCCAACCGACAGGCCCAGGCGTCCCGGCAGGTGGAGCCCAAGTCTACGGAAGAGTAGGGGCTGCCACAGCAGGTGGAGTCCACGGCGCCGCGAACGGAGGGACGGCACCCGTGAACATGGCCGCCGGCGCACGAGGCTCGCCACCAGGCGCCTGGAAGGGCCACATGGAGATGCGCCCTGACCAGGGGTTGTGGAAGGACGGCCAGGGTGCACCTCGTGGAGGCGCCGGGGGGTTCCCACGCCCTCCCGACCCCGCACCACAGTCCCCTCCGCGTCGACGACGACCGCCACGGCCCCCCCACTCCCGCTCGGCCCGGGAGGAGGAGGACCCAGAAGAGACGACGCAGGCGGAGCAGACAAATGCGGAGGAGGAGTGGCAGCCAAGGCAGTCGAGGAGGACCCCGGCCAAGACCTGGGCTGGACGCCCTGAGTGAGCTCCTCCATGACAAGATCGTCACGGACCTGCAGGAAGGAGGGGAAGGGCCGCAGCCGGGTGATCCAGGTCCGGAGGTGGCCGTAGCGGTCGCTGAGGCCGCGGAGGACGTTGAGGACCAAGATCCGGTCGTCCACCGGACTGCCGAGGTCACCCAGAGAGTCAGCCATCCCCTTCATGCGACGACAGAACTCGCCCACGGAGAGGTCACCCTGAACGAAGGTGCGGAAGCTCGCATCGAGGCGGAGGGCCCGGGCCTCGGCGTTGCCCAGGAACTGCCCCTCAAGAGCCAACCACGCCCCTCGAGCATCAGGAGTGGTGCGGACGAGGTTATGGAGGTCGAGGGAGATCGTGCCAAAGATCCAGGACAGAACGATGCTGTCGAGCCGTAGCCACGCAGCGGTCAGAGCCGCATGCGGAGCGTCGAGGAGGACGTGGTCGTCGAGGGCGTAGCGCCGGAGTATGAGGAGAACCAGGTCCCGCTAGCGAGCGTAGGAGGGCGACTTAGGCTCCAGAACAAGCGGGACCAGGCTTCGGATGTTCTGGACGCCGCCCGCCTGGTAGTGAAGCTGTGCCATGAGCGGATCTGCCGGATCGTGCCAGAGAACCGCAGTGGTCAGCGGACGGGGAGCGGTCGAGCCGGAGGAGGTGGCACCGACGTCGTGGTAGACGGGGAGGACGAGGAGCTGCTCCGCCTCGGCGATGCGACGAGTGAGAGCATCAGCCGCATCACGTTCCCGCTACCAGACGAGAGCTGCCGCACGCACACGAGCCTGGCCCTCCGCTGCAGCGGCCCGGGCGGCGACGAGGGCAGCAGCAAGGTCGGCGGTGACACCACCAGCAAGGACGTGGGGAAGTAGTGAAGGTAGGGAGGTGGTGCAGCTGCCGCGGCGCCCTGGCGGCCTGCGCCGCGTTGGCAGCAGCGGCGGCGGCAGCAGCGCGACACCTCCGCCAGGCTCGTGTGCAGCATCATCGCGGCGGCAAGCAGCGGCGCCCGTCAGGGGATGGCCACCGGCAGCAGGCTGCGGGTGTTGGCCACACCGCCCGGCCTGGAGCAGGCCGGTGCGGCCGAGGGGTCCTCCCCCGCCGCGCCGGGAAGGCCGCCTGCGCCGATGCAGCGCGCCTCCGGCCGCGCAGGGCTTGGCCACCGGCCCCTGCGGTCCGCCCTGGCCGCTGCCACCGAGCCAGAGGCAGCAGCGTCGGCGGGGCTGCTAGCGCCCGCGCCCTATGTGGGCAGCACGGTCGCGGCGCCCTGGCCGCCTTCGCCCGCGCCCGCGTTGGCAGCAGCGGGGCGGCTTCAGCCGCGCCAGGCACGCGCCCGCACCTTGCGCCGACGTGTAGGCCGCAGCCGGGCGAGCGGCGGCGACGTGCGCCCAGGACGAAGGAGAGGGAAGCAGGGGGAAGGTATGGAAGTAGAGGTCAGAGGGGGGGGGGGGGGGGGGCGCTCGCCGGCCATGGTGGTCGCGGCGGCGGGCCGGCGGCCGTGGCAGCCGCGCCGGTAGGGAGGGAGGGAGGGAGAGGAGAGGAGAAAGAAACCCTTGCTCGATACCATGCTAGAGGCTGAATTGGATTATTGGGCTAACCCTAGAAGGGTAGCTATCTAGTCTCCTTACATGGGCCTCATGGGCCGAATATACACATACTCCAACAGTCTCGTGGATCTTCAACACCATCTCCCCTGACCTCGTCGTCGTCCACGAGCGTGACGACATCACTGCTCCGGCGGCGTGGCTCGGCCTCGAACAACAGTTCTTCCACAACCGCGGATCACGAGCCATGCTCCTTCACGCCGAGTTTCGCACTCTCTGCCAGGGTGCCCTCTCCATCGACGAATATTGCCGCAAGATGAAGAGTATGGCAGATGCGCTTGTTGATCTTGGCGAGCCCATCAGTTTCTGGCTGATACCATGAAAGAATGATTGTGGCAGGCTAAGCACTTTCTATTCACTGAACATGAGTTTATATAGGAGTTATAAGACTCTTCGTATAAGACTTTTCACATTCTAGACTTATCACATTCTAGACTATTTGTATTCTAATATATGTATCTAGGATATTTATCTAGAGTAGTTGGTGGCTGTGTCCCCACTTATCTTCTATCTTATCCTAATTGAGCATCTACTTTAGTAGTTGGAATATGCTGAAGCTTTCTTTCTTTCAAGTTTGCCTCTGCTATATGTATCCTTGCAGTACTACCTTTGCTTTGTGGTTAATAACAGAGAAAACCCTAGCCCCAAATCTGTATTCTTGTGATTTGGTTCCAACAAATGGTATCTAGAGCCTAGTTCTTCTCTTGTTCTATTCTCCATCCCAATCCTGTTGCCATGGCCGGTAGACCCTGTTCCCACCCCTATGCTGTGTACTGGAGGCATGGCTGCGAAAGCCATGGCTGCTGCTCAGACGGCGGAAGCAGCTGCCTTGCGCCGGGGGCAGAGTTGCATCCAGTGGGTGTCGGCTCGGAAAGCCACAAATCCGACACGTGCGACCTCGATGGACGCGAGCGCGTGCCTGGGTGCTGCTGCGGGCCGCGGGGAGCAGCGGATGGTTACGACGCACGCGGTTTCGAGTGAGCGGGTGCAACAGCGGGTGAGCAGGTGCAGGGCGACCGCATGGGCTGCGACACAGATGCTTGGTTGGATCGCGAGGATTTGCGGGCCGCGCGTGAAGTTCGCGACTGCGGCGGACACAGCTTGTGATTTGACTTTGCAGCAATCGCGCGGGACCCTCGCATCGACCACGACCAGGAGGTGCAATGTCAATGAGTGCGCCTGGAGCTGGAGGCTGGAGCAGGCATTGCGTAACTTTGACGCGCGGAACCGCGATAGACGTAGCTTCTATTGGGAGTTGGGTGGATGGGACGCAGGCATGCGGTCACCACCTAGGCAGCGCCTCTCCTTTTCCCTGGACCAGCGTCATGGTCGACCCACCTCCTATCCCATCGTCCAGACTATCTTTATGGATTCCGGCGGTGGTGGCGGATGACCCATGCTCACCAAGACAAACTTCAACGAGTGGTCGATGGCGATGAAGGTCAAGTTGCAAGCGCAGCACATGTGGGAGGCAGTATGGTACGGCGACGTTGACTTCACCGAGGATCGGCGGGCGATGGAGCCCATCCTTTCTGCTGTCTTGGCGGAGATGCAGCCCACGTTCGTGGACAAGAAGACCGCCAAGGACGTCTGGGACGCCTTCGCTACGGCACGCATCGGCTGCGACCACACCTGACGTCCACGCTACAGAGGCTGGATCGGGAGTGGGAGGACCTAGCCTTCAGGCCCGACGAGGACATCGATGACTTCGCCTTTTGCCTCTCCACCCTAATGCAGCAGCTGGCACAGTACGGCGAAACCCGCATCGACGAGAAAGCAGCCGACGAAAAATTCCTCGGATCCGCCCCTGAGAAGTACAAGCAGGTCACCATATCGATCGAGATACTGTTTGAGTTCAACGCACTGACGATCGCGGAGGTGACGGGTCGCCTCAAAGCCATCGACATTCTCTGGCAGCCTCCTTCGCAGCCGATCACCATCGGCGGTAAGCTTCTTTTCATCGAGGAGCAGTGGCTTGCCTGCCAGAAGGAGCGGAAGAAGGGCGAGGCTTCAGGTTCGTCGAGCACCTGCAATCGCCGGCCGTGCAAGTGGGACAAGGCTCCCCAGGCTTGTGGTGGCGCTCCTGGAGGCGGTGAGCGCATCGACTGTTATGACTCTGGGGGGATGTAAGTTTGTCAACTTCTTCTCTAGTCTCACCGTCTGCAGCGCTCCCGCTGTGACTGCTGGAGGATGTTAGAGTAAATAGGAATAGTACCACATTGTCTACCCACGTGGGGTGTTAGTCCTATGTACCCTATATAATCAGTCCATGAGGCCCAATGCAATATATCATCCAATTCCACCAATTCTATTCTCCTTCATATCTAGTTATGCCTTTGATTTTCCACCTTGGGCTATTAGAGCAGTGGATAAAACTCGGTGTGGGTTCTTTTGGAGAGGCCACAGAGATCCTTGGATTGGCGGTAATGTTAACCTTTCTTACAAGATCCTTGGTAGGTAAGGCACCACATTATTGATGGGAAAATAGGAAATTTCAAGGTATCCACTGTATTGCCAAAAATTGCCCTGTACAAACTGAGACAGCTGTGGGTAAGACATCTCCAGCACTGAATCTCACCATAATAAATAAGAAAAAGAGGAAAAGTGGGCATTGCATTTTATCATGTAGAAAGGAGGTAATGATAAGCTGTTACTGGCTTGGCATGCAATATAGTTTGATGAGATTTATATCATGTTTGTGATAACCCTTTGTTAGTGGTTTCTCCTTGCAAAACAATTTATGCTAGTTGCTCCTAGAGAACGTATCAGCAACCATATACATGCACATTTCAGTGTGCCTGTTGCTGTTGCCTTATGTAATAGGTGTTGGACAGCAGATAGATTGGCTAAAAGGGGTCTGCCCCATTTGCAATCAAGAAGAGACGATACAGCACCTTCTAACTTCATGTGTTGTAGCAAGACAAGTTTGGTTCAGTTTGTTTGATCCACTGAACCTTTCTGGGTCGGTTGCATGTCAGAATGAATCTAGCTTCGCTGAATGGTGGTGCAGGACTATTAAGAGTGAAGAAAGAGGACAGAAAGGGTGTTAATTCTCTTATCATTTTGGGGGCTTGGATGATCTGGAAACATAGGAATACTTGTGTCTTTGAGGGTGTCTCTCCTTCAGTTAACTCAATCTTGAGTTTGCTTAAGGACGAACAGTCTCTGGTGCTTAGCAGGCGCTACGAAGCTGCAAGGGCAGCCTAATTCCTTAGGCGTGGTGAAGTCTTGGGGTTTTCTGTTCTTTAAGGCTTAGTTTTTTATTTTGTTTCGCTGACTCTCATATCCGGTCCCCCTATGAAAGGAAGGAGTTGTATGGGGATCCTCCTTTTTTCTCTCTAATGCAATGAAATGCAGCTCTCCTGAGTTTTAAAAAAATGTGACCATCGTTCTGTAAGTATCACTCATTTAATATTGATGCACGTACAGGTATGAAGTACTTGACGAAGAACCAGGTGATGACGAAGAGAGCACCCAAAAGTATGAGAGGTTTAAGTTCCTAACTATCTGTCCTTTTTTTGTTCCTTGTATATGAACAATTAATGAAATTACCTCCAATATTTTTCTCCGAATATTCCACTTTGAATTTTGAGTTTTTTTTCTTCGAATATAAATGAGACCTGTGATCGTATCATTAAAAACGAAAAGATAAACAAATAACACACGGGGAAATAGAATGCCCCTCCACTATCACAAGGCAAACAGCCTAAGCTTAGAAGACACTACACAGCGGCCTCCCTTGAAATTGCCCTAAGGACAGCATCAACACTAGCAGACTTTCTATTAAACACACACTTGTGGCCGACTGGTGAAATGAGAAATTGTTGGAGTATGAGACTATTAGGCCCATGAGGCCCATGTATGACTATATTGCTACCCTCCAAGGGTTAGCCAACTCTAATCCAATTCACTCATTCTAGCATGGTATCAAGCTAGGGTTCTCTTCTCCCTCCCTCCCTTCCTGCCGGCGTCTTCCCTTGCCGGAGCCGCCGTCGCCACCATGGCCGGCGGGCCCCCTCCTCCCCCTCCACCCTACCTCCAGTTCTTCCCTCCCCTCCCCTCCTTCTCCTTCCCAGGCCCAGCGGCCGTCGCAGCCGCCGGCGCCGCGTCCTCCTCCGCCGCCGCTGCCGGCGCGGCCACCACAGGCGCGGGCGCGGGCGCAGCCGCCGCCGTGGGCGCCGCGTCCTCCTCCTCCGCCGCTGCCGGCGCGGGCGCCCTCCTTCTCGGCGCTGACAGCACGGCCGGCCCGCACGGTTTCCTCCCAAGCGGGGCCGTTCACCTGCCGCGCACCGGCCCGGGCTGCTCCCTCCCAGGCGGCGCAGCCGGCCTCCCTCCTGCTCCCGGCGCGGCCACGGGCAGCCTCTTCGCGCGCAGCTCCCTCCGAGGCGGAGCTGCCCAGCTGCAGCCGCCCCCCGCGCCCCAATTCGGCGCCGGCGGCCTCCCTACTGCTCCCCTGTCAGATGCGCGCGGCTCGAAACCCCCTTTCGGCGTGGTGCCGCCGCCCGCAGGTCTCTTCCCGGGCGGTCCTCTATCGGTGGCCGACCTGTAGCCCCCTCCGCTGCCTGCAGGCTTCCTCCAGGCTGCCCACGGCCTTCCTGCCGCTCGGCCAGGCTCAGGCAGCCTTCAGCCACCTCCACTTCCTCACGGCCTGCTGGCTGCTGGTGCCCATGGCCACGATGCGTCTGCCCCCGGCGCCTCCTCACTGCAGAGGGGGCTCCTCTCCGGCGCTCCTTCTATGCCGGCCGGCTTGTCGCCACCTCCCCTCTGCACAGCTGCGGCAGGAGGCCTCTCGGTTGGCTGACCCGCGGCCGGTTCATCGCTTTCCCAACCATCGCCACCGCTTACGTCGTCTATTCTTGGCACTCCTCCCGGGCTGAGCGGGTGGGGGGGGGGGCATGGGAGTACACCGGTGGCCATGTTCGCTGGGGTTGTCCCAGGCGCTTCCCCGTTCCCGTCGCCGTGGACTCCACCTCCCGGAACCCTGTCGGGGCCTGTCGGTTGGGATCCGACGGCCTTGGCCCGTTCTTTCAGCACCCTGGGCATAACCCCACCAGTCAGTTCCGACTGGATTGCTGACTCGGGAGCCACATACCACACCACTCCCAACCCTGGTCTTCTATCTTCCATTCACCCTCCCTCTTCGACTCACCCTTGGTCCATCATGGTCGCGAATGGCTCTTGCCTTCCGGTCACATCCGTGGGTGCTGCTAACACTCATGGCTTATTTCTTCTTCCCGATGTCCTTGTTGCTCCCAGATGGTCCACAACCTCCTTTCTATTCGCCGTTTCACCACTGACAATTCCTGTTCTGTTGAATTCGATCCTTCAGGTCTTACTGTAAAGGACTTGGCTTCCCGGCATCCTCTTCTCCGCTGTGACAGCACGGGGCCCCTTTACACTCTTCGGTTTCCTGCTTCTGCTCTGTGGTCTTCGCCTCCCACTCCGTCAGCTGCTTTCGCCACCACCACCTCGTCCACTACTTGGCACCGTCGTCTTGGTCACCCTGGCCGTGATGCCTTGACACAGCTTCGTCGTAGCTCTGCCATACCATGTCCTCGAGCTCGCGATGAGCATTTGTGTCATGCGTGCCAACTGGGCTGACATGTTCGTCTTCCTTTTCCTACTTCCTCTTCCCATGTGGCCCATATCTTTGACCTTGTCCATTGCGATCTGTGGACATCTCCTGTCCCTAGCATCTCTGGCTATAAATACTATCTTGTGTTGGTGGATGATTTCTCTCACTATTCCTGGACTTTTCCTCTTCGTGCCAAGTCTGACACTTTCTCCACGCTCCTCCACTTCTTTGCCTGGGTGTCCACTCAGTTCGGCCTCACCATCAAGGCCGTTCAGTGTGACAACGGGCGTGAGTTCGATAACTCCACGTCTCGTGCCTTTTTCCTCTCTCACGGCATGCAGTTGCGCATGTCGTGCCCCTACACCTCCTCCCAGAACGGCAAGGCCGAGCGCATGATTCGCACCACCAACGACACCATCCGCACCCTCCTTTGGCAAGCCTCTCTTCCTGCCCGCTTCTGGGCCGAGTGTCTTCACACCTCCACCTATCTCCTCAACCGTTTACCTTCCGCTGTCTGTCCCGCTCCCACTCATCACCACGCCCTCTTCGGTACCCCTCCTCGCTACGACCACCTCCGTGTTTTCGGGTGTGCGTGTTACCCTAACACCACTGCCACTGCTCCTCACAAACTGGCTCCTCGGTCGACTCGGTGTGTCTTCCTCGGGTACTCCCCGGATCACAAGGGGTACCGTTGCTATGACCTCTCCTCTCGTCGCGTCCTCATTTCCCGACACGTTGTGTTCGACGAGGCCGACTTCCCCTTCTCTACCACCACCTCTCCCACCTCCACACCACCTCCCATCTCCGACCTTGACCTCTCCTCCTTGTTTCCCACTGACGCGGTGGTCCAGCCACCTTTCCTGTTTTTCCCTGCAGGTCCTCCATACGCTCCGCCGGGCCCGTGCCCGGCTCGCCGTACTCCGGGGCTGCTCCACCGCGCCCTCCGCCGATATCCTGCCCCGGCTCCCCGCCCTCTGGAGCTACGCCGGACCCTGCGCCGTGCGCCGGTCCGGCGGCCACGTTCCCCGGGGCTGCGCCTGACCCTGCGCCCGACGCGGGTCCGGCTGCCGCGCCACCAGGTGCTGCGTCTGCCCCTGCACCTTGCGCCGGTCCTGTGGCTGTGCCCGACCCTGCCCCCACCGCGGGTCCGCCGTCTACGGCACCTCCTGCGCGATTCGCCCAACCGGTGTGTGTCTACCAGCGCCGTGCGTGGGCGGCCCCACCACCCTCGTTGTTGGCTCCGTCCACGTCGTCGCCACCTCGGTCTCCTCTCGTGGCTGGCTCTCCACCGTCGACGCCTACGCCGCCGCCTCCACCATCGCCGGCTGCTCGAGTCGAGCCGCCCGTGTACCACCCCCCGATTCTTCACCGCCACCCGCGTCATGTTCACCCCATGGTGACGCGACATGCGGCGGAGGTGTTGCGGCCTCGGGCTCTTGCCGCGACATACGACGACACGCGGGTCTCTCCGGTACCCTCTTCCGTGCGCGACGCCCTGGCCGACCCTCACTGGCATTGTGCGATGGAGGAGTACGCGGCCCTTCTCGCCAACCAGACCTGGGATCTGGTGCCACGTCCACCTGGTTCCAATGTTGTCACCGGCAAGTGGATATGGACTCACAAGCGTCGGGCGGATGACACTCTTGATCGGTACAAGGCTCGCTGGGTACTGCGGGGTTTCACTCAGCGGCCTAGAGTTGACTATGATGAGACGTTCAGTCCCATGGTGAAGCCAGCTACAGTCCGCACGGTTCTCTCACTGGCTATCTCTCGCTCCTGGCCTGTACATCAGCTGGACGTCAAGAATGCTTTTCTCCACGGGACACTTGCTGAGACAGTCTACTGCAGTCAGCCGGCGGGCTTCGCTGACTCTACTCAGCCTGATCTGGTCTGCCGCCTCAACAAGTCACTCTACGGCCTCAAGCAGGCCCCTCGGGCGTGGTACTCTCGCTTTGCTACATTCCTGCTCACTCTGGGTTTGTGGAGGCCAAGTCAGACACTTCGCTGTTCATCTACCACCATGGTGGCGAGACTGCCTATCTGCTGCTCTATGTGGATGACATTGTGCTCACCGCTTCCAGCCCGGCACTACTGCGGCGGATCATCTCCTCTCTTCAGCAGGAGTTCGCGATGAAGGACCTCGGTGTGCTCCATCACTTCCTTGGGGTCACCGTTGTGCCTCGTCCCGGGGGGCTCTTTCTTCACCAGCGGCAGTATAGTTTCGATATCCTGGAGCGTGCTGGGATGACTGACTGCAAGCCCTGCTCCACCCCTGTTGACACTCAGGCCAAGCTGTCAGAGACCGAGGGCGCCTCTGTCACTGACCCTGCCGCATACAGGAGTCTTGCGGGGGCGCTTCAGTACCTCACCTTCACCCGCCCGGACATCACATATGCAGTTCAGCAGATTTGCCTTCATATGCATGATCCGCGGGAGCCTCACCTCACGGCCCTCAAGCGCCTCCTCCGCTACCTTCGCGGCACCGTCGACTACGGCTTGCTTCTCCACCGGTCCGCCTCCACCGAGCTCGTCGTCTACACCGACGCGGACTGGGCCGGGTGTCCGGACACTCGCCGGTCCACCTCCGGCTATGCTGTCTTCCTCGGTGGCAACCTGGTGTCCTGGTCGTCGAAGCGACAACCGGTGGTCTCCCGCTCTAGTGCCGAGGCGGAATACCGCGCTGTTGCTAACGGCGTGGCTGAGGCCTCCTGGCTCCGGCAGCTCCTTGGTGAGCTCCACAGTCCCCTGACCCGGAGCACGTTGGTCTACTGCGACAACGTCAGTGCGGTGTTCCTCTCCACCAACCCCGTTCAGCATCAGCGGACCAAGCATGTGGAGATCGACCTACACTTTGTCCGCGATCGGGTGGCCATCGGTGATGTTCGGGTTCTCCACGTCCCGACCACCTCCCAGTTCGCTGACATCTTCACCAAGGGCCTCCCGTCGTCGACGTTCTCCGAGTTTCGCTCCAGCCTCAACATCACTAGTGGCTAGTTGAGTCTGTGGGGGGCCTCGTGTTGGGTTGTACTTCTTTTCGTACTCAGTCTTGAAACTCCGCTGCGCCGGTAGTTCAGACTGCGGGGGGGTGTTGGAGTATATGTATTTAGGCCCATGAGGTCCATGTAAGTGACTAATATAGCTGCCCTTCCTAGGGTTAGCCCTATAATCCAATCACTCTTTCCAACACGCTCGCCCACAAAGGCTCTTGATTGCATGATGCCGTACGAGGCCTGGCATAGGCGCAAGCCGATAGTTAGCCACCTCCGTGTCTTCGGGTGCCTCGCGTTCGCTAAGGAGCTCAGCTACGTCGGCAAGCTCGACGACTGGAGTGCACCAGGGGTCTTAATCGACTATGTGGAGGGCGTCAAGGCCTACCGCATTCTCGACCCTGTGACACAGCGCGTTCGCATCTCACGTGACGTCGTGTTCTACGAAGGACGAGGCTGGACGTGGGACAAGGCGGTGGATGACGGCTCGACTTCAACTCACAAAGATTTCGTCGTCAACTACGTCCATATCGAGAGAGCGAGGGGAGCTAGTAGCTCGTCCTCACTGAGTTCGCCCACCTCGGCACCTCGCTCGCCACCAGCTCCAGCGAGTCCTCCACCTTCGGCACCGACCACGCCCTACTCTTAACCAACGACCACTCCACGCTCTCCCGCACCGGCTCTCGACTCTCCTGCACCGGCGGCCACGCCATCAAGATCGGCCCCGGCAGCTTCGGTCCACGATGAGCAGCGCACAGTGGAGTTCACTACTCTGCTGACCCATGACGAGGACCGTGTCGATGCCTACCACGACGACGAGCCTTTGCGTTACCGCACCATGGATAACATCTTGGCGAGTTGCCCGTCCCTGGACTGCCATAGCACAACTTTGAGGGGGAGTTGCACTTGGTGCACAATGACGACGAGCCCCGCTCCTTCGTTGAGGTGGAGGGAGACGCAGCATGACGCGTTGTGATGAAGTAGGAGATGGACGCCGTCGAGCGGAACCGGACGTGGTAGCTAGCGGATCTTCCTGCCGGCCACCGCACCATCACCCTTAAGTGGTTGTTCAAGCTCAAGTAGGACGAGGCCGGGGCAGTGATCAAGCACAAGGCACGACTCCTGGCGCGTGGGTTTGTTCAGCAGGAGGGGGTCGATTTTGACGACGCCTTCGCACCTGTCGCACGCATGGAATCCGTTCATCTCCATGCACTGGTAGCCCAGGAGGGCTGGCGCGTCCACCACATGGACATCAAGTCCGCTCTTTTCAACGACGACTTAAAGGAGGTCTACGTCCGGCAGCCTTCGGGATTCGTCATCCACTGGAAGGAGAGCAAGGTCCTACGCCTGCGCAAGGCCCTCTATGGCTTGCGACAGGCACCACGAGCCTGGAACGCTAAGCTGGACTCCACCCTCAAGAAAATGGGGTTTCAGCAGAGCACTCACGAGGCTGGTGTCCTACTAGTGGGCGTCTACGTTGACGACTTGGTGATCATCGGCACCAAGGAGGATGAGGTGGAGGCGTTCAATGCGAAGATGAAGACCGTCTTCTAGATGAGCGAATTGGGGCTCCTCTCTTTCTACCTGGGGATTGAGGTCCACCAGGACAGCTCTAGCATCTCCCTTCTCCAGACCGCCTATGCCAAGTACATCATCGAGCTGCGCCGTGACAGCACGACGGAGGAGGTTGACGCCACGGAACACCGGCGCATTGTGGGCAGCCTTTGCTACCGCATCCACACGCGTCTGAACTTGGCGTTCTCTGTGGGCTACGTCAGTCGGTTTGTGCAGCGACCGACAACAGAGCATCAACAGGCCGTCAAGAGGATCCTTCGCTATGTTGCGGGTACCTCTGACTACAACTTGCACTACCCGAGGTGTCCTGTTGCGGCGCACTTCATCGGGTATTGCGACAACGACCACGCTGCTGACATCGACACGAGCAAGAGCACCAGCCACCAGCGGGACACTATTCTCCCTTGGCAAGTGTCTGATCAATTGGCAGTCGGTCCAGGTGGTGGCATTGTCCACTTGCGAGGCAAAGTACATCACAACCACTACCGCTTCGACTCAGGCCCTCTGGCTGGTCAGCTGCTGGGCGATCTCATTGGCAGAGACGCAGAAGCAGTAGAGTTGAGGGTGGATAGCAAGTCCGCCTTGGCCCTGGCAAAAAACCCTGTCTTCTATGAGTGCAGCAAGCATATCCGGGTCAAGTACCACTTCATCAGGAGCTGCTTGGATGAGGGGAGTGTTTAGGCCAACTATATCAACACCCAGGACCAGCTTGCCGACTTTCTCAACAAGTCCCTTGGGTGGATCAAGTTCCAGGAGCTTCATGCCAGGATTGGGATGGTTCAAATTCCCCAGAAGACACCGCACAAAACTTAGCGGGAGAATGACAGCTATAAGTATTGATTTATGTATCTAGGATATTTGAAACGGCAAGGAAGATCTATCTTTCAACCACAGCTGATCCAATAGCTGCAATCCGAAGTAGACTATAGGAGTACTACTAAAAAACAAGCAGAGCAGCACACACGCGTGACAAAGAATAGAGCCAGGCACTCACCTCTACTTTCCCTCGTTGCTCCTACAACGCCTTGCCCGTTGTTCCCAATAGCTACTCCAACCCCAAGATCTACCAAAAGCAATGGAGATGAGGATCAAACCCTAGCATATCAAGAAACTACTGCGACGAAGAAGATGAGGCGCATTGACCTTGGAGATAGATGGCAATGGCAGTGGAGATTGCGACGACGGACGAGGATCCAGGCGACGGTGGAGAAGCGCCAAAGCAACCCTTGCGTCATACGAACGAGAGAGACCGAGCCACATCGAGGTGGCGGGATGCCAGGGCGGCAGCGGCGAGATGCTGGGACGACGGTGGCGGTGGCGGCGGCCGGATGCCGGGGTGGCAGCAGCCTCAGTGCCTCGCGACCATAGCTACGTGAGCACGAGCGGTCACAGGGAAACGCTCCTGGTCTCCTGAGTCGTTGTTTTTTTCCGCGTGGAAAACGAAGGGAAGCGGGCTTCTGTCCACGCGTGGGTGAGCTTCCAAAGAGCGCCAGACATCGGCCCAGGGAAGAAAGCCTCGTGTCTTCTCAGCCCGTGGAAATTACAGGGAACCCGGAGGGATTGTCTGCTGCCAAAGAGGGCCTCAGAGGCTGTCCGCGGCCGCCTGGGCTGTTTGGTTGGCTGCCGCTTGGGCTGGTTGATATATCAGAAAAAAAATGATGTCAAAAAAAATCCGTGCAAAACACACAATAAGAAGCATAATTATATTGAGTTCATCACACAAATCCATGAATTTAGCCTAAGCATGTTCATGTAAAAAAATCCATAATATTGTCGTAGCATGAGTTTACATCTCATCACAGAAAATCTTGACATATCATAAAAGAAATCACTCATCCAACATGTATTGGAGTCATCTTTTTTGGTGCACCTGCACTAGGCATCATCACAGAACTAGTGGTGGCGGTCTGTGAAGAGGTGCCCTCTCCTAACAGGAACACAATTCGGCTGCATAGAAATATAGTACTACAATTAGATGTATGAAAAAAATAATTTTTTGGAAATGTGTTAATTACCTTCTAGTGACCCTTCCTGGACTATCCCGTAGTATTTCTTCTCTAGTTGGCCTTTCTGGGGTGCTAAGTTCCTGGTTTAATGGGAAGTCGGTTTGCACCTACAAGCATCCTGAGTTCAGATTCCTCCTGTGCCATTACGAAGGTTTTGTCCACTCTACGGATGATGCCATTAAACACGACAACATTCCTTGCTCTCCAAAGGGTCCATGCCCCCAAAACGACTAAGGTGTTGAATCCATCCCGCACACCATTGCTCATTCGATCATTTGCTTGCTGCCACCATAAGAAGAAACTGCTACTGTCCATTTGGGGTGTAACATCCGAAATTCCAAAAAATCTCCATAGCTGTTGCCAAAACTGCTGAGCGAAGACACATGTCGAGAGTAGATGGTTAATCGTCTCATCGTCCTGGTCACAAAGTGGGCAGTGATCCGGATGGGGAAAGCCACGGCGTGGCAGTCTGTCCGCTGTCCAGCAACTGTTGTGGGCCATTAGCCAAAGGAAAAACTTGCATTTCCTTGGTGCCCAAGTTTCCCAAATCAGATTACTGGGTGCAAAATAAGTGGACTTATTGAAGAAGGCCCTATAGACTGATTTGGTGGAGAACTTACCCAAGGCCTCAAAGCACCATTTATGAACATCCTCAGTATCTGGCTGTAACACCACCTCCTGTACCAGGTCCCAAATGTCAAGGAACTCAGATAGGACTGCCACCGAATAGCGGCTTTGGATGTCTTAAAGCCATCTGTTGTTTGTCAAGGCTTCCTGAACAGTTCTCTTGTTGGCTCTCCTCTTAGGGACACAAGCAAATAGATGAGGGGCCAACACCTCAATTGAACATCAATTCAACCATCTGTCTGTCCAGAATTTTGTGTTTTCTCCATTACCTACAACCGAAGGTATACAACAACAACAAAGCCTTTAGTCCCAAGCAAGTTGGGGTAGGCTAGAGTTTAAACCCAACCCGCATATGTCTCCGGTCAAAAGATCATTTGACCATACTGTTGGCCATGCTGGGATGGAATTACACGACTAGAGGACGACGTTTGACTATAGCCCCAGTGATGAACAAGACCGCAACGTTGGGAGCCGCCTCCATCATTGACTACCGGGCCAGCGGGACCCGCTGAGCCGAAGAGCAACATAGGCCCAGGGGCTTTCATCTTCTTTGTTCCCCTCTTCTTTCTATCGGCTCTCTCATGTACCCCTATACCCTTCCCTTGGGTTATAAAATGGAAGGACAGGATCCCCGAACACTATGAGGGAACAACACAACACCTCATCACACACACTGACACAGAGACTTGGGAGCCCATTCCCTCTCTCGCCCATTTGTAAACCCTACTGCAAATATTACACCGAGCAGGTAGCACAAGCTGCTATGACACTGGACTAGGGACGTTCTGCCCAAGCCAGTATAATTCATTTCCGAACCTAAACATGCATCCACAAATTTACTAGTCGGCGATTCAGAACACCGACACCTATTCTTAAGGTTTCGCTCGAACTGATGGTGCCCTTTTTCTATGCTTTTCAGGAAGTACAAGTTGCCTATGTCTTGCATTATTCCATTTCCAAAGAAGGGGGATCCTTCGAGTGCCCCAGATTTTGGGCAAGGTCGACAAGTTTTAGCGGTTTATCCTGGAACAACAGCATTATACAGAGCTACCGTAGCTTCTCATCGTAAGGTAACATCTTAAAATGCAAATTAAAACTATGGATAGTTAGTCATAATAATGATGCAAAATTTCCTTGTGTACTTCAATTTTGAAATTTCATGCATTTATGCATTACTGTCATGTTTAACTTCATCAGTGTTATGTGGATGGAATTGTTAGACAGGGATGTGTTATGCTCTTTAGGCCATATTGTTTATGGCTGAATAGGCTTAGGCCCAGCCGACTAATCCAGGACTCTAGTATTCCTATATAAGCCACCCCTGTCCTTGCCTATATATGTGCATGTACATTGTTTCTCCCCAATCAATCTACTGCACGAACTGTTTGGCTTGCTCTTGAAGATCAATGTGTTGGCAACTGCGAGACCCACGCACTAACTGGATGCCGAGTTCAGGAACTTCTCGCAGGTTGATCTCAGTGTTACAGACTACTGTCAGTCATCTGAAGGGTATGGCTGACGCCCTCGGCAACCTTGGCGAACCTGTGCAGCATCGCACACTGGTCCTCAATCTTATTGGTGGCTTGATACAAGCAGTTTGCAGTGATTGTGATGCACCTGCAGCGTGCTCGGCCGTTAGCATCCTTCCTCGTTGCTCGGAATGATTTCCTGTTGGAGGAACTCAATCTTGCCAAGTGCTCCTTGTTACAGTAAATAGGAATAGTACCACATTGTCTACCAACATGAGGTGTTAGTCCTATGTATCCTATATAATCAGCTCACTTGGCCCAATGCAATACATCATCCAATTTCACCAATTCTATTCTCCTTCATGGTATCATTTGCCTAGGTTTAGATCCTAACCCTAGCCACCGCTGCTTCCGCACCGCGCACCCCCGGGGAGAGGTCGATCTCCGTTGAGGGCGGCGCCCCTGTTTAAGCGCCCGATCCTATTGATCCGGACACCGCTGTTGTCGTCGCACAGCAGATCGGGATATCTCTCTCGTCATCGCCGGGTCGTCGCCGCCTCATCCCCAGGCTCATCGCTCGGCTGTCGTTGTCAACACCTTCTGGATCTTCGTCGCATGGAGGCCTACAGATCTCGTCCCGTCGTGTGCTGCCGTGGTGGCGGCCAAGCTCGCCGACGCCCCAACCCTGAGCTACCATGGAGGCAGCCGGATCTTGCGTGTCGCTGGCTCGCTGCTGACGGGTAGTTCTGCCCATCTTCACCACGTCGATCCGTGTTGGTTCCTTCGACCCCGCGCCGCCCGATCGAGTCGCGCTGCCGTCGCCCGAGACGTTCCACACCGATGCGCACTATCGCTGGGGTGCTACCCGATAGGGTCGCGCCGCCGTTGCTGTGTTGTCTTGCTATTGCTAGGTACATAGCGATCCCCTGCTGCTGTATCTTTTTGGTTCGCCCGATCACTCGTTGGGATTGAGTCGCCCATCGTCTGTTGACCTCGCGCGTACCTACACCGGCTTCAGCATCGACACCGTCGCCATGTACCGCACGCATCTTTGAGCAACAGGGCTGTTGGCTTGCTGTTGTGTCGCCTCATCTTGCCATAGCACCATCGCTGTGTGTTCGCTTCGCCGTTGCATCTACATCATCGTTCCCTGTGCACCGACGATTGTGTTGTGCAATCGTTGATGCACCATTCGTCTGCACAAGGTTTTCGTCTTGCTGATTGGGCCTTCGTTATCGAGCGTTGTGCAATCGTTGATGCACCATTCGTCTGCACAAGGTTTTCTTCTTGCTGATTGGGCCTTCGTTATTGAGCTGCTGCTACCCGAGCCGTCGTTGAGCCCTGCTCGCCGGCCGCCCCTCGCATCGTCGCTGAGCCTTGCTCGCCGATGCGTCCACTACGGCACTGCTTCTTTGTCCAGCACAACCACGTCGTCAGCATCACCGTGGTTAGGGCCCTCTTCCATGTGTGTCCGATATTGGCAACACCGGCGCGTGCTTTTGTCCCCGACATGTTGGTGGGTCTGGCAAACCCAGTCGCGCCTCGGTGCTTAGGCGACTTGACTGCATCGACTTTGGCATCGTCCCTCCCATTCCCACCTCGTCTGCCTCGATTGCGTCGTTGCCTTTCTTCTACGTCCACGATGGCCCTGACTGAGTCGACCTCGGCATCACCTCCTTCCACGACGACTGCGTCGACGTGTCTCCGTCATCACCATGGCACCTCTTGTGCGCCTGCAGTGCGGCTCCATCGACATGCAACCCAACCACAACTACGTCGACCTCGGCCATCTTCAGCACAGCTTCCTCAACCGCGGCTATTGCACCCTCATGCTCGGCTACCTCGACATCGGCACAAAGGGCTACCGCCTTGCATGAGGACTCATCAGCTTCTTCTCCAGCCACAACATATGCGCGCATCGACTGTTATGACTGCGGGGGGATGTTAGCTTGTCGACTCCTTCAGTCGCATCGTCTGCAGCGCTCCTGCTGTGATTGTGTGGGGAGGTTAGAGTAAATAGAAATAGTACTATATTGTCTACCTACGTGAGGTGTTAGTCCTATGTACCCTATATAATTAATCCATGAGGCCCAATACAATACATCATCCAATTCCACCAAGACGGTGCTCCACCGCTGTGATAGCTCTGGGGATCTTTACCCACTCCTTCCGACGTCCATTTCTCATCCTCGTGTCCTGCTCGCTGCCCTGGATACCATTTGGCACCGGCGATTGGGGCACCCCGGCAGCCAAGTCCTCTCCCGCCTCCGCTCCAATAATTATATTTCTGTTATTCCTAGTGAACATCACACCTCTTTGTGTCGCACCTGCCAGTTGGGTCGTCACACTCGTTTGTCATTTCCTATTTCAATGTCAAGAGCATCTAAACCTTTTGAACTAATTCACTGTGACTTGTGGACGTCTCCTGTTATGAACATATCCGGTTCAAAATACTACCTTCTGTGTTTGGATGATTTCACTCATTACTTGTGGACTTTTCCACTTAAACTGAAATCTGAAACATTCAACACTTTGCGAAACTTTCATAGCTATGTGCTAACTCATTTCAGTTGTCGTATCCAATTTATTCAAAGCGATAATGGTCGCGAATTCGACAACAATGCTGCCCGCTCTTTTTTCCTTCAACAAGGTATTCATCTTCGTCTTTCTTGCCCTCACACATCCCAACAAAATGGCAAAGCCGAACGTGTTATTCGGTCCATCAATAACATCATGCGCACCTTGCTGTTTCAAGCATCTATGCCTCCGACATATTGGGCTGAATCTCTTCGCACAGCTACTCATTTATTTAATCTTCACCCCACCAAAACTCTTCAAAACCGCACCCCCCCCCCCACCAAGCACTTTTCGGTACACCACCCACCTATGATCACCTCCGTGTCTTTGGGTGTCGTTACCCCAATCTTTCTGCCACTATGCCCCATAAACTTGCACCGCGCTCTACAGAATGTGTTCTTGGATTTCCTGATAACGACAAAGGCTATCGTTGCCTTGACCTCTTGTCATGTACGGTCGTACATATACGAGGAGACGACGTGCACGCGACGTCCGACGGGCCGCAGAGCGGGCCACGCAGGACGCGCTGATCGTGCAGGGCGACAACCAGGCCGCGCACGGTGGCTGAAGCAGTTGGAAAGTTCGATTAGTTTCTATTTTTCAGTTCTCCAATTCTAGTAGTATTCGGTAGGGACTATTGGCCCTATATATTGTAACCGTACGTTGGTTTAAAAGACAAGCTAGATCATTAACCTTATTCTATATCTCTCTCAACTCTCAAGCCCGAGCCGCTGTGAGGGGCATAACCTCCGCGATCGGAAGACACGGCACGAGACTACGAACTCCGTAGTCGAGGGCCAGCTACCCTAGATCACCAGGCCCTTGACAACCTGGTATCGCGATCCAATCGATCCTCCTCTTCCTCCGCCGCCGCGCCGCCGTCTCCGAAACCGGCAAACCCGAGCCCACCGCCATCACCGCCGTCCTCCGCAGCCTCCACCGCACACACCTCACCCACCATGGCCGAGCCCACCCTCGCTGAAGTCATGGAGATGCTCAAGACCATGACCACGAAGTTGAACACCATGGAGTCCGACATGGCTGCCATGAAGGACAAGTCCGAGTCGTCCTCCGGCGGGGGCGATGACCGCCGCCACTACAACGAGCGCGATCAGGACTTCCACCCCAAGCACAAGAAGTGGGATTTTCCCCGCTACGATGGCACGACCGATCTGATGCTCTTCGTCAACAAATGCGAAGCCTACTTCCGCCAGTACCGCACCACCATGGACGAGCGCGTGCCCATGGCGTCGTACCATCTGGATGACGTGGCGCAATTGTGGTTCACCCAGCTGCAAACCGACGAGGGCACGCCGAACTGGAGCCACTTCAAGGATCTCCTCAACCTCCGGTTCGGGCCCCCTCTCCGATCCGCGCCCATGTTCGAGCTCTCCGAGTGCCGGCGCACGGGCACCGTGGAGGAATACTCCAACCGCTTCCAGGCTCTCCTTCCTCGCGCAGGCCGGCTCGAGGAGACGCAACGCGTCCAGCTCTACACCGGGGGCCTCCTCCCACCGCTCAGCCACGCCGTCCGACTCCACAACCCGAAAAATCTCGCCGAAGCCATGAGCCTCGCCCGCCAAGTGGAGCTGATGGAGAGCGAATGGCCGGCGCCACAACCACCACGGGCGGCTCCGCGCGGCCTGCCCCCACCTGCGGCCAGGGCGGCTCTACCGGCGCCGCCGCCTATCCTGGTGCTCCCGGCCCCTCCGGCGGCTGCATAGCAGGGCCGCGCTGAGGGCGGCAAACGACGCCTCACTCCCGATGAGATGGCGGAACGGCGCCGCCAAGGTTTGTGCTTCAATTGTAATGAGAAGTACTCACGTGGTCATAATAGGTTCTGTCGCCGCCTCTTCTTCCTGGACGGGGTGGAGATCGACGACCCCGACGGCGACGCGGCTGCTGCGGCAGACGACGGGGCGAAGGAGGCCCCCGTCTTCTCCCTTCATGCCGTGGCGGGCGTGGCCGTGGGTGCCCCCATCCTGCTTCGGGTCACCCTGGGCGCCACGACGCTCTTCGCCCTGGTGGACACGGGGTCCACGCACAACTTTATCGGAGAGGCGGCTGCGCACCGCACTGGGCTCACCATCACACCCCGCCCGCGGCTCACTGCCACGGTCGCTAATGGCGAGAAGGTGGCGTGCCCTGGCGTCCTTCGGCAGGCGGTTATCTCCATCGAGGGCGTGACGTTCGACGTCGACCTTTACGTCATGCCCCTCGCCGGCTACGACATGGTGCTGGGCACCCAGTGGATGGCCGCCCTAGGGCGCATCGCCTGGGACGTCACCTCCCACACCCTGTCCTTCCACCACGACGGGCGCCCTGTCTGTTGGTCCGGCGTGGCATGCCCGGTGGCGCCCGCAGTACACGCCGCGACCACCGGCGAGTCCCTGTTGGAGGGCCTGCTGGACTCGTTCGGGGATGTCTTCGCTGCCCCAACGGGTCTGCCTCCACCGCGCGACCGTGACCACCCGATCGTTCTCAAGCCCGGCGCGACACCGGTGGCGGACCGCCCGTACCGTTACCCGGCGGCCCACAAGGATGAACTGGAGCGCCAATGTGCGGCCATGATCGAGCAAGGTATCGTTCGCCGCAGCACGTCGGCGTTCTCATCGCCGGTCCTCCTCGTGGCAAAACCGGATGGCTCATGGAGGTTCTGCGTCGATTATCGCGCGTTGAACGCGCTCACCGTCAAGGATGCTTTCCCGATACCCGTGGTGGAGGAGCTCCTGGATGAGCTTCACGGCGCCAAGTTCTTCACCAAGCTTGATCTGCGTTCGGGCTATCACCAAGTACGCATGAAGCCGGAGGACATCCACAAGACCGCGTTTCGCACGCACGACGGCCTGTATGAGTTCTTGGTGATGCCGTTCGGACTGTGCAATGCGCCCGCAACGTTCCAGTCCCTGATGAACGACGTCCTGCGACCGTTCCTTCGTCGGTTTGTGCTCGTTTTCTTTGATGACATACTAATCTACAGTGCGTCGTGGGCGGATCACCTTCGACATCTTCGCGCGGTCTTGACCGAACTTCGCCGCCAGCACCTCTTTGTCATGCGATCCAAGTGCGCCTTTGGAGTCACGTCGGTCTCCTACCTCGGCCACATCATCAAGGAGACCGGCGTGGCCATGGACTCGGACAAGGTGAAGGCCATCCACGACTGGCCGGTGCCCAAGTCGGCCCGCGCGGTCCGCGGCTTCCTCGGCCTGGCAGGCTACTACCGGCGTTTCGTCCTCAACTACGGCGCCATCGCGGTTCCTCTGACGGCGCTGTTGAAGAAAGACGGCTTCTCCTGGTCAGGAGAGGCAGCTGCGGCGTTCGAGACACTGAAGGAGGCAGTGACGTCAGCATCGGTCCTCGCCCTTCCGGACTTCAGCAAGCCGTTCGTCGTCGAGTGTGATGCTTCGACACACGGGTTCGGCGCCGTGCTCCTGCAAGAGAAACACCCGATCGCGTTCTTCAGCAGGCCGATCGCGCCACGCCACCGCTCGCTCGCCGCATATGAGCGGGAGTTGATCGGGCTCGTCCACGCCGTCCGCCATTGGCGCCCGTACCTGTGGGGCCGCCACTTCACCGTGCGTACTGATCACTACAGTCTCAAATTCTTGTTGGACCAGCGACTCGCCACAATCCCTCAACATCATTGGGTGGGGAAGCTTCTCGGTTTCGACTTTGAGGTGGAATATAAGCCGGGCGCCCAGAACGTGGTCGCTGATGCCCTGTCTCGCCGCGACACGGCGGACAGCATGGGAGCGGTGCTCGCCCTGTCGGCGCCGAAATTCGACTTCATCGACAGGCTACATCAAGCACAGGCTGCGGACCCGGCGCTTGTGGCTCTCCGAGAGGAGATTCTTGCTGGCACCCGCACCGCGCCGTGGGCTGTCCGCGACGGCCTGGTGACCTACGCGGGGTGACTCTACATCGCGCCGTCGTCCCCGCTACTCCTGGAGATTGTGGCTGCCATCCATGAGGACGGCCATGAGGGCGTCCAGCGCACGCTGCACCGGCTCCGGCGTGACTTTCACTTCCCGGGGATGTGTCAGCATGTCCAAGACTTCGTTCGCGCGTGCGGCACGTGCCAGCGGCTCAAGTCCGAGCACCTGCACCCGGCGGGGCTGCTCTTGCCGCTCCCGGTGCCGTCATCAGTATGGTCCAACGTGGGACTGGACTTCATCGAAGCTCTTCCGAAAGTTCGCGGGAAGTCCGTCATCCTCACCGTGGTGGACAGGTTCAGCAAGTACTGTCACTTTATACCTCTTGCTCACCCATACACTGCAGAATCCGTCGCCAATGCGTTCTTCGCCGACATCGTTCGCCTCCACGGGATGCCGCAATCTATGGTGTCTGATCGCGACCCCGTCTTCACATCGACGTTCTGGCACGAGCTCATGCGGCTCATGGGTTCCAAGCTGTACATGACCTCGGCGTTCCACCCGCAAGCAGATGGCCAAACTGAGGCCGCGAACAAGGTGATCACCATGTACCTGCGCTGCTTCACCGGTGACCGTCCCCGCCAATGGCTCAGGTGGCTTCCCTGGGCGGAGTTCATCTACAACTCGGCGTACCAGACGTCCCTCCGCGACACTCCTTTCCGCATCGTCTACGACCGGGATCCGCCGACCCTCCGCTCCTATGAGGCCGGGGAGACGCGTGTGGCGGCCGTCGCCAAGACTATGGCCGAGCGTGAGGAGTTTTTGCAGGACATCCGTTTCCGCCTGGAGCAGGCGCAGGCCATTCAGAAGCGTCACTACGACAAGCATCATCGGGAGGTGTCCTACGCTGTGGGAGATTGGGTGTTGCTGCGCCTACGACACCGTCCCATCGCATCGCTGGACTCGTCAATGGGCAAGTTGAAGCCCCGATTCTTCGGCCCCTATCAGGTGATCGAGGTGATCAACGCAGTCGCCGTTAGGGTGGCCCTTCCGCCCCGAGCTCGCCTTCATGACGTCTTCCACGTCGGGCTCTTGAAGAAGTGGCAGGGCGCGCCACCGACCACTCCACCGCCTCTCCCCGTCGTCCACAACGGCGCCACGGTGCCAGAACCGGAACATGTGGAGCGCTCCCGTCTCGCAAGAGGGGTGCGCCAGGTCCTCGTGCGCTGGAAGGGGGAGCCGCTGTCATCATCATCTTGGGAAGACTGGGACACTTTCCGCGAACGTTTTCCGGCGTTCCAGCTCGAGGACGAGCTGGTCCAGAAGGAGGGGAGAGATGTCATGTACGGTCGTACGTATACGAGGAGACGACGTGCACGCGACGTCCGACGGGCCGCAGAGCGGGCCACGCAGGACGCGCTGATCGTGCGGGGCGACAGCCAGGCCGCGCACGGTGGCTGAAGCAGTTGGAAAGTTAGATTAGTTTCTATTTTTCAGTTCTCCAATTCTAGTAGTATTCGGTAGGGACTATTGGCCCTATATATTGTAACCGTACGTTGGTTTAAAAGACAAGCAAGATCATTAACCTTATTCTATCTCTCTCTCAACTCTCAAGCCCGAGCCGCTGTGAGGGGCATAACCTCCGCGATCGGAAGACACGGCACGAGACTACGAACTCCGTAGTCGAGGGCCAGCTACCCTAGATCACCAGGCCCTTGACACCTCTCCACCAACCAAGTGATCACCTCTCGTCACGTGGTCTTTGATGAGCAACAATTTCCTTTCTCACGTGACTCACCAGCACCGTTGAGTGCCTATGATTTTTTGGATGATGCAAATGTTGATCCGGTGTTATTTGGTGACTTCCCAGCAGTGATTTCTAGCTCTGCTGGCCCTCCAATGGCCTCGCCGGGCATTGGTCCAGTTGGTTCTTCAGCTGCCCAGCCAGCGAATATAAGTGTGGTCCCTGCTGTACCTGCTCATCATCAAGGCACAGCTTCCAGCCAACTGCAACAAAGGCAGGGGTCAGGTGCTGCACCCCTTCCTCTTGTCGTTCAGGGCCAAGCATTGGCTCCTAACGACCCTGTCGATGGTCCGGGACACCAAACTGGTCCGTCCGCTGGAGGACTGCACTATCGACCTCCGATTACGAAAGTATACACACGACTACAGCAACCTCCTGGCGCACCACCAGCGCCCGCAGACCAACCACTACCAGTGCCATCTCCCGCGCTGCCCAGCACCACCTCCACTGTCATCCCTGCTGCTATGCGCTCCTCAAATGCGCCTATTGTGCATGTCCCTCCCACCATCAATCACCGCGCCATGCAAACCAGGGGGAAGTCTGGCATCAGTCAGCGACTCAGCGGCGACAGCAAGACAGGCAGGCTTACTGCAACTTGGCAGCAGCTTCCACAGATATCAGCCTGCTTCCAAAAACATATCGTGGTGCTCTTTCTGATCCGAATTGGAAGCGTGCCATGGAGGAGGAATATGGTGCCCTCATTGCTAATCAAACATGGGACCTTGTGCCACCGCCTCCACATGCTAATATTGTTTCCGGCAAATGGCTATATCGTCACAAACTCAATGCTGATGGGTCTTTGGCAAGATACAAGGCTCGTTGGGTTGTGCACGGATTCTCTCAACAACATGGCCTTGATTATGATGAAACCTTCAGTCCAGTGGTCAAGCCTGCAACAATTCGCACCGTACTATCACTTGTTGTATCTAGTGACCGGTCTATTCATCAATTGGACGTCAAAAATGCATTCTTGCATGGTACTCTCAACGAGACTGTTTATTGCCAACAACCTCCTGGGTTTGTTGACCCTGCTCGTCCTAACTATGTGTGCAAGCTTAACAGGGCTCTATATGGTCTTAAACAGGCCCCGCGGGCATGGTATAGCCGCTTCCAGACGTTCATTACCTCCATTGGTTTTCAGGCTTCTCAATGTGATACTTCACTTTTTATATATACTCATGGGACAGATATGGCATATATTCTTTTGTATGTGGATGACATCATTTTGACGGCTTCATCTCATCATCTTCTTCAACATATTATTGGCTCTCTTTAGCAGGAATTTGCCATGACCGATCTTGGCAATCTTCACTATTTCTTTGGAGTTTCTGCTCAACGGTCATCCACAGGTCTTTTTCTGTCTCAAGCTAAATATGCTGCTGAAATCTTGGCCAAAGCAAACATGTCATCATGCAACCCTTGCCAAACTCCACTTGAGGTTCATTCAAAATTGTCCTCCCAAGATGGACCACCAGTTACTGATCCTACACTATACCGCAGTCTTGCTGGTGCCTTACAATACTTGACTCTCACACGTCCGGACATTGCTCATGCCATTCAACAAGTTTGCCTGTATATGCATGACCCCCGGGAGTCGCACTTTGCTCTCATCAAACACATTTTACGGTACATCAAAGGAACTATGGACTATGGACTTGCTCTTTCTCGCAGCTCATCACATGAGTTAGTTGTTTACTCAGATGCCGATTGGGCTGGCTGTCCAGACACACGTCGCTCCACTCCTGGCTACTGTGTGTTTCTTGGTGATAATCTTATATCTTGGTCCTCCAAGCGCCAACACACTGTCTCGCGATCTAGTGCTGAAGCTGAATATAGGGGTGTTGCCAATGCCGTAGCTGAGGCATGTTGGATTCGTCAACTCCTGGGTGAGCTTCATCGTCCTTTAACATGTGCTACTATTGTCTATTGTGACAACATCAGTGCCGTGTATTTGTCCTCAAATCCAGTTCATCACCAAAGGACCAAGCATGTGGAGATCAATCTTCATTTTGTTCAGGAGCGTGTGGCCCTTGGAGCTGTCCGAGTACTTCATGTTCCAACGTCTCTCCAATATGCTGATATATTCACCAAGGGTTTGCCAACTGCTGTCTTCATCAATTTCCGCTCCAGTCTCAACGTTCGCTCATCTCCCGGTTGAGACTGCGGGAGTGTATTAGAATACAAATAGTCTAGAATGTGATAAGTCTAGAATGTGAAAAGTTGACTCCTATATAAACTCATGTTCAGTGAATAGAAAGTGCTCAGCCTGCCATAATCATTCTTTCACTATTCTCTTTCACTTCTTAGGCTTTTGTTGCTGCACCAGGTACTGGACAGCCCCCCAATCAGCATAGCAGTGGTGCTCCTGGCCCCTCTCTGCAGCAGCCATCTTAGGGGCAGCAGCAACTACGGGGGCAGCAAGAAGAACGACCCTCCTCAAGGTGGCCGTACTGGTGGACAGCAGACCACAGCTGCTTCAGGAAGGACTATGGGCACTCAATTTCCTCAACCCATGGGCTGGGACCATCCAGATGTGCCCTGGCCCCCGTCCTCCACCTCTGGCACCTCTTCCTCAGGCATGTTCCCCAGCTTCGGTGCAGCAGCCTTCTGCGCCTCAGCCCCACGCCTATTTCACCGGTGTTCAAGGGCTGGTGCCAGGTGGCTTCTACCCAGGGGGCTTTGGTCATACTCTAGCGGCATTTGGTCAGGCTTCAAGGGCGCCTGCCAACTTCATGCCCGCTCCACCAGGGTTCCAAAACCCCTCTGTTGGTGCATCGTCTGATGGATAAGTCTCTGTACTATGGTCTTTGTGGGGCTGCAGCAGCTTGCTGCTTGGTGTCTTGCTGCTCTATCCAGGACAGCATCTTGGACTAGCTTTAGGACAACATCTTAGGAGCATCTTAGGAGAATCTTGGACTAGCATCTTGGCATATGCTTGGCTGAATAGCAGTCTATAAGTATGTATCCCCAATCCCTCAAGTTGGCATAGCATTGTATGAGAAATAAACCAGAAAATTGTCCCAACTCCTAGTGTCATCTTCTCCCTCAATGAGAGTAAGAATTTTGCTACTCCCGAGAGTAAGAATTCAGCGACTAACACCGTCTTGGGATCAGCAAGCAGTTGTCAATGCATTCAGTACCATGCCCCTCCACTAGCAATGGTACTTCGACTCAAGTGCCACCAATAACATGACCTCCAATGTTGGTATCCTCTCTTGTCCCTCCAGTAGCCATGGTACTTCCACTCATGTTGGTAGAATCATTCAAATTAAAGGGTATTATGGGGTTGGAAGAAGGTTGAAAATCAGATGCGTTTACAAGGTGTTGGGGAATGTGTAAGTGGGAAAATATGTAGAACAGTAGATATTATTGTTAGAATGTAATAGTAACAGCCCATATTAGGCCTGCGGCCCATTGGCCTTGTACATAGTAACAGCCCATATTAGGCCTGCGGCCCATTGGCCTTGTACATTGTAACCGTAGCCTATTAGGCTATATAATGAAGGTCACCCCCCCTGATTAGGGTGTGTGGTGTTTCTCTACATGGTATCACGAGTCCCGGGGCCCTAATTCTGGGTTTCCTTTTTCCTTCCGCGCTTCTCCTCTGCCCGTGCGCCCGACTCCAGGGCGTGCGCCACCGCACCACCTCGCTTCCAGCCCCGCCGCCTCCCTGGCCGCGCGCGCTGTAGGCTGCCGCCCGACCGCGCCCAGGCCGCAGCGCGCCTCCCCCGTGCCGTAGGCCGCCGCCCGACCGCGCCCAGGCCGCCGCGCGACTCCCCCGCGCCATCGCCCCACCGACTGCCGCGCGATTTCCTCGCGCCGCCGCCCAGGCCGCCGCGCGACCTCCTCGCCCCGCCGCCTGTCCTCCGCTCCAGGCCGCCGCGCGACTCGCGCCGCCACCCAACTGGCCGCGCGATTGCCGCTCCAGACCGCGTGATTGTCACGCCGTCCCGATCCGGCCGCCCCTGCCATGACGTCCTCGACGACCTCCTCCACCACCGGCGCCCTCGGCTCCCAGTCGTCCGACACCATGGGGGATGCCATTGCTCCTTCCCTCTGCCTCGCCTATGCCGCCGTCAACGTGAAGCAGCACGTCCCCGTCGTCCTCAGCCTCGAGCGCCCCAACTACTCCAAGTGGAAGGCGTTCTTCACCGCCCTCTGCGCCATGTACGGGCTGCTCGGGCACATCGACGGCACGGAGGCCGCGCGACCGGCTGACCCCACCTGGTCTCAGCCCGACGCCTGCATCCGTGGCTGGATGTACGGCTCCGTCGACGATACTATCCTCGATCTCGCCATGGAGCCTGATCAGGACGCGCACGCGCTCTATGGCTCCATCGAGGCGCTGTTCCAGGCGAACAAGGAGCCCCGCGCCATTGTCCTCGGGGAGGAGTTCCACACCATGTCCCAGGGCGACCTCTCCGTTGACGCCTACGCACAGCAGATGAAGCACACCTCCGATGCCCTCCGGGAGGTCAGTCACACCATCTCCCCTGCTCAACTTGTGCTCAATCTGCTGCGTGGCCTCAACCCCCGCTTCGCCTCGACCGCCGACATCATCGCCAACACGTCGCCGCTCCCCGACTTCCGGTCTGCCACCAACATCCTACGTGTCAAGGTACTTCGCCTCGGCACCGAGCACAAGGTGGCCTCAGCTTCTGCTCTTGTCGCCTCCACCATCTCCTCCTGCACGTCGCCATCCTGCCGGTCCACCCCCCTACCTCCAACCGTGGGGGCGGTGGCAAGGGCAAAGGGGGCAAGGGCAAGGGTGGTCGCGGTAGCAACAGCGGCAACGGGAACGGCGGAGGGCGCAACCAGCAGCAGGCTGCGCCACAAGGCGGCTTCGGCGGGCGTTCGGGTTTCCAGCCGGTTGCTCCTTGGGTTTGCTACAACCCTTGGGCCGCCCAGTGGCCTCCTCAGCAGCAGTCGTGGGCGCAGCAGCAGCAGCCATGGACGCCACCAGCCTTCGCGCCGCCGCAGTTCTCCGCCGCGACTGGTCCTCCGGCGTACGGGCCTCCAGGCAGCTGGGATCAGGCCAGCCTGATCGCCGCCCTCAATCAGCTGGCGGTTCAAGGGTCTTCTCCCTGGGTCATGGACAGCGGAGCGACTTCTCACATGTCCTCCAACGACGGTATCCTTCTATCTCGTCTCCCGTCCCTACCATCCTCCATTACGGTTGGCAACGGACAATCTATTCCTGTTTTCTGTCGTGGCACATCCTCTTTACAAATAGCTGATCACTGTTTTCATCTTGATAATGTTCTTGTCGCTCCGCAACTCACTCGCAACTTGTTATCTGTTCGACAGTTTACCCGCGACAATAACTGTTCAGTTGAGTTTGACGCCTCTAGTTTTTGTGTTAAGGATCTCCAGACCAAGACGGTCCTTCTTCGGTGCAATAGCTACGGGGACCTCTACACCATTCCACATCACACGCCTCCTCGCTGTCATGTCGCCGTCGTCTCCCCGGAGCTGTGGCACTCCCGCCTCGGTCATCCAGCACCAGCAGTCGTCACCACTCTAAATAAGCTTTCAGCCATACAATGTAATAAAGCAGCTCGCCGCCTTTGTCATGCCTGCCAGCTCGGCAAACACACTAGGCTGCCTTTTGCTAGTTCGGTTTGTAGTACATCAACACCTTTTGAACTCGTTCACTGCGATGTTTGGACCTCTCCAGTTTCGAGTATTTCTGGTTATAAATTTTATCTTGTGCTAGTTGATGACTTTACTCATTATTGTTGGACGTATCCTCTTCGCCATAAATCTGAAGTTTATGACCATATTGTTCAGTTTGTTGCTTACGCTCACACACAGTTCAGTTTCTCTGTGCGCTGTTTTCAGGCAGATAATGGCACCGAGCTCCTCAACACTGCCACTGCTGCCTTCTTGGCTAGCCGTGGCATTATGCTTCGCACCTCGTGCCCCTACACATCCGCCCAGAATGGCAAAGCTGAGCGGATGCTTCGCACACTGAACAATGCTGTTCGCACGCTTCTGATTCATGCTGCCATGCCTTCTTCCTATTGGGTTGAAGCCCTTTCCACCGCTGTTTTTCTGCTCAACCGGAGGCCCTCATCGTCCATCCATAATGGTATTCCCTATCATCTCCTTCACCGCAAGATGCCAGACTACTCCATCCTTCGAGTTTTTGGTTGTTTGTGCTTTCCGAACCTTAGTGCCACGACTCCCCACAAACTGTCTCCTCGCTCCGCAGCATGTGTCTTCCTCGGTTACCCTCCTTCTCAGAAGGGCTACCGGTGTTTTGATCTCTCCACTCGCAAGATCATCATCTCTCGACACGTTGTTTTTGATGAGACTCACTTTCCGTTTGCGGCTTCCAAGCCTCGACCGGATTCTTTTGATTTTCTATTACAGGATATACTACCCGCGCCTGCCCCGTCTCCATCAGACATTCGGCACTCGCGGGCCTCGGTTGCGCCTGCCTCGTCTACCTCGGACGATTCCGGCGACCCCGTCGGGCTGGACCCTGCCATCCTGTGGCATGGTGCCGCCTACCAGCTGCCCCGAGCACCACAGCAGGTCGCGCCTGTTCCCGCTGCTGCGCCCATTGCAGCTAAGCGGCAGCGGTTCGGCCTCCAGTACACTCGTCGACCGCGCCCAGCACCAGCAACGCTGCCACAGCCGGCGGTACCTCCGGCCCCAGAGCCGCAGGTCGAGGTGCCCCCAGTGCTTCCAGCCCCAGCACCGCGGGCGGCGGCGCCCACGGCTCCAGAGCCCCCTGCGCGTGAGACTCGCTCCCGTACGGGGTCACTTCCGCCGCCCATGCAGCGATATGGCTTCACCGCGGCGACCTCTAGCCTGGCTTCTCCGCTGCCAGGCACCTCTCGCGCCACGCTCGCCGATGCCAATTGGCGCGCGGCTATGACGGAAGAATACAAGGCGCTCGTGGACAATGGCACCTGGCGTCTCGTTCCTCGACCATCTCGTGCCAATGTCATCACCGGCAAGTGGGTCTTCAAGCACAAGTATCGTGCTGACGGTTCCCTGGCTCGTCATAAAGCCATATGGGTCGTTCGTGGTTTTTCGCAGCAGTACGGCATCGACTAAGACGAGACGTTTAGCCCGGTTGTCAAACCAGCCACCATCCGGGTCGTCCTCAGCATCGCCGCTTCTCGCTCCTGGCCGATCCATCAGCTGGACGTGAAGAACGCATTTCTTCATGGCCATCTGAACGAGACGGTATACTGCCGGCAGCCGCCCGGCTTCGTCGACCCGGCCGCTCCCGACCACGTCTGTCTCCTGCAAAAGTCCCTGTACGGACTCAAGCAGGCGCCCAGGGCGTGGCACCAGCGCTTCTCCGGCTTCGTCCAGCGTTCCGGCTTCACTGCTTCGACCTCAGACCCGTCCCTCTTTGTTTACAAAGCGGGGGCTGACATCGCCTACTTGCGGCTCTACGTCGACGATATCATCCTGACCGCTTCATCGACGTCGCTTCTTCGTCGCCTCACCGAGCTTCTTCACTCCGAGTTCGCCATGACAGATCTTGGGGATCTTCACCACTTCCTCGGGATCTCTGTCACGCGTTCTTCTGACGGCCTCTTCCTCTCCCAGCGCCAGTATGCTGTGGATCTTCTCCAGCGCGCCGGCATGGCTGAGTGCCACTCTACAGCGTCTCCTGTGGATACTCATGCCAAGCTCTCTGCTACAGCCGGCGCTCCAGTGGCGGATGCCACTCAGTACCGCAGCCTCGCCGGTGCTCTACAGTACCTCACGCTAACTCGTCCGGACCTCGCCTATGCAGTTCAGCAGGTGTGCCTCTTCATGCACGACCCGCGCGAGCCTCATCTTGCGATGCTCAAGTGCGTCCTGCGGTACGTCAAGGGCACCCTGTCCACCGGGCTTCACATCGGCACAGGCAGTACCAGCAGCTTGACTGCCTACTCCGATGCTGATTGGGCTGGTTGTCCCGACTCTCGGCGCTCCACATCAGGTTACTGTGTCTTCCTCGGCGACAACTTAGTCTCTTGGTCCTCTAAACGTCAGACTACGGTCTCTCGTTCGAGTGCAGAGGCTGAGTATCGTGCTGTTGCGCACGCTGTGGCTGAGACTTGTTGGCTTCGTCAGTTACTTCAGGAGCTCCATGCACCCATCTCTTCGGCGACGATCGTCTACTGTGACAACGTCAGTGCTGTCTATATGACCGCCAATCCAGTCCATCATCGTCGCACGAAGCACAATGAGATAGATATTCACTTCGTCCGTGAGAAGGTTGCCTTGGGACAGGTTCGGGTGCTCCATGTTCCATCGTCTCATCAGTTCGCGAACATTATGACCAAAGGGTTACCTGTACAGTTGTTCACTGACTTTAGGTCCAGTCTTTGTGTTCGTGACACTCCCGCTTAGACTGAGGGAGGGTGTTAGAATGTAATAGTAACAGCCCATATTGGGCCTGCGGCCCATTGGCCTTGTACATTGTAACCCTAGCCTATTAGGCTATATAATGAAGGTCACCCCCCCTGATTAGGGTGTGCGGTGTTTCTCTACAATTATGTTGAGTACAAGGTATGTATGTATTAATGTATGTATAGGTTGGCTGTCTGGGATAGGGCCGCACGGCCAGCCCATGCCCATATGTTCTTACATGTAACATATGGTAAGCTGAAAGTTCAACACCCGTAAATGCAGAAAAGCGAGTAACCTTGTCTGACATAACTCTTAAGGAGAAATATTGTTGTACCACTTTTTATGACAACCAAGGGCAGAGACAGAGCTGGTGCTGCAGCACCGGTCCAGGCAACAAAAACTCTTATGAAATGCTGCTCCAGCTGGTTGGCACCACAGCATCTTATACTTAGAATTAAGACATGCTCAGACTAGCAGTGTAGTTAGCATCTTCCCTTGCCTGTGTTTTGGCTCCGCCCCTGAAAACAACTATCATGTAAGAAATATTATGCCATGAAAGACAGCGGGTATACTACGTGTTGCTGTGTATAAACTGATCTGCTTACACGCATTATACAAACATGGTACATCCACCTGGATGTTGTGCAAGTAAATTGCTGGACATTTATTAATTTTCTTAATTCACCTGTGGTTCTTTTATGACCACCACAAAAAATGGTACTAGTAGTTCTTAATTGTCTCTGTTTTTTTGTTGGCTTGCTTAGTCATTAATGCTCTTGTCTTTCTGTCATCATGTTGATGTGAAACCGGGCTACAAAAAATCCAGAGGAAGTCTGATGAGTAAGTTGTTTGTGCATAATCTCATACTAGTTCAGTGTTTACGGTTTGTTTTAGTTTCAATTTCATATACTAGTATGCCTTTGGAAAACTGTAGTCTGCTTCCAGAACACTGGTTATGGCATTTGATTCAAACAATGGAGTGCTTACATTTGGCTGGAATTTCCATTTGCGGTTATGAGTTTGCCATTGTAAATTATTTATTTATTTTGCTCATTTTGTTCAATGTCTGGCCCTAGTTCCATTTTAATTCCCACAAATGAACTATGGCATTAATGTTTAAATCTACAATAGTTGAAAAAAGTTAAGATTTAATTTTACAATAGTTGAAAAAGTTGAGAAAAAAATGTAGGATTGCTTTATGCTAACGAAACAGTAAGAATACTCAAAGCAGCACTGTGCCCTGCAACTATTCCAATTTCAACCTCTCAACTTAAGCTTTGTGCAGCCAGGATATTCAACTGACACTATTTGAAGTTTTGAACCCGGTGTTATATCATTTGAATTGTTTTGGTAGCACAGATAAGTTTTGCTTTTGTCAATGTGGACTAATAATAAATAAACATTGATGAAGCTTTATGAGACGTTTTCTTCATAAATATTTATCCAAACATCATCAGGTCTACTGCCCCCACCCCTTCCCACACACCCCACACACACACCATATGTGAAAATTTATTATTTTGTAACTGTTGCCAGTATTTTTTTTATAAAAAAGATTGTCAAAGACTATTGGAGTCTGTCATGCTAAATTTTATTATTTCGTAACTGTTACCAGTATTTTTTTATAAAAAATATTGTCAAAGACATTATTGGAGACCGTCATGCTTTTGTAACGTTGGCAAAGTTTATGCAAAAGATTTATTTGTTAACATCTACAATTCCAAATAAATATCATCAAGACATATTTCATGGTTGATTTAATAAAACTGATTTGATATTGTTGCATTGAAGTTTGACATGGAAAAAATTAAAACCCATTACATTTTGAGAGTAGGGAAGTACTACATAATCGGAAGTAGTATTGTCTTCCTCAAACTATTTTGTGACTGTTACTTCTCTTTCGACAGTTATATTCTGGAGTTCGATGATGATGAGGAGGACGGGTCTCTGCCACAAAGAGCTGTGCCGTTCCATAGGGTGGTTGCCCTCCCGGAGGGCCACCGGCAGTGAAGATCTTTGAGTTGCACATTTGTAGTGTAACAGATAGCGGAAGATATGATGTCTTGAGTGTGACAATGTGGTTGTCATATATCTCTGCAGCTTGGCGCGCGTTGAAGTGCAGGCTATAGCGCCTGTGATTTGGGATGAAATAACTTTTATAGCCAGCTTATATCCTGTAAATAGATATGGATCTAGTGTTTTCTTTAATAAAAAAAGAATTTTTGCCTCCAAACGCTTATCCCAAATTATTTTTGGTGGAGTTACAGCAGTTCAGCAAAGATGAAATCAACAGATACGTAAGAAGAACCATTTTTGTACAAAAAAAAAAACAACACATTGCTACACGTAGACAGCTTCATAGGTCATCTAGAGAGACCTAGAATTAGGATTTCTAATATTTGAAGGGCAAAAAGGGCTTCGGAGAGAGAAAAAACACGACTAACAGTGTTATGGCAAGTAGAGCCGGTCTAGGGGTGCACGCGGTTTAAGTGGAATTGTCTCCGCTCTTCCATCGATTGATAAAGAGTTTATGAAGGAGTACATGTCTCTTCCACGATTAAGACTCTTTATTCTAGACTATTCCACCAGGAAGACTCTTCATTCTAGATTCCATACATTCTAGGCTAATCATATTCTAATACCCTTCCATAATCTCAACTGCGCGAACACTAAAACTGGATCGAAAGTTGAGGAAGACAGCAGTAGATAATACCTTAGTAAATATGTCTGCATAGAGCCTAGGGTCACATGCTATGAGACAAAATAGATATCAATTTCCAGTCCAATGGTGTGTAAGGACAAAATAGACAAGAGTAGCATGTGGTAAAGAATGATGAAGCTCGCCCAAGAGTTGTTGAAGCCAACAAGCCTTAGCCACGACATTGGCAACAACCCTGTATTCGGCCTTCGCACTGGACCATGAGACAATGTATTTTCACTTGGATGACAATGATATAAGATTATAGTCAAGGAACACACAATACCCATAAGTAGAGTGGCATGTATCCGTGCAGCCTGCTCAATTGACATCCAAGTAGATGATCAAATCATGTGACCGACTGTCCATGGTGCCTTTGATATAACACATAATGCATTTGATGAGAGCAAAATAGGACTCACAGAAGTCATGCATATATACAAGCAAACTTGTTGGACGGGGTGAGCAATGTCAGGACATGTGAGCATCAAGTATTATAATGCCCCAACAAGACTGTGGTATAGACTAGGATTGTAAACTCATGGTCCATCTTGGGCAGGTAACTTGAAATGAACATCAATTGGAGTTTGGCAAGGATTGCATGATGATACATCTGTTATTGACATCTCTTAGCGTCATCACTAGGATAGGCCATCATCCCCGGCATCGGCCACTAGGAAATGCTTGTGACATTCCATAGCGACATACACCGAGTATGTTGGTTCCTAGCGATGCTACCAAAAGATGTCAGTGTCAACCTCAGACGCGGTCGCTCTAGCTATACATCCGGTATCAGCGCCAAAGTGCGATGACACTTCATAAGTGTAACTTTAGCGACGGCGTGAGAGGTTGGCCTGGTAAACCAATTCGTTTACAGACAGGGTCTGCAAGCACACGGGGTTACCATTGCATCATTTCACCGGGAGTATTCCAGGTATCCTAATTTATATTTTACCACAGGGAAGGTCAGATGCAAAGATTCGAGATATACTCATGACAAGAACATGATACTTGCATAATTGACCGATTAATCATAGCAGGAGGACAAACGGTAGTTTGACAGTGGTGATCATCACATACACATCATAAGATAAGCGAAGCTTCTACGGGGATAGAAAAAAGAATAAAGAATAAAGAATAACCTACGGAGCATAAGATCCTAAACAAAGTTATGTTAATCAATTAAGCATACATGTCATGATCATGTTAACATTAACATTAGGCATTGGATGGATTAGGAGACCCGGGAACACTGGTCTGCCAGCAGGATACACCGGGCAATTTAGACTCCTACCCCTAGCCAAACGTGGGGGATTACAAGGGACGGACAGGGCTGTCACCACCTGTCGCCTACCACCTCAACTGTGGACTAAGCCAGTCATTTACTCATCTCAATATACTCGAGAACCACTCTCGTGTGCATGAGAGAACACTTGCACCCCCTTAGGTCCCCGACCCTACGGATCGACAAGAGAAGGGCACAAGCGTACCCGAAGGCACCATAAAACACCATCCAACACATAACCTTAAGTTAGCAAGATCTAAATATGATGATTGAAGAACAGTGTTCATGTTCATGATGAACATAGGTCTAAAACTATGAACTAGTTCTAGAATAATGAATGATGAACAAGAACATAGCTCTAATTCAAGAACACAACAATGTTGATCATAAGAGAATAAGAACAAGTATGAAAAGAGGAACTTAGTATTACTCATACCAAGTTGATCCTTACAACTTCTCCTCCTCTCTTGCACGTAGCACTTGCTCCAACTACTAGAAGACTAACTAAGGTAGAGAGCTACAAGTACAAAGTGAAATGTATGAGATATGTGATGATATGTGATGATGATCTATTTGAGAGGGAGCTCTACCCCTACTTTTATACTACAAGAGGTCGGTTTCGGAGGATCTAAACATGTGGATACATGGGTGTATGCCGAGTCTCTGAGTGATGAGTGATTGTCAACTGGGATAATGCGCATGTTCTTTGGCTTGTGTTGTGCAGGTGTCGAGCACGGATACAGTGATCAAAGGCAAGGTGAAGGTCAAGTAGAGACGTGCCGTGCCGATGGACCGAGAGTGGCGAAGGGCGGACGTGAGGCTTGGACTGAGGGACCGGTGGCCCAAGGATCAGCTGTGGTGGCTGACAGCCTAGGACAGCGACGAGCGAAGACTTCCGGGCACGGTGTTGCCTAGGTCGAGGACCTGGGGACACGTGTCGGTGGACGGGGTGCACAGGCGGTGCATCCCCTCTACGGCTCGGTTTGGTGGTTGAGCCACAGAAACACCACCGAGTGGACGGTTTCCAGGTTTGGGCCTCAAAACCTGGGTGCTGATGGTTTCCGAGTTTGGGCCACAAAACTCGGGCTAAGGACGGTTTCCAGGTTTGGGCTTCAAAACCTGGGTGCTGCGGGTTTCTGAGTTTGGGCCACAAAACTCAGGCGATGGTCGGCTGGTTTTCCGGTTTGGGCGTAAAAACCGAGGGTTGGTCGTGAAGGCTGGTTTCCCGGTTTGGTCCTCAAAACTGGGGGCGAATTCCGGGAAAAGGATGAGCGGAGCGGTGGCGGCACGTGGCGGCAATCGGTGAGGTTGCGTCGAGGCAACGCTACCAGTTGTGCGGGCGTGGCCGTCGGATCACCAGCATCTTCGAGTTGGTCCAGAATAACCCTAGGGTTTAGCTGGTTCGCTCTGTAATTAGAGAGGGGTAGACTAGGAATTAGAATTAGGATAAGTAGAGGGAGACACCCTCCTCCCATTCCATCTCAGCCATTTGCTCTTTGCCTTCTAGGTTTTCCTGCTATCCCAATCCCCTGCTGTAGCAGAGATCCGCAGAGAACCATACCACCTTTGTGTACTGGAGATTTTGAGGAAGTGAGACCGTAATCTCACTGTTGTAGCGTTTGGTAGCCACACGGTTGCAGATTGATGACTTGATTCGCGTTTTGTTCGTGTTCTTCGCGTTCATCGTTTCTCCGCGATTTTCCCGTCACTCGATCTCCCTGTAATACGAGATTTTGTAACATTTAATGCGCGGCTTTAATATTTATGCCCGTATAAAAAACCTTACATTACCTTGGATAATATTTATATATTAAGTGTGGGATTTATTAATATTTGAGTTGGTTTGGCAATGACTGCTCATCGGTGTTACGATGATTAAATTTGGTCTATCTTGCATGTGCCCACGTACGAATTATATAAAAGATATAATCTTAGAAAATACTACGTATCATTCTTGCATGTACAGGTGTGGGGTTGGATTGAATATATGACTAGTGAACAGCCATGTTTTCTAGAGGTTTCATGAGGCCAGCTATGTCACGTACAGTCATCAGGGTCCAAGATATTAATACATGTCAAGTGAATTGTTGAACCGTTGCATAAGCGGTGCCATTAAAGAAACACCTTATTATGTTACTGAGCTACACGTGTACTCCTTTGCTCCACCCGGGGCAACTGGATTTGGATCATCCGAGCGCCAAAGAAAGTTGGAACCATTCGTCGCACGTTACAGGGTCAGCCATTAGCCTACAATAGCGCAGCGCCGCTCGCCCTTGACCCGACGCCCACGTCAGGCACGTCTTCACGCGTCGAGCTCGTCCACCACTCAAGCGGAGGCCTGGCGCCTAGTACTAAAAGGGGGAGTTCGTTCTCGTCCGGTGGGGGGGCCGAAAAGGAGAGGAGGGGCGCTCATTATCACCACACCAGGCTGCTGCTGCTCGCGTAGAGATTCACCAGGCATTTTGCCGTCAGGCTGCCGTGACCGCCGCATACATACAGAGAGGAGAGCGCGCTGCAGCTGCTCCTAGGTCAGCTGCTCGCCGGAGATCCCGTCGTGCTGCCGCGATGGCCATAAGCCGTAATGGTGAGAATTCACAACAGCTCCCGCAACTCTGTGTTTATTTCTTTTGCTAGGTACATCTCGCCAGCGCTGGCGCCATCAGAGACGAAGAGGCCAACAAGAAACAACAACAGGCCCTCCAACGTGCTGTGGATATGAAGTCAAGCAGTCTTGTCACAAGATCGGGCTCATCAAAAGACTAGAAGCCGATGCGGTTACCACAAGACAAGATCACTGCTCGTCACAAGACCAGTCCGCAGGAGACGCGGCTGCCAAGATTCAGTTCCGATGCGGTCGTCACAAGACATGGTCGCCAGAAGATTATGATGTCGACGCGGTCGTCAGAAGACTAGAGTGCAGATGTGTCCATCACAAGATCGGTCGCCACAAGATCAAAGCCTCAGCATGCAGCAAAGCATCGCCCTTGCGTTGCAAGGCCACTGTCGTCACGAGATTGCTCTTCAATAGCAGTTGAAGGCCCTGTAGAGATTGCTATTTTGACTGAGAAGATGTAGCAGTTCACAAAGACGAGGAGGAGTGACAGATATGTGCAGTACATCAAAGTTGATTTCGATCGCTCCGGCATGCTGTAGCAAGTCTGATTCGGTGGCTGCCGGCATTACAATACATGTGTGTGAGATGGCGGCAGTAGCAGTCCCTTGTCAGATAGGGCATAATGAAGAAAACTTTAGCTTCAAATGAGAGAAAAGAAATACTAGTATGCAGTATGTGATGCAGAATCGAAGCAGACATAGTGTGAAGCAGAATCGCAGTCATAATCATGTTGTTGATGAGATTTGATGCCAAGCAATCAATGGCAGCTTGATCGCCTGTGCTGGCTGCAGCATGCCAGCCACTTAACTTGCAAGAAGGAGATGCGGATCAGCTTCCAGTATTCAGAAATCTGCCTATATGTTGACAACAGAGAATTTGTGATTAAGAAGGCAATTGCAGCATGCTGGTGTCCTAGTGTTTGCACGCAACAGCAATCCAAAGTGCCAAGCTAATAACAGATTTTGCAATGGGCTGCATGATAAAGTTGAGGCTTGAGAGCTAGCTAAGAGCTCGGCATGCATGTACTTATTCAGAAATCAAGCAATGATAAGTGACTAGTTGGATGATTGTTATTTGACTAAATATAGGAATGTACGTTTAGTAATTTTCTGCGGCAATTTAGAGACTCAATGATTTGTGTTAGTTGAGCTTTCTCAGTTTATATGTCGTGTATGTAAATCAAAAGTTGCAAGTATAAATATTCAGCAGGCCTACAATTTGCTTCGGGCAACAAGTATAATATTTGTACGTGCAGTATAATGACGGGCTGTGTATGTTGAGTGGCATGCCCTCTATTTGTGGTCTAAATTTACAAACATGTTATGAGGCCTTTTACAGCTACTGTGCAAACATGCGTAGGCAAGTCAGCACGTGTAGGCCATTTCCCCCTTTGAGGTCTGAGCTATGCATGGTGCAATATATTGTCAAGTCTTTGCATTGTTGGCAATTGACATAATCAGTGTTCTATGGACACGAATATCATGAAAGTCTCTCAAGTAATGACAACAATAATCATCCCGTGGCCGACGAGGCCGAGAATATATATGTCCTGACCGACGAGGCTTGGCATATTTTTCTCCTTGACCGACGAGGCTTGGAGATCATCATTATTCTGTGACCAACGAGGCCGGAAACATTCAGTCTAGACCGACGAGGTAGGACCCCATTTTTGTTCGCGACCGACGAGGCCGAACGTACAATTGAGACTTTATCATGGTGTTGACACAAAATGTGACCCTCTGTGCCAATCACACAGCAAGCCGGAAAGCGTGGCTTCAATCGGGTGCCCGGGCGTTTCTGAATCCGGAAGCGTGCCAGTCGGTTTGACCTGAAAGCCAACAAGGGATAAACTGTGAGAGCAAAAGCTGGAACATGCCGGGTGAGACCAGACAGTTCCATATTTACGGCTCTGAAGCCACTTACGACGACATACAGCTATAGAAGCTGTCTGCCAAGCATGTTCATAAAGCCATTCGGCTAGATCAGGATGTAGAATTTTTTTTTATTAATAACCCAATTAAATAAAAAATTTCATAAATAACACTGTCTATTTTTTTTTGCAAAACTAACCCTTTTGCCGCGCCGTCCCCAATGGCGCGGCAAAAGCGTTAGCCGCGCCATGCATGGCGGCGCGGCAAAAGTGCCACCGTGGCACCGCCCGGCCACGCAGGCCCGGGCGGGCCCCGCCTGTCAGTTTGCCACGCCAGGCGGGCTGGCGCGGCTAGTGCGTTTGCCGCGCCAGGCGGCCTGGCGCGTTCATCGTCTTTGTCGCGCCAGGCGGGGTGGCGCGGCAAAGCCGATCTAGATCTGGTCGCCGCGCCGAGCAGCAGGCTCCTCATTCCTCTCTTCTCCCAAACCAATTCAATCCAATCCATTCCATTTCATTTCATTTCATTCCTCCTCTCTTCATCTCCCTCCCTCAATCAAACTTGTCTACAAGAGGTATTTTGATCCATATTATTGTTCTTTATCCATATTTGCAATGTAGGATTGAACCATATATTTGTAAGTTAGGGTTTGTAGACAATATTTATTTTGATACTGTCGTGACGTTAGTTGTTAATTAATGATGGATTTGTTCATGTATTAGACTTTTTATATCTGTTTTGCTTAATATTTTGTTCATTTTGTGTACAATTTTTTGTGTAATATTTGTTACGTCATTATGTAGATTTATAATTAATCATGAATGTATGTGTAGCGTTGACATATTTTTTATTGTTAGGATGCCGCGGCGTGGCAAAGCTAGTAAGGCAAGGTAAGATCGGTACATTGTTGATTTATTTGTCTGTTTTAATGAAGTAATTTTGTGTTATGTTCATTTGTTATTGCGTTGATGATTGTAGGCAGCCTCTCACGGGCAATGCCTATGCCCGTTTGCCATTGCCTAGCGGTGTTCCGGTGCCCATGTGCTACTGCGGCGATGATTGTAAGGTCGCAATATCTGATGAGGAGCACACATACGGTCAGAGGTATTGGATGTGTGAGAATTATGCCTTTGACCCTACACCTAAACAGATCCGTATTGGACTGATGGTGAGAAGCTGATGGCTTGTTCTATACATGAATGACAAATCATTTATATTTTATTACCTAATTGACTTAGTCGTATTTTGCAGGAGCCTCCACCACTATGTGACTTCGAGCAGTGGATCGACACTGAGATGAAGCCGGAGGACAAGGAGCATGTAGAGAGGATGAAAAAGTGGGCTGCGGAGGACAAGGAGCGTTTGGAGAAGAGACGCAAAGAAGAGGCAGCACAAAAGCAGCATGAGGAAGAGGCAAGAATGAGGGATGCAGCTAAGCGTAGGGGGGAGAGGGAGAAGAGGCTTGAGCGTGTGCGCCGTGCCAAGGCTGTCATGGAGCAGGATCCGGATGCTGTGAGGAAGGGAAAGTGGCCTCGTTGCACTCAGTAGTGTGGTAGGTTCAGTAGTCATTATTGAGTAATGAACATCGTTGTCATTTGGTGGACTTGTTAGTGTATTGTACTGTTGGTTTGTACTTCCGTGTACCGTTTATTTCGGATCCTCGATTATGTAGTCTTGAACTGCACTTTGTTCGGCTTTATTATATGTTGTTGTATTGTTTGCGGTAGTTCATGTGTCGTTGATTTTTTGTGGGATAAAGTACGAAATAGAATAAAGCAAACCATTACACGAATAACAAACTAGTACATGGCATGTGAGGACCTTTTACCGTAACTTGGTTAAAAGGTCCTAGACTAATCCTAACATGCCTTAGGTAATTGATTGGCACAACACAACACACACATAGTGGTCTAAGTAGTCTAGAAGCCGTCCCACATAGCAAACTGAGTAGACCCTTCTCCGTAATAGCCTCCCATTGCGGGTGGTGGTGGTGGCGGCGGTGGTGGGGGCGGCGGTGGAGGCCCCTTGTTCTTGTGATGTGGGCAGTTGCAATATGGATCAAGGCATATTGCTTCATCTGAACCGCCTGCATCGCTGTCGTCATCATCATAGTCCTTAAGCATGCTTTTAACTTCTCTTTCAAGATCGTCGATACAACGCTGCAGATAATAGATGTATTCCTGATGCAGCCATATTGGAGGAGGATCCACCCATCTGGTGAAGCCGCAGTTTTCTTCGGAAATAGAAGACTAACATTCACAAAATGACTAAGTATTAGCAAACATGAGAGGCATAGCAACAACAATTAAATAAAGTTACCCATGCTCGCGGGCATTTGAAGAAACGTCGGCCTGCCTCCAGGTCGTCGTGGAGCATCTGCACCAAACAGTCCTCACCATGGCGGCATTTTGGCCAGCCCTCTAAACGGTTATCGTATCCCCTAAGAGGACGGTCCCGGCTGAAATCCTTTTTGCTCTCAACGGGAAAGTCATATAGTGCCTCTAAGAAGAAATCAGGACCAAGAGATCCCTCCCACACAATGGGAGGTCCCTTCCTCCCACCCTTTCCTCTCCCGCCTTTGGACGAACCTCCAGACATCTCTACTACGAACCTCGCAAGCTCTGCTGAAGTTGTTGAATATGCAAGGCGCTGATGGGTTTATATAGGCGGAGCCCTGGTTTTGAACTTGTGAATTATCTCAGCTGCATTGTGAGTGTGTAGTTAATGCAACTGAAAAGGCTATTCGCTGAAAAATCTAATCACTGAAAAGCCTATATACTGAAAAGCCTATACACTGAAAAGCCTATACACTGAAAAGTCTATGGGAATCAAAACTGCAGAGCACTTATGAGGACAGGACACGACACTGAAAAGGCTGTGCAAGGGAATCAAAACTGCAGAGCAGTTATGAGGACAGGACACGACACTGAAAAGGCTGTGCAACAAAATGCCAGCTTTTGCCGCGCCAACCCTGGGGGCGCGGCTGACGCTTTTGCCGCGCCAGGCGGGATGGCGCGGCTAATGCATTTGCCGCGCCACCCCGCCTGGCGCGGCAAAAGCGTCAGCCGCGCCCCCAGGGTTGGCGCGGCAAAAGCTGGCATGAAGTTTTGCAGCAGGCAAAGCCCCAAGGTTTCCCGCCGACTGGTCGAGTTCCTGATCGATCTTTGTCCTAATGTGTTGTCTCTGTTTGATCGAATGTGTTTTTCCGTTTTTCCTGTCTTTTTCCGCAAACGGAATAACAAGGAACCAAACATTGACACAATTTGAATAAACGGAAACATAATAGCGGTCATAAAAACCAGGCTTAGTGGCTCAGGCTCCACGAAGTACATAATAGGGTTCTCAAACAAGTTATCTAACATATACATCACCTATCCATATAGTCTAACACTAAGCCTAGCTAGGTGTGTACGGCTGACGAGGCCGCCTCCGACGCCTCGGCTGCGACAGATCCATGTTCGGCGTGAACGTGACGTCCGTGCGGTCTCGTGCGCGTGGCTGCCGGCGTGGTGACCCCTGCGTCTGACTAGGTCCCTGCAACATTCAAAATAAATGTTAGCAAACAACTTAAATATATCTGACGAACTTAAATGTATAGCGGTCAACTTATGTACCTGCACGTCCTCCTGAGTAGGTAGTGGAGCTCCACCTAGCTGTGAGTACCCCAGCTCCTGTGCTGCGCCCTGCTCTGGCCAAGGCTGCCAGCCATGGCCGGTGTAGTAGCCACTAGGGTAGTCGTAAGCACCAGGTACCTGCCACGCCGTGTCGTCCAGGCCACCTCTGGAGGAGGACCCTCCAGCGTAGTGCGAGCTATGGCCGAGGGCCATGTAGCCTGCACTAGCCGTGTAGGGTGGTGTCGTGCGCTCGACGTACTGCTCCTCGTCCTCCTCCTCCTCCCCCTCCTCCTCGGGCTGCTCCTCTGCAGTGGGGCCCTTTCCGCGTGGATCCGCAGAAGTGCCTCCCGTTCGAGCGTCGGACGACGCTGCTGCTGCTGGGACAGTGTCTGACACCAAAGGGCTCGAAGGCTGAGGAAGGTGCGGTGGGGCCCACGCTGTGTCCATGCACCCAAGCTTCTGAGCAAGCTTCCTGCAGCCCTTCCTGATTTTCTGCAAATAAGAAAATAATAATAATAAATATTAGTACAGTTTATGACTTCTTAAAATTTACATGTGCAGTTCGAATGTGTTATGATACCTGCAGAAAAGCCTGTACCGGGTCGTGGTCCCCAGTAGAGCTGGTGTGGTGTATAAGCTGCGCTGCCTCGTCGGAGTACCGAGACAGCTGCGACGCCTGCCGACACAAGACCAGGGGGTAAGTGCACCAAGTACAGAAACACAAACAATAGTTGAAGGACATGATATATTACCACGTAGCTGTGTAGAGGGGCTCTGTCAGGCTGAGTCGATGCCCTAGTGGTAGCATCGTACGGGTCCTCGTCGTCGTCCGACTCGTCCTCAGCGGTGGCCTCGTAGTACGGTGGCTTAATGTGCAACCGGGTGCTCCGGTGCAGCCACTGTAGGTACTGGTCGAAGACGCCTTGGTCGTACGGCTCGCCGTCGTCAACGTCCTGCTGGTACCTATTTGTCCAACTCAGGACATGATCGGCGTGCTCCGCGCGCCAATCAACGGGATTCTTCCGTCTGCTTTGGCGTTTCACCCTGCATTGCAAAGGAAACCCATCTGTTAGAGCATAAGATAGAATTTACTAGAGTAACTGAACAACACTGTGGAGGATACTTACTTGTGCAACCTCTGATCCGTGCTAATCAGAGGTGGAGGAAACTCCTGTCGTAGGCCGAACTGACGCATCACCCTGATGGGCAAGTGCATCTCGACCACGTAGAAGCAGATAAGAGGGACGGTGCAACGCCAATCTACACGGTCCAGCTCCGTGGCGGGGTCGAACACGTTGTCGTACAGGTCCTAGGGGTCCCAACTGACCTGTTTGTAATGAACAGACATAGTTAGTCATGTTCCTTTTTCAATATAAAAAATTGAACTCATTCCGGAATTACCTGGTGCTGTGTCAGGACGTCCAGCAAGTCCGTGTACAGGTGGTAGCGGCGCTGGGAGTTGCCTCTAACTGCCTCTGCCGTGGACCAGACAAACAGAGCAGTGGGTCGGGTGTCTGGGTGCCTCCACACCTGTATTCCAATTTGAATCAGTTAAATGACTGTAAATTTGTAAAAGCACACGCACGCAAGAGGTATGTACTCACCGCCTCCTCTCGTATGCTGGGACGACCCACAGGCAGCCGCTGCCAGGCCCAAACCTGGAGCAGGGGCAGACACCCTCCCAAGCTAGAGGAGGCCTGCCTCCGCCGGCACCCCTCGCACAGCTGTCTGTACAGCCATGCTAGAACAGCGCTCCCCCAGCTGTAGCCGGCGATGTTCTCCCACGGCTGTGCGAGGATGGGGACGAACATCCAGCTGATGGTGTTCCCCGATGAGTCGGGAAACAGGAAGGCCCCAATAAAGTGCCACAGCCACACTCTGGCATACCTCTCGACTACCTGTGGGTCAGCGTTGAGGGGGCAATACGAAAAGTGCTGGGTGATCCACGACGAAGGCACCCCAGTAGTCTTCCTGTTTGTTTACAAAAAGTAAAAGTTAGGAAATGATAGTAGCACATCGTATGCAACTAAATTAGGAAAAAAATTAGCTTACTTGTTCCTCTTAGCGTCTGCGTCGTCGGGGGCGTACGACCACAGAACTGGTGGACGGTGTCCATCCACGTGTCGGTGTCAAGAATCCCCGTCACGGGGAGGCCGCCCAGGCGTAGACCAAAAATCTTGGCCACGTCCTGTAACGTCACGGTCATCTCCCCACAGGCTAGGTGGAAGGTGTGCGTCTCGGGACGCCACCTGTCCACCAGCGCGGTGAGGAGCGCGGGGTCGAGCTGCAACACCACGTCGTTGGCAACGCGGGCTAGCACCAAGAAGCCCGCGCGCCGTAGGAAGGGTGCGTAGCGCTCGTCCCACCGGTGCCATAGGTGGGTGCGCGGCCTCAGCAAGGACAACCTCTCCGGAGGGGCGTAGTCGGTGAGCCTGTGCGCCCGGTGCTCGCCGTCGTAGAACGGCTCAAGGAGAGGGTACGCCGGAGGGTTCGCCATCCTGTTTAAACAAAACATGGTAACAGGGTAGTATAGCGTCAAAAATAATAAAGCATTAAAAAAAATGAAAGACATATGTACAATAATAGCAAAAGCATTCAAATAATTAATATAAGTGAAGATAAAAATAATAAAGCATTAAAACAAATGAAGACATATGTACACCTGTTGTGTTTGTCTACGATGGAAGGCTGCATTATGCCCTGGCATGTGGCAAACAGAGCATAGGTTCGTGCTCGGTGTCTGGTCAAAGTCCCCCCCGCCATACCTATCCATATTGTCCATGTCACCCTTTAGTCTCTTCTTCCTCCTCCTACCCTTACCTAACTTCAGCCGCTCAGGATCAGGCATGAAGTCTCTACCCAAGTATGGAGGCCATTGAGTGGGATCAAGGTAAGGCTCGAAGCTGCTCTGCCATATTGCGACGGTGTTGCTCCGGCGATAGTACTCGGACATATATGGTACGGCCTTGTAGTTATATCCGCGCGCTCTACAGGACGCAATCATGTGAGAGCAAGGGGCATGCATTATCTGCGGCACGTTACAACTGCATTCCACTCTTTCAAGATCGATCCGATAGTTGCGACCACCGTAGCGTTCCCCGCCCATGGTAGTTCCACCCTTTGCTCGAACATTATAGATTTGTCTGGTTGGTCCATAAGCCTCACAAGTTAGCTGCGTTGCCCAGATCTCATTTTCCTGAATGTGCTCCTTTCCCGCCTTTCCAAATTCACCATCCGTTTGTAGGTTGTCTTGAGCAATGGACCACCTTTTCACAAAATACTCGTTGGTCTTGTGAAACGAGTACTCAACGATTCCAGAAACGGGCAAGGCTCTAACACCGGTGAATACCTTGTTGAAAGACTCCGATGAGTTGGTGGTCATTATGCCGAACCGGAAACCGCCCTCATCGTAAGCAAGCGCCCACTTCTCCTTGTGTTCCATCTATCTCTCGATCCAGGCCCTGGCAGCACTGTTTAACATTTTGTCCAACTCTTCCATTGTTTCTTTGAATTTGTGCTCAGTTTTAACACAACATAGCTCTTTCACCTTGACACAAACCTCCTTTTTTCTCTGCCGACGCCAGAAATTGGCGGCAAAGTGACGCATGCACCATCTGTGCACTAGAGGAGGACAACCCTCTATCTCCTCCTCTGCGGCACGAAGCAACCCAACATGACGGTCCGAAATCAAACATATTGTCCGAGAAGGCCCTAACACTTGTATCCGTAGCTGGGCCATGAACCAAGACCAAGACTCAACGTTCTCCCCCTCAGCCAAGGCGAAAGCAATTGGAACTATCTGGTCCTCGGGATCAACAGCCGCCGCCATCATCAACACACCCTTGTACGCTCCGGTCAAGAAAGTACCGTCCACAAGTATGACTGGACGACAGTACTGATACGCATGCTCTGTTTGTGCAAAAGACCAAAATACATGCTGAAGCACATGTGTAACCTTGCCGGTGTTGCGGTCTATATACTGCCCATTGGTGTGTGGAAACCATTTAAGGCCAGGGTTATAGTATGCCATTGCACACAAAATCCGAGGAATCCTGTTGTAAGCTTCATCCCAACCACCCCAACGAATTGCAAGGGCGATCTGCTTCGCACGCCACGCCTTTCCATAAGTCACCTTATAGCCTGTGAATCCAAATATGGAGATAAGCAATTGTGAAACAGATACGTCGGCGTCATCATCAACAAATGCCAAAATACGCCGTGCAAGGTATCTTGCCGTTAATTGAGGATGTTTTTCTTGTCCCTTATTTGTAAAACAGGTATGCGGTTGTACTACTTTACTGATCCTCCACTTGCCATCAGTTCTCTTGCGAGCATTCAGCCTCCACGGATAACCAAGACTCAAACACTTGACGTGATACCTCAAACTAATATCAGAATGGCTGACCGTGTACGGTCGATGATGATGCACAGCATAGTTCTCAAGGAAAAGCTTCAGCTCAGTCATAGTGTTGAAAATCATACCCTTCTGAAGAATCCAATCTGTATGGTTATGCAGTGTTTGCTTGCACAGATTCAATCCAGTATCACAAACTGCCTGGTCCACCATACTGACATCCCTATAACTTGGAACGCCTCTAAACTGCATGTTAACCGACCTCAATTGCTGCAGCTCTGTCTCAGTCAAAGGATCGGGCGCAACATAATACCTCGCTTCGCTCAAACGCCGCCACGCATCAAAATGTATATGATCCTCTGGTATATCAGTGACTAGTCTCCCTGGAGGATGCATATTCTGAGGAACCGGTTGTGGCATAGCACGAACCGGTTGTGGAATACCACGAACCGGGTCAGGCATAGCACAAATATAACTGTCCTCTTCTTCGTCATAATCTGAATCATCATCAGAATCATAGTTTTCATCAAACAATTGTGCCTCCTGGTCCTCCTGCTCCTGCCGCTCTAGGTCGGCCACATCAAAATCATTGTTTATTTGACCGACGTCAGCGTGGACATTTTCAGATGGATACACCGTCTCCTGCGTGGGGTGACCATCAACGTCCATAGTCATCGGAGCTGCATCGTCATCATCCCCTACCTCCTGTGCTTCACCTTCGTTGCCATCATTGGACGCCTCTGCCTGCTTCCTCCTACCATCCTCTACCACGATCTCAGCCATGGTCGAATTGGATGCCATAACGATCGTCTGGTATTTTGCCCAGTCAGCCTGGTTGCGCAAGGGCATCAACGCATAGTTCGCCCTAATCTTGCCACTGTCAAATCTCCCTTTCAACGAGAAATCACCATCGAACTTCTCCTTCAGATGCAACATAAGCTCCGTAAAAGAAGGACGCTCATCAAATACTTCGAGTTCTTGTTCCATGTTATCATCAAACAACCCATCTCGTTTACTAACTGTGCCTCCATAAAACAATCTGAATACAGTGTCCATCTACAAAGTCAATAGTGGAACTAAGGTCAAGTGATTGTCTTCTCAAAAGTAAAGAATGGCGTAACTACTTACTAAGTTGGCTTCACTAACATATCTTCAGTAATATTTCGTATGCTTCTTTGGAATCCTAGAAATTTATTTCAATCTTCACGCGTCGATCTAATTCAGCATTGAGGTTAGCAGCCGACTCAATTTTAGGACAGCTGATCTCCATAACTCTGTTTAATCGGCTACTAACACTTGCCATAGAACTTTCCCGAATCAAAGTCAACATCAGGCACTTCGGTCATGAAAACTTGGAAGCCTTGCCTCTTGCTTGCACCGACTTTGAATTCCTGCGTAAGGCCTCCTGACGCATAGTATCGGCAAAAATAGCCGATTGCTTGCTTGGCCACGTACTCCCTTTGGACTCCTGAAAGCTTCCCCTGTCTTCACGTTCGAACTCCATCAATCCTTGTGTTACCTTTGGCCAAACAACAGTATCTTTCTTGCTAATATGATCTTCTTGATTTGTCTGATCTTGTACATGGAAAGTGATCTCATCGGCTTTTACTGGACCGTGTGTCACTTTGCTCTTGCTGGCCAACCATATATCTTGGTTGTCCCTACCGCCGAGATTTTTTTGAGCGGGCCTGTCGAGTCATCGCTTGATGCGTCAGCTAAAAGGGAACAAAGCTAGCACCGGCCCCCCGAGCTAATTTGTGTATATTTCTTTTCATTCCTGGTAGAAGGCGTCATCAGCCTTTACTAGAACGTGTGCCAGACAGCCGATACAAATAGCCGATTTCTTCTTTTGATGTTGCCGTCGGCTATGTCCTTCCAATTCAGTGTACTGACACCTGTGTGGCTTCGTGTACATCCTGGATTACTCTTCGAATCCTTAGCATGGTCACTTCTCAAAACTTGATGAGTATTCTTGCAATTCCGTTTTATTGGCCGACTTGACGTACTGTCCGATCAAATACTTATTGTCATGGGTGAATACTGTTCGGTCCCACTAGGCGTGCCAAAAAGTGTGTTGACACAAAATGTGACCCTCTGTGCCAATCACACAGCAAGCCGGAAAGCGTGGCTTCAATCGGGTGCCCGGGCGTTTCTGAATCCGAAAGCGTGCCAGTCGGTTTGACCTGAAAGCCAACAAGGGATAAACTGTGAGAGCAAAAGCTGGAACATGCCGGGTGAGACCAGACAGTTCCATATTTACGGCCCTGAAGCCACTTACGACGACATACAGCTATAGAAGCTGTCTGCCAAGCATGTTCATGAAGCCATTCGGCTAGATCAGGATGTAAGCATGTAAACTGTAACTTGCCGAATAAACAAATAACGAAGGCATGCATGAATGAATAACAATTGGTCATGTATATGATTTATGAAGGAACGTGATCTAGACCAAAGATATCATCAAGCATGGTAAATTATCAACAGGTAGTTCGTAAATATAAATCTATCTAAACAACGCATGCATAGGCCCAATTCGGCTAGTCTGCCGTACGTCTAGCCTTCATAAACCCGTCAAGCATAAACCCAAGCAAGTTAATCCACCGCATAATACCGCTTGCTACGAATCTACATCACTTCTTACTACTAGATTAATCCACCGCATGATACGATCTAGTGATAAGAAGCTAAAAGCATGCATTTATCCAAACAGATCTATAAATACTCATTACTCGTGTAAGCATAACCATATTCGGCAAGATTGCCGAATTGGGGTCCATGAAGCAGGAACAAGACAAGCAAACCGATCTAAACCTAATAAAACCTGCATCTGCCGCACGATACCCAGTCCCATCAGGATCAAAACGAATCTAACAATGTATTGAACCCACAGCATGTAACAACCTAGATTGATCTGATTCGGCTATACAATTATATGATCTATCTCATAAAGCATTAAGAACAAACGGATCTATCAGATAAAGCCGAAGCATATCAATCTAGATTGGGCAAAAGAGTGTTGCATGTATATAAATTAACATAATAAACACATGATAACTTAATGAATCTACTAGACTGCCACATCTAATAGAGCCGATAACTATCTTTATTTGTGTCTCAATCCGCCGCACGATACAAGACATAAACAAAGACTTCCCGTCATTAGCTCAAATCCACCGCATGATACTAAGCTAAACGTACGAGACTACTTGCATCAGATCTAAATCCGCCGCACGATACTAGACATGATAACAAGGTTGCCGGGACTTACGGAGGTCGACGGATCGATGATTCCTCTCGTAGAAACTCGACGACACGACTAGATGGACTCGAAGGGTGACGCGGGCGCCGTTGTATTGATGTAGGCTGTGCGTGTTCCCTCTCCCCTTTTACAATGGCTAGGGCCTCATATTTATAGCCCTGTGCTGACTAACCTCTAAAGAGCCCGTACATGACTTGCCTAGCTAATAACAGTATGGAAATATTAAAATATACAGACTCTATTTTTCCTTTGCGTAGAGCCTTGGCGTTGAAGCTTCCGTGGCCGAGGAGTCGTCCTCCTTGTTCGGACTCAAACAGATACGCCATCTTGCCGTGTGCACATACGTGTAGAATACACAGGACATTCTCCAAAGTCCCATACAAGCACGTATTCTTTAGGCCGATCTTCGTCTTCAGCAATCACGAACAACCGTGTACACCGTGCGCTTTCCTTAATCTCATAGCCGCAAACCATCCGTGTATGGGCATCCCAAGCCGAACATATATGTACGTACGTCTCCTCAATAGCCGATCAGCATTTGCCGATTCCGAGTTTGGTTTGCCGATTCTGACAACACATACGCATAAGAATATCCTCTTCCCAATGATATTTTCGGCTGACCAAATTTCGGTGTCAACACAGGCCCCCCTAGTTCGGAGTATGAATCTTCATGCTTCGAACTATTTGATCTAATGGTCTTCTTCAAAGAGCCGAGAAACCCATCGGCAACAACAATGTGCTCTCTCCCTATTTCCACAACCTTGCACGTAAATTCTGCAAAACAATAATCCTCCAATACATGTGGAAATAGGTTAGTAGCAAAAGCATATGCATATTAGTATTATAGTTCTCCATTTTACTGTTGATCAAGGGATGCTGCAATGTCAATTATATTCCAAGAGTAGCAGGTTTATAACTAAGAGTACTCTTGAACTTGAATGTAATGGTACTCTATCTGTCCTTCTATCTCTTCAACCATGGGGCTTATAATTCTCACCAATTTTTTGGGCAACTGCAAAACAGAATAGTTATAGAATCTGCTTATCTTTCGTTCTTTGATCTCTTTCTTCCCGGAGTTTTATTTATTGTTTTTTTAGGCGGGCATCGGAGCACCCATTGTTTTTATATGGCGGACACGTGTCCGTCTTTCTTCCCAGCTTTTAAGAAAAAAGGATATCACATAATTTTGCAGAGTCAAAAACCGGACCTTAAAGAGATACAAGTCATATGCTTAGATCAACAATTTATTAGCTTTGATCAAAATTACTTTCTTGCACACGTATTCCTTCTAATCATCTTAAAACTTACGAGGCTACTGGGCCTTTGGCCATCTTTTAGCTCGGTTCTGGCGAACACTTGTCCGTCGTTTTTATTTCCGAACTTTATTATTATTTTTTTCTTTTGTTTTGTTTTATACATATATTTTTTGTATGATAGCCTCATAAATTTTAATCAAAAAAGAAATACAATTATAAGATATTTAGCTTAAATGAATCCTGATCTTGAGCATATGACTATAATCTACACTAGTGGTCACAATAGTTTGACAAAGCTCAACATGATAATTTTATTTAAATTTTATATAAAAATTCTCCGGATGTCAAGTATCTCTCGGAACAATGTCATAGCAAACTCTATTTCCATTCTTATTCTACAACTACCCTTAGACCAAGCTCGAACTTTATGCAACCCACAGATTCAAAAGATTTTAAGACAAATATTATAGCCACTAAACTCAAATCTTAAAGAAATCGAATTTATAAACTAGACACAAGTGAAACATAAAACAGAGCATCTATTATCATTTCAACAATGGATAACCAAAACACTTATATCACATATACAGAGTGGAATTATTCTCGAGATTTTAGTCCCAGCAGTAACATGGATATTTCAATTCAAAAATTAAAACTGCTGAAGAAGTGGAGATAGAATTTTGCAAACCAACGTTGAAGATAAAGAAGCCAATGGAAGCCGTCTTGTTCTCATTGTGATGAATCACTCGACGTCGTTCAATGTACATGTATGGTGAATCCAGGCCCCCCGAGCCATAACTTATGCAGAAGCTTGAACTACTGAGCATGTTTTCTTCAAGGGTTTTCCTCGCCATTGGCTCCTCATCCGCATATGCGCCCCTTTATTCTGAGCCGAAGAAGATGCTGGTGATTCTTTACCTTGAAATCGGCCGTTGCAATATGAGGTTTGGGCTGATTGAAATTTGATATCAATGATTTCTTCTACATGATATTCATTGTTCTTCCCCCATTGCTGCTTGTCTTCTCCTGTAAGCGTACATTAATTCCTGCTGATGCATACTGATAATAGCCTTTAGCCGGTACACCTTTCCATGCGTGGCGTTGGCTATCTGCATCAATCTTCGAACATACCCTTGTCCTTGATGTAGGGAATTAGGACTGGTGGTGATGGCGAAGAGTGAGCCAAACCAGATCGCCCAGAACGATCGGCTTTCGCAGAATATCTTGGAATCAATGAAGCTTCTCTCGATATGTTTCCTTTGTGTCACCATGATCAGACGTCCGACTGCCACGTCCAACAACAACAGCTTGCATGCATATGTGCCTCCTGCGGTTATGCATCTCCCTTTTCTTCGTGTTTCCTGAGGATGTACATCTTACTTGTATTTTTGCCGCTTAATTACACCTGTTGCTCGCAGTTCGGATGTGAATAATCCTGAGCTTGAACTCCACTTCTGTACAGGAACTCCTCTCATATATACTATCCGAACCAAAAGGCATGGCCAAATACGAACGTTCATTGGTCGTACGTGCACGAATATTTCCAAGACTAATATCTTGTGCATGCATGCTATTTGCTCTTCTTTTATTGGTGTATATATGTGTATATATCCTTGAACACCAAGCACGTGAGCCTCAGTTTCTGCTCCCTTGAATGTGGTGGAGCACAATGGCTGCAGCTTTTGATCTTCTCCTTCACGTAAAAAACCTGGTATGCATGCGTCATAGATGTGAAGAATCACAGATCTCATCCGTGCCATACAATGTTCTTAAGCCGATTACCGTATCCGATCTTCTCCTGAATAACCGATCCGTGATATCTCATCAGCTTATGAGGAAACAAGCATGTCATCAGTCTAAGGATAGGGTTCTTAGTCGATTTGGAATTTTCCAAGCCAATGACCGATGCGTGTCTGACACCTGCATGCATGGTTTCCAATTTGAATCATCATTTAATTTGTTCTTCGGACTTCTTCCTGGTCGGTATATTCCACTTATTAGATATGTGCTCGTCGAGGCCTGCATCTGTATAGATGATTCCCAATGACCTCATTTATCATCTTTCTTCAGCACACTGCTATGTATTGAAATATTTTGCCTTTGCTCTCGTAGCATATATGTTTAGCAGATGAACTAATTCCTTAAAATCGGCAAATCATATCTGGTTTCCGTGCGGCTCGTATTTGCCAGGATCTCTTGGATACTCTACAGCTTCCATAACGTTCAATGTCCTTCGTCAGCACCATCGGAAGTCAAGATACGACTCAGCTTCAAAATCATCGTGCAAGATATCTAGCCGAACCAATAATGGACATCAGCCTCTGTTGATTCAATACATGGCCTTTTTTCTTCTTTATTGAATAAATCTGAATAGAACTTTCTCCCATGACCGACAAATCCTCTTGAGGTTTTTGGACAACGAGGCATGGTTTTGTTTTAACTTAAGAGTTGCCACTGTAGGTTGCCGAAACCATCGGCTATTTATTTGTAAGACAGCCAATGCTTCCCTTGGATAGCCGATCTGCACTTTTGCCGATTAGCTACTATCCATTACCTCTTCCGAATAGCCGATCCTGTTAGGCTCGAAATAGTCGCTAGCCTTTCTTATGCTTCTTTGGAATCCTAGAAATTTATTTCAATCTTCACGCGTCGATCTAATTCAGCATTGAGGTTAGCAGCCGACTCAATTTTAGGACAGCTGATCTCCATAACTCTGTTTAATCGGCTACTAACACTTGCCATAGAACTTTCCCGAATCAAAGTCAACATCAGGCACTTCGGTCATGAAAACTTGGAAGCCTTGCCTCTTGCTTGCACCGACTTTGAATTCCTGCGTAAGGCCTCCTGACGCATAGTATCGGCAAAAATAGCCGATTGCTTGCTTGGCCACGTACTCCCTTTGGACTCCTGAAAGCTTCCCCTGTCTTCACGTTCGAACTCCATCAATCCTTGTGTTACCTTTGGCCAAACAACAGTATCTTTCTTGCTAATATGATCTTCTTGATTTGTCTGATCTTGTACATGGAAAGTGATCTCATCGGCTTTTACTGGACCGTGTGTCACTTTGCTCTTGCTGGCCAACCATATATCTTGGTTGTCCCTACCGCCGAGATTTTTTTGAGCGGGCCTGTCGAGTCATCGCTTGATGCGTCAGCTAAAAGGGAACAAAGCTAGCACCGGCCCCCCGAGCTAATTTGTGTATATTTCTTTTCATTCCTGGTAGAAGGCGTCATCAGCCTTTACTAGAACGTGTGCCAGACAGCCGATACAAATAGCCGATTTCTTCTTTTGATGTTGCCGTCGGCTATGTCCTTCCAATTTAGTGTACTGACACCTGTGTGGCTTCATGTACATCCTGGATTACTCTTCGAATCCTTAGCATGGTCACTTCTCAAAACTTGATGAGTATTCTTGCAATTCCGTTTTATTGGCCGACTTGACGTACTGTCCGATCAAATACTTATTGTCATGGGTGAATACTGTGCGGTCCCACTAGGCGTGCCAAAAAGTGTGTTGACACAAAATGTGACCCTCTGTGCCAATCACACAGCAAGCCGGAAAGCGTGGCTTCAATCGGGTGCCCGGGCGTTTCTGAATCCGAAAGCGTGCCAGTCGGTTTGACCTGAAAGCCAACAAGGGATAAACTGTGAGAGCAAAAGCTGGAACATGCCGGGTGAGACCAGACAGTTCCATATTTACGGCCCTGAAGCCACTTACGATGACATACAGCTATAGAAGCTGTCTGCCAAGCATGTTCATGAAGCCATTCGGCTAGATCAGGATGTAAGCATGTAAACTGTAACTTGCCGAATAAACAAATAACGAAGGCATGCATGAATGAATAACAATTGGTCATGTATATGATTTATGAAGGAACGTGATCTAGACCAAAGATATCATCAAGCATGGTAAATTATCAACAGGTAGTTCGTAAATATAAATCTATCTAAACAACGCATGCATAGGCCCAATTCGGCTAGTCTGCCGCACGTCTAGCCTTCATAAACCCGTCAAGCATAAACCCAAGCAAGTTAATCCACCGCATAATACTGCTTGCTACGAATCTCATCACTTCTTACTACTAGATTAATCCACCGCATGATACGATCTAGTGATAAGAAGCTAAAAGCATGCATATATCCAAACAGATCTATAAATACTCATTACTCGTGTAAGCATAACCATATTCGGCAAGATTGCCGAATTGGGGTCCATGAAGCAGGAACAAGACAAGCAAACCGATCTAAACCTAATAAAACCTGCATCTGCCGCACGATACCCAGTCCCATCAGGATCAAAACGAATCTAACAATGTATTGAACCCACAGCATGTAACAACCTAGATTGATCTGATTCGGCTATACAATTATATGATCTATCTCATAAAGCATTAAGAACAAACGGATCTATCAGATAAAGCCGAAGCATATCAATCTAGATTGGGCAAAAGAGTGTTGCATGTATATAAATTAACATAACAAACACATGATAACTTAATGAATCTACTAGACTGCCACATCTAATAGAGCCGATAACTATCTTTATTTGTGTCTCAATCCGCCGCACGATACAAGACATAAACAAAGACTTCCCGTCATTAGCTCAAATCCACCGCATGATACTAAGCTAAACGTACGAGACTACTTGCATCAGATCTAAATCCGCCGCACGATACTAGACATGATAACAAGGTTGCCGGGACTTACGGAGGTCGATGGATCGATGATTCCTCTCGTAGAAACTCGACGACACGACTAGATGGACTCGAAGGGTGACGCGGGCGCCGTTGTATTGATGTAGGCTGTGCGTGTTCCCTCTCCCCTTTTACAATGGCTAGGGCCTCATATTTATAGCCCTGTGCTGACTAACCTCTAAAGATCCCGTACATGACTTGCCTAGCTAATAACAGTATGGAAATATTAAAATATACAGACTCTATTTTTCCTTTGCGTAGAGCCTTGGCGTTGAAGCTTCCGTGGCCGAGGCGTCGTCCTCCTTGTTCGGACTCAAACAAATACGCCATCTTGCCGTGTGCACATACGTGTAGAATACACAGGACATTCTCCAAACTCCCATACAAGCACGTATTCTTTAGGCCGATCTTCGTCTTCAGCAATCACGAACAACCGTGTACACCGTGCGCTTTCCTTAATCTCATAGCCGCAAACCATCCGTATATGGGCATCCCAAGCCGAACATATATGTACGTACGTCTCCTCAATAGCCGATCAACATTTGCCGATTCCGAGTTTGGTTTGCCGATTCTGACAACACATACGCATAAGAATATCCTCTTCCCAATGATATTTTCGGCTGACCAAATTTCGGTGTCAACACATGGATTCCGTGACCAATGAGGCCAGGTATTTCTGGCTAAAAACCCACAAGGCTCTGGGCATCTTATATGGCTATTCTTGCCAGCAAATTTATACTTGGAGAATATGTGTGCAGACAACGACCATTTGTGCAGCTTAATCGGAGGTTTTCCATGGTCCAACACCGTGGATGTAATTAACTGGCGGCTTTGCGAGGCCCCGGGAACAACAACTTTTCAATCAACAATCGCCTGGTTAGTCCGATGTATTAGGCGCAACTCAATGTAATCTCAGTGGGAATGTGTACTTTGTAATTCTCCAAAGAAATTAATAAAGATCCGAGTTCCCTGAATTATTGTTGTCCTTTTATTAATTATTTGTATACTTATGTATACTGGCACGCCCGCATATTTATTTATTCAGTTGCGCTTTAGGACCTACTCCCTAGTCAGGAGCAGTTTCCTTTTGCCGAGACACTCCCTCTCTATTGCGTCTTTGCGAAATCCGTTTGAATCAACTTGTTCTTTATAGTGAGGAGATCATTTCTACCGAAGGAATTCATCTAACTCCTCACGAACAAGTAGATCGGGTTGATTTCGTTTTCGGGACGCTTTTTCGTTCATACTCCTTCCCTTTTGATTTTCCGTTGTTTGAATCGATTTGAGTGGATGATTTCTTGGGATAGTCTCCTAACTACCTCGTGATCATCTTCTCCAAGTTTGGGAACGTGGGATTGTGATTTGATTCGAATTTGGGAGGATTCGTGTGAGAGACAACCAAATTCGCCCTCACTGGGTGTTGGCGGACAGTCCGCCACCCAGGGGCGCGGACAGTCCGCGCGTCGGGGACGAGCCGGTCCAGTGGCTCTGTTCTTCGGCCATTTTGGCTTTTGGTTGACCGGCGGACAGTCCGCCGTTGGAGTTCGCGGACAGTCCGGGAACGTCCAGGGACTTGCAGCAACAGTGCTGTTTCGGGGATTTGGCCGGCAGACAGTCCGACATCCCCCCGCGGGCAGTCCGCGGTTGGGTCGGACAGTCTAGGACCGTACTGGCGGACAGTCCGGAAGTCGGTTGCTTGTTGAGTTTTAGTGCGTTCGCTCTCCGGACTTCTTCGCTTGGTTTCCGGACTTCTCGGTTGGCTTCTTAGTTCACCTAGGAACCTAACTAAGTATCCTTGCTACTTGTTAGCATCAGTATTTGGGGATTTCCCGACGTAGCCATCAATCTACGTTTGGGACTCGGTTTCTAAGGATCAAACTTGTGCCGGTGCTCTTGGCTTTTGGTTTGCTATCGCTTTGTGGGGCCTCGCTGTGATCCTAGGGATCATCCACCCTCTTCCAAGGGTCGTGGGCATCACAGTTTCAATCGAAGCTTTCGGGGGTTGATTTTGGGGACAAAAGGCCAAAGTTTCGAGAGAAATTTTTGAGCTCCCATTCACCCCCCCTCTGGTCGCCTTGCTATTGCATTATCGGTCCTTCAATTGGTATTGGAGCAGGTTAAGGATCTTTCACCTTAGCTGGTTCTAGATCCACAGAAGGCGACATGGATCACGGCGTGGGCAAACCGCTGTTTTTCGATGGGACGAACTATGCGTATTGGAAGATACGCATGTCGGCCTATCTGTAGAGTTTGGGTGCTTCCATCTGGGATATTTGCAACTCTGCCGATTACGTGGTCTTGGCTGCTCGTGTCTCTCAGCATCAGATCGATGAGCACGATGCCAATAGCCAAGCCCGTAATGCTCTTTTCTCATGCTTGAGCATGAGTGAGTTTGATCGTGTTTCTCACCTCGCTACGGCTCGGGAGATTTGGGCTACCCTCATGCGTTTCCATGAGGGAACCTCTCAAGTCAATGAAGGACCGAGAAGCTACCCGAAAGCGACCAGAGGGGGGGTGAATGGGAGCTTCAAAATTTCCTTGCGGAAACTAGATGCCACTGTCCCAAACTCAACCCCAAATGCAAACCCTAGAGTCGACAAGTGTCCACGACCCTAGATGTAGGGTGGATGCTTCCTAGAAGCACAGCGGGACACTAGACAATCCTAGAAAGCCAACCCAAAAGACGGAACTCGAATCCGTTGACGAACGAACGAACCGCGAACGAATCGGCGCGAAACAGCTACGACCGGACTCTGGCCAGCGTCCGGTCAGCAGAGACCGGACGCGTCCGGTCGTCCAAAATCGGCTCTGGAACCTTACTGTTCGCGACCGGACTCACGAGTACGGAGCGTCCGGTCGTGTACAGTGCGTCCGGTCGAAACCGACAAAGCCAGGAACAGTGCAAGCGTAGCGTCCGGTCGAAATGCAAACAGAGCGTCCGGTCGAGAGCGTCCGGTCAGTACGCAGAAAAGCTTGGCGCCGTGCTCAACGACCGGACTCTGAAAGCGTGCGTCCGGTCAGCCCGACAGAGCGTCCGGTCATCCCGCGACTGCACTGAAACTCCGGCGATTCAACCCGATCTCCTCCGAATCAAGTGCTCTAGGCTTGGGATTCGATCTGAGGAGTCACAAGGAGGTTAGTGAGCTATCTCTAAGAGATCATGGCTCGAACCTAACTCCAAATCGGTGAATCGAAGGAATTCGGGGGAAAGAAGAAAAAGAGACCCGAAACTAAAACTTGATCGATCTCCTAGACCGTGAGGTTAGAGATGATTTCTTTCGGTGGAAAGAAGTGCCTCACGATCTAGAGCAACTCAGTTCAAACGGAATCGTGAAAGATGAACCGAGCACAAAGATCAAGCGACGGGAAAACTCAAGGCACAAAGCAATCCGCGAAGAACATGATGAACATGAAATTAAAACGCGAATTGACACCAAGAGATGGGATCCAAGGTGAGGATACGGCCTCACTTCCTCGAATCAACAGTACACAGAGTGGAGTCTCTCTGCGGATCTCAACTAGCTAAAGCAGGGGATGGGAGAGTGGAAGCCCTAGCAAATGAAAGCTCTAACTGCGATTGGAATTGAGATAGGGAGGAGGGTGTCTCCCCTAGACTACTTATACTAACCTAGCCTAAGTCTATTTCCTACTCTACCCCTCTCTACTCTAATTTACAGAGCGGACCAGCCTAACCCTAAGGCTATTCTAGTCCACCCGCTGGTGGTAGGTAGATCCGACGGCCACGCCCGCACGGTCTTCCGCGTCGCCTCCACGCAACCTTCAGATCGCCGCCACGTGCCGCCACCACTCTGCACCCCCGGTTTTGTGGCCCAAACCGGGAAACCAGCCTTTTCCATCAGCCCCCGGTTTTGAGGCCCAAACCGGGAAACCAGCCTCCAGCCCGAGTTTTGTGGCCCAAACTCGGAAACCCGCAGCGCCCGAGTTTTGAGGCCCAAACTCGGAAACCGGCCCACGCCCAGGTTTTGAGGCTCAACCTGGAAACCGTCGCGCCCAGGTTTTGTGGCTCAACCTGGAAACCCAGCACCCAGGTTTTGAGGCCCAAACCTGGAAACCGTCCACCGTTGGTTTTTCCCGGGCTCTACCAACAAACCGGCGTCGTAGAGGGGATGCACCGCCTGTGCACCCCTTCCACCGACATGATCGCACTTCTCCGCTTGTCGCTGTCGCAGGCTGCCAGCCACCACAGCTGATCCTCCGGCCTCCAGTCCATCAGTCCAAGTCCACGTCCGCCCTTCACCGTCCGATACATCGGCATGGCACGTCCGCCGCACGGCACGCCCATCCTTCATCGCGCCCGGTCCGTCGGCACGACACGTCGCAACTTGACCTTCACCCGCCATCGACCACTGTCTCCGTGCTCGACACCTGCACAACACAAGCCAAAGAACATGCGCATCATCTCCGTTGACAATCACTCATCACACAGAGACTCGGCATACACCCATGTATCCGCAATCTCCCCCTTGATGAGTGCATTGTCAACTCCACAACAAATCATGAATAAGAAGAAGGAGGTAGGAAGGAGTGAGAAGAGAAAACCCAACCAAATGACCCAAAAGCCTAACAAAAACCAAGGAAGGTCAAGTGGATGAAGCGAAAACTTGGTCCCCAAAGACATGGGCAACGGCTCGACGCAACCAAGCAAAGCAAAGCTAGCCCTCAAGAAGAGGTAGAACAGGCTCAACACCGCTAGCAGATACCAATTGAAGATCGGAGGACAACAGAAACAAAATGCTAGTCCCTCAAGACAGAGGCAACGGCTCAACACAACTAGCAAGAAAATCACTCCGAACCAATTGGAAATCAACCCAAACCAAAAGGGAAAGCACACCAGACGATACCAATTGAAAGCCAAATGAAAAAGCTTATGAAAGCTCATGAAAAGCTAGGAACGTTTGCTAGTCCCTCAAGACAGAGGCAACGGCTCAACACAACTAGCAAACTCCCCCTCGACAATTGCAAGCAACTGGGACAAATAATTCTCCCCTTAGTTGATCAACACAGGGGCATATGATTTGCATAAATTTCTCCCCCTAGTTGAAAATGCACTTATCAAGGCCAAAAGGTATCGGAGAAGCAACTCCCTTCACACAAACTCCCTCTGAACACAAGATCTCCTTCCAAAATGCATATGAAGTCAAAATGCAAGTTAGGAGCTTCAAGTATATAGTCAAAAGAGTGCAAAGATGCTCTAATCAGTATAGCTCCGACATCTCAATTAAGCACTCAAATAGCAAAGGCTCAAACTGATCACTTATTCGAAATATGAAGCATAGGAGCATGTGAGCAGTTTTAAGCCAAAAAGGATAGTCACCATCAAAATAGCACTAGACATGTATAGAAGGAATCCAAACAAGTGCTAAACATATATACAAAGTGAACTACCCCTAGCAAAGTTCAATCATCATGCATAGGAATGAAGCATATACTTGTGATTTCAAATTCATATCGGAGTTGCAGCGGTAAAAGAGTTCACAAGTTCATTTTTAGCATGTGATTGCGAGAGGTTGAAAGCTTGTCATCGCCTAACTTTTCAACCGTGCGAAGCCTATGCCGAAGCAATCAGAAGCTTAAAGCAACGGTTTCGGTCATACACTACATGGCTCAAGTTTAACTCAAGGTGCAATGAGAAACAGTCTCAATACCATGAGGTGTTGACAAGCAATCCCATCTCGATCTTTTCAATTCAACAATACTTGGTTCAGATCTTAAGCAAGTTATGAACAACCAAGCAAGTGAATGACTCAGAACTAGAGACATAGCAACCTAGCATATATGAAAAGCAGGAATGGACTCAACACACCCTACACATGCTAGTTGCATATCTCAATGGTGAACATTTTCAGATTTATATACATTAGGCATAATTCACCATTCCAAAAATAGCTCGCTCATAACATGTAACAGTGATCAGAAGGAGCATAAGCTACAAGCATCATCATAAGTATCGGAGCAATACTAACAAGAGCATAATTACATTCTAGTGAATATAGACATGAAGCTCAGAATGTAAATGCGTATGCCCGACACAAAACTGAAAGAAAGAAGATACCAATTGGAAGGACTCAAGAAACTCAAAAGAAAAGAGCCTCAAAATAAAAGAGTCAGTCTGTACATCTCAAAATGCTTCCCCCATCTAAAAGGGGAAACACACACCAAGCTCACCCCTCAACCTATTAAAGGTTGATTCGTCTAAAGGCTTGGTGAAAATATCAGCCAATTGGTGATGAGTATCGACATGGCGAAGGTCGATATCACCCTTCTCCTGGTGGTCTCGCAAGAAATGAAAGCGCACATCAATGTGTTTGGTTTTCGAGTGAAGCACGGGGTTCTTAGCAACGCTAATGGCACTCGTGCTGTCACAAAGCAAAGGAACTCGAGTAAAGCTCAAACCAAAATCACGCAAAGTGGCCATCATCCAGAGTAACTGGGAACAGCAGCTAGCCGCAGCAACATATTCAGCCTCCGTGGTAGACTGAGCGACACTAGACTGCTTGCGAGAAGACCACGATACAAGAGAAGACCCAATAAACTGGCAAGTCCCAGAAGTGGACTTGCGCTCAATGCGACAACCAGCAAAATCAGCATCAGAAAAGCCACAAAGCGAGAGGGTGGAAGAAGCAGAATACCAAATCCCGAACTCAGGCGTGAAACGAAGGTACCTGAAGATGCGCTTCACCGCCTGACGGTGAGAAGTGCGTGGCGAAGCCTGAAAGCGCGCGCACAAGCACACGGCGAACTGAATGTCCGGCCGTGTCGCCGTCAGGTAGAGCAGCGATCCAATCATGCTGCGGTACTCCTTCTGGTCCACTGCTTCTCCATCCGTGTCGGCATCCAGGGCAGTCGTCGTCGACATGGGCGTCGGAAGAGGCTTGGCCTCACCCATGTCGAACCGCTTCAGCAAGTCCCTCGTGTACTTGCCCTGGTGCACAAACGTCCCCTCTCGGGATTGCTTAATTTGCAACCCGAGAAAGAAGGTCAGCTCGCCCATCATGCTCATCTCGAACTCCCTGCTCATAGTATCTGCAAACTTGGCAACCAAAGCGTGAGAAGAACCACCGAAAATGATATCATCCACGTAAATTTGGACCAAGAGAGTATCTTTGCCTTGCTTGAGGAGAAAGAGCGTTTTATCAACACATCCCATTTTAAAACCCTTAGCTAGCAAAAAGGTTTTTAATCTCTCATACCAGGCTCTAGGGGCTTGTTTCAAACCATACAAAGCTTTGTGGAGTTTAAAGACATGGTTTGGAAACTTGGGATTTTCAAAACCGGGGGGTTGCTGGACATAGACCTCCTCCTCAATGTAGCCGTTTAAGAAGGCACTCTTGACATCCATTTGAAAAAGTTTGAAACCCATGGATGCAGCATAAGCCAAGAGTATCCTAATAGCCTCCAAACGAGCTACAGGAGCGAAGGTCTCCTCATAATCTATCCCCTCCTTCTGACTATAACCCTTTGCTACAAGCCGGGCCTTGTTTCTCACAATGTGGCCCTCCTCTCCTTGCTTGTTTTTAAATACCCATTTTGTCCCAATAGGTTTACAGTCAGGAGGTGGTGGCACTAGAACCCAAACCCGATTTCGCTCAAAGTTCTCTAGCTCCTCATGCATGGCATTGACCCAATCCGGATCCGTCAATGCGTGTCCAACATCTCGGGGTTCAAAAGACGCAACAAAAGCAGAATGAGCAAAGTGCGAGATGTGCTGTGACCTGGAGCGAGTAACTCGCTCGTCGATGTCGCCGATCATCTGTTCAGGGGGGTGCTGGCGCTGGATATGTCGTGGCGCCTCCCGGGAAGAAGTGACCTCCCCCTCAACAGCAGCTGGTTCCACCCCGGGTACAAAAGGTACCGCGCGAGGTGGAGGATCCCACGGCCCCCAGGAAGAAGAAGTGTCGGGGCCGTGAGTCGTCGTCGAGGCCGCCCTTTGCGGCACGGCAGGTGGAGGGGGTGCTGGATCATCTATATCTTCAGCACCCTCGTCCTCATCATCAAAAAGAGGCTCTCCAACCTCATGATCACCTGCACGCTCAAAACGAGAAGAGGGACAAACAAGAGTCTCGTCGAAGGTGACATCTGATGTCTCCATGACTCGGTTAGTGTCAAGGTTAAGTACACGATAAGCTCGAGTGTGAGTGCCATAACCCAAAAACACACCGTCAGAAGAACGAGACTCAAACTTGTCCAGGTTGCCTTTCTTCAATATAAAACAGTGGCAACCAAAGACTCTAAAATAACTCACCTTGGGCTGGCGACCAAAATGCAACTCATAAGAGGTCTTCTTCAAAAACGCTCTCAGAAAAATGCGATTCGAAATGTAGCATGCAGTGTTCATAGCTTCGGCCCAAAAACGCCTAGGAGTCCTATGCTCATCAAGCATCGTCCTGGCCATCTCAACAAGGGTCCGATTCTTCCTCTCTACAACACCATTTTGAGGTGGTGTATAGGGGGAAGAAAACTGATGCTCCAAACCAAGGCGGTTACAAAACTTCTCAAAATCCGAATTTTTAAACTCGGAACCATTATCACTCCGAATAGCTCGCATCGAGTTCAAAGGGAACTCGTTCTGAAGACGCAAAATCAGATTGCGAGCAAATGAGAAAGTCTCGGTCTTCTCAGCTAAAAAGAAGACCCACGAATATCTCGAAAAGTCGTCAACAACAACCAAAACATACCACTTGCCACCAACCGAGCTCACCCGAGCCGGACCAACAAGGTCCATGTGTAAAAGCTCTCCAGGGTGCGAGGTCATGACCTTAGTCACCGGATGGTGGGGAGCAGCAACCATCTTCCCATGTCTGCAAGAATGGCAAACTAGATCCTTCTCCATCGAAAGCTTGGGCAATCCTCGGATTAGGCCAAGTGAGCTAAGTCTTGCAAGCAAGTCGAAGCTTAAATGACCGAGCCTCCTATGCCACTTCCAAAGATCGGAGGAAGAAGGACTAGCCAAAAGACAGCGAGAAGATCCAAACGACTTTGAGAAATTCGCGCGAAAGACATTCCCAAAGGGTGAAATCAGACATACAAGATCACCCTGAGGATCTAAGATCCGGCTAAGGTTCGGTTTGAAACGAATCTCATAGCCTTCACGAAAAAGTTGCGAAACAGAAAGCAAGTTGAAATGCAGGTTAGAAACAAGAGCAACCTCGCGCAACACAAAGTGCTCATTAACCCGCACTGCACCAACGGACAATACCTTGCCCTTACCTTTGTCGCCGAAGGTTATGTACTCTTTTCCGGCGACCGGACTATGGCTGGAGAACCATTTGGCATTTCCGGTCATGTGCCTCGAGCAACCGGAATCCACAAGCCAAATGTCCTCCAACCGCTCCTCCTACATCAATAAAAAGACATAGGGTGAACATACGGTCCAACACTGGGGTTAGTAAGATAAGAAGGAAACCAGTGTTGGGCCGGCTGCTCAAAAGAACGGTCAGTGTAAAAACCATCCTGTCTAGGGGGATAGCGATCACCACGCACAGGAAAACGTGGTCCGCTGGGGAAGAAGCGCTCACCGCGAAACTCTACCTGCGGTGGGAGAAAGCGCTCAACAAAGCCTCCGCCACGGGGTCCGTTACATGCAAAAGCAGGACCCCGTCGGGCACGCTCTCTACGAGGTTTACGCCTAGGAGCCTGGGGCTCAACTGCTCTAGCGTCTCTCCTCGGAGCTCTCTCCTGCCTAGGCCTAACAAACTGAGGTGCTGGACCTCTAGGCCTAGTCTCCCTCCTAGGGGCTCTCTCCTGCTGCCTAGGCTGGGTATGCTTCCCTCCAGACCTAGCAGCTCTCCCCTGAGGCTTCGGAGCATGTCCACCACGAGCTGGGTGAAACATGTCCGGGTTCTGCATCTCCCTAGCTCGGCGCGCCTCTCTCCTGCGCCTAAAGCAGAACTCACTCAGGTGACCATCCCGCCCACAAAAGTCACACTGAAACCTCACCGCGCGCAAAGGGGGTTGTTGGTTTGCAGGGATGTGGGTATGGTTCACCTTGCCCTTGCCCTTCTGTGGCAACTCCTCTCGGATGGGTGGCATTGTGTCAAGCTTGTTCTTTAGGTGATTGGGCTTGGGTTGCCATTGTGGATTCTTGGGTGGAGCCTTGGGGGGTTCAACTACAACTCCATCCTTGGTGACAGGCTTGGCAGGCTCTTTGGGTGGAAGCTTGGTTAGTTTGGGAGTAGTGGTGGAGTTGGGCTTCTCACAGGGGTTCAGACCACTAGACTCTCCAATCTTACCAAAAGCTGAAAGATCAATACTCTGGCCAAGACCTACACCAGGAGCCCCAGCAGCTCGCTTGAATTGGGAGATCATCATCCCGAGCTGAGGCTCACCACAAGACACCCATGACAAGACGGTCCGAAGGTATGTGTTTTCCTCCTCGGTACGCACCTTGTCATGCCTCACATTGGCCATCTCCTGCTCCAGGCCCTCACACAAAGCACACCTCTTGACACAAGTGCTATCCGAGCCGGCCTTCTCAAAAGACTCAAGCTTGGCATTCTTCTCTGCCAACTCGGTTTGCAAGACAGGACAAGTCTTGCACGCACCCAACAGCTGCGGTCTAGCTCGGAGCTCATCCACCTCATCTACCAGCGCAGCATACTTACTCCTCAGAGTGAGAAGATCCGTCATGTGCGCGGCGCAACTCTCGCACTCCAATTCCTCCGACACAACCACGGTGGACCGAGCGAACTCAAGCTCCTTCACCGTGTCCTCCCACTTCTGCCTAAACTCCTTGCGCTCTCTAGCGGCACGCCTAAGCAACTTGTCTTGACTAAGGAGGGCAGCAGTCAACTTCTCAACCTCGGAGGAAAGCTCGTCGTAGGTGAGAGATACCTGGGAGGTGTCGTCGTCGTCGTCGTTCCGAGGGGTACGCTCCGGCTCGCCGTCGACCTCATCTCCGAGCGCCATGGTACACAGGCCTTCGTCGCCGGCGAAGAAGCACAAGCCGTTGAACGTGTCCTCCAGCTTCTTCTTCTCGGACTCGTCATCACTCGATCGAGCGGAGTCGTCATCCGAGCCGTCGACGTCGCTGAGCGTGGCGAAGAACGCTCGCTGCTCAGCCTGCTGCTTCTCCAAGTACTTCTTCTTGATGTACTCTTTGTTGAAGCCGCCCCGCTTCTTGTGCCTTGGGGGAACGTGCTTCTCCTTGTACTTGGAGTCACGCCTGTGGCCGTGATCGCCCTTCCCAAGATGCTTGTTCTTCTTCTTGGGGCAGTCGGCGATGAAGTGGTCGGGGTCGCCGCACTCGTAGCATCCGGTGCGTCCTCCTCCGCGACGACGGTTCATGCGGTTGTTGTGGAACCGCGAGAACCGGTTGGCAAGCAAAGCCAACTCGTCGTCTCCCAAAGACTCCAGCTGGTCCTCTGTCACAGAAAAGAGAGAAGAAAGCGCAAAGCCAGCTGAGGGGTTAGAGGAAGAGCCGGAAACCAAAGCCATGGACGGGCGAGAAGGATTTTCAAAAGAAGCCCTCGCCATAGCATCAATCTCACTGGACTTGAGCTTACTGAAGAGCTCGTCGCAGGTGAGGGTCTCATAGTTCGGCGATTCGATGATTGCCTGAACCTTGGAGTCCCACACCGAACGGTCAAGAGTGTGCAAAAGCTTCAAAGCACGCTCATGATCGTCAAATGGCAACTGCTCTCTGTTAGCCCTCATCCTGTTGACAATCACCTGAAAGCGAGCGAATAAACTTTCTATGCTCTCGCCAGGTTGATGTCTAAAGTTCTCATACTCTCGCTTGAACGACTCGTAGAGTCGGGTTTTGACTTGAGAGGTGCCCTCATGAAAACGCATGAGAGTGTCCCAGATCTCCCGAGCCGTAGCGAGGTGAGAAACACGATCAAACTCACCCATGCTCAAACAAGAGAAAAGAGCATTACGGGCTCGGCTATTGGCATCGTGCTCATCGACCTGCTGTTGAGTCACACGAGCAGCCAAGACCACGTAATCAGGGGAGTTGCAAATATCCCAGATTGAAGCGCCCAAGCTCTGCAAATAGGCCGACATACGTATCTTCCAATACGCATAGTTCGTCCCATCGAAAAACGGCGGTTTGCCCACGCCGCGATCCATGTCGCCTTCGGTGGATCTGGAACCGGCTAAGGTGGAAGATCCTTAACCCGCTCCGATACCAATTGAAGGACCGAGAAGCTACCCGAAAGCGACCAGAGGGGGGGTGAATGGGAGCTTCAAAATTTCCTTGCGGAAACTAGATGCCACTGTCCCAAACTCAACCCCAAATGCAAACCCTAGAGTCGACAAGTGTCCACGACCCTAGATGTAGGGTGGATGCTTCCTAGAAGCACAGCGGGACACTAGACAATCCTAGAAAGCCAACCCAAAAGACGGAACTCGAATCCGTTGACGAACGAACGAACCGCGAACGAATCGGCGCGAAACAGCTACGACCGGACTCTGGCCAGCGTCCGGTCAGCAGAGACCGGACGCGTCCGGTCGTCCAAAATCGGCTCTGGAACCTTACTGTTCGCGACCGGACTCACGAGTACGGAGCGTCCGGTCGTGTACAGTGCGTCCGGTCGAAACCGACAAAGCCAGGAACAGTGCAAGCGTAGCGTCCGGTCGAAATGCAAACAGAGCGTCCGGTCGAGAGCGTCCGGTCAGTACGCAGAAAAGCTTGGCGCCGTGCTCAACGACCGGACTCTGAAAGCGTGCGTCCGGTCAGCCCGACAGAGCGTCCGGTCATCCCGCGACTGCACTGAAACTCCGGCGATTCAACCCGATCTCCTCCGAATCAAGTGCTCTAGGCTTGGGATTCGATCTGAGGAGTCACAAGGAGGTTAGTGAGCTATCTCTAAGAGATCATGGCTCGAACCTAACTCCAAATCGGTGAATCGAAGGAATTCGGGGGAAAGAAGAAAAAGAGACCCGAAACTAAAACTTGATCGATCTCCTAGACCGTGAGGTTAGAGATGATTTCTTTCGGTGGAAAGAAGTGCCTCACGATCTAGAGCAACTCAGTTCAAACGGAATCGTGAAAGATGAACCGAGCACAAAGATCAAGCGACGGGAAAACTCAAGGCACAAAGCAATCCGCGAAGAACATGATGAACATGAAATTAAAACGCGAATTGACACCAAGAGATGGGATCCAAGGTGAGGATACGGCCTCACTTCCTCGAATCAACAGTACACAGAGTGGAGTCTCTCTGCGGATCTCAACTAGCTAAAGCAGGGGATGGGAGAGTGGAAGCCCTAGCAAATGAAAGCTCTAACTGCGATTGGAATTGAGATAGGGAGGAGGGTGTCTCCCCTAGACTACTTATACTAACCTAGCCTAAGTCTATTTCCTACTCTACCCCTCTCTACTCTAATTTACAGAGCGGACCAGCCTAACCCTAAGGCTATTCTAGTCCACCCGCTGGTGGTAGGTAGATCCGACGGCCACGCCCGCACGGTCTTCCGCGTCGCCTCCACGCAACCTTCAGATCGCCGCCACGTGCCGCCACCACTCTGCACCCCCGGTTTTGTGGCCCAAACCGGGAAACCAGCCTTTTCCATCAGCCCCCGGTTTTGAGGCCCAAACCGGGAAACCAGCCTCCAGCCCGAGTTTTGTGGCCCAAACTCGGAAACCCGCAGCGCCCGAGTTTTGAGGCCCAAACTCGGAAACCGGCCCACGCCCAGGTTTTGAGGCTCAACCTGGAAACCGTCGCGCCCAGGTTTTGTGGCTCAACCTGGAAACCCAGCACCCAGGTTTTGAGGCCCAAACCTGGAAACCGTCCACCGTTGGTTTTTCCCGGGCTCTACCAACAAACCGGCGTCGTAGAGGGGATGCACCGCCTGTGCACCCCTTCCACCGACATGATCGCACTTCTCCGCTTGTCGCTGTCGCAGGCTGCCAGCCACCACAGCTGATCCTCCGGCCTCCAGTCCATCAGTCCAAGTCCACGTCCGCCCTTCACCGTCCGATACATCGGCATGGCACGTCCGCCGCACGGCACGCCCATCCTTCATCGCGCCCGGTCCGTCGGCACGACACGTCGCAACTTGACCTTCACCCGCCATCGACCACTGTCTCCGTGCTCGACACCTGCACAACACAAGCCAAAGAACATGCGCATCATCTCCGTTGACAATCACTCATCACACAGAGACTCGGCATACACCCATGTATCCGCAGTCAAAACCCGTCTCTATGAGTCCTTCAAGCGAGAGTATGAGAACTTTCGACATATGTCTGGTGAGAGCATAGAAAGTTTATTTGCTCGCTTTCAGGTGATTGTCAACAGGATGAGGGCAAACAAGGAGCTGTTGCCTTTCGACGATCATGAGAGGGCTTTGAAGCTTTTACATACTCTTGATCGGTCGGTGTGGGATTCCAAGGTTCAGGCGATCATCGAATCGCCTAACTATGAGACCCTCACATGCGACGAGCTCTTTAGTAAGCTCAAGTCCAGCGAGATCGATGCCATGGCGAGGGCTTCCTATGAAAATCCTTCTGGCCCGTCAATGGCTTTGCTTTCTGGCTCTTCTGCTAACACCTCTGGAGGCTTTGCACTTTCCTCTCTTCTTTCTGTCACAGAGGAGCAGCTGGAGTTCATGGGGGATGACGAGCTAGCTCTGCTCGCCAACCGGTTCTCGCGGTTCCACAACAACCGCATGAACCGTCGCCGCGGAGGAGGACGCTCGGGATGTTTCGATTGCGGCGACCCCAACCACTTCATCGCCAATTGCCCGAAGAAGAACAAGCAGATCTTCGGCAAGGTGGATCATGGGCACAAGTACGACTCCGGCAAGCGCAAGGAGAAGTACGTCCCCGCAAAGCACAAGCAGAAGGGCGGCTTCAACAAGGAGTACATCAAGACCAAGTACTTGGAGAAGGCCCAAGCTGAGCAGCGTGCGTTCTTCGCCACGCTCAGCGACGTCGACGACTCGGATGACGACTCCGCTTCCTCAAGCGACGACGAGTCCGAAAAGAAGAAGAGGATCGAGGACAAGCTCAACGGCCTCTGCTTCTTCGCCGACGACGAGGGTTTCTGCACCATGGCCCTCGGCAAGGAGGTCGACTGCGAGCTGGAGGAGACCCCTCGGAACGACGATGACGACGACGACACCTCCCAGGTATCTCTGACCCCCGACGAGCTTTCTGCTGAGGTCAAGAAACTTACTGCCGCTCTCCTTAGTCAAAATAAGCTGCTTAGGCGTGCTGCTAGAGAGCGTAAGGAGTTTAGGCAGAAGTGGGAGGATACAGTGAAGGAACTTGAGTTTGCCAAGTCCACCGTGGTCGTTTCTGAGGAGGGCGAGTGCGAGATGTGCACCACGCACATGACTGACCTTCTCACTTTGAGAGGTAAGTATGTTGCGTTGGTAGGAGAGGTGGATGAGCTGAAGGCTAGATCCTTGCTGTTGGGTGCGTGCAAGTCCTGTGCGGGCTTGCAATCTGAGTTGGCAGAGAAGAATGCCAAGATTGTGTCTCTTGAGAAGGCCAGCTCGGGTAGCACTTGTGTATCTAGGTGCATTCTTTGTGAGGGTTTGGAGATGGAGATTGCAAACGTGAAGCATGACAAGATGCAAACTGAGGAGGAAAACACATGCCTTCGGACCATCTTGTCATGGGTGTCGAGTGGTGAGCCACAGCTCGGGATGATGATCTCCCAATTCAAGCGAGCTGCTGGAGGTCCAGGTGTAGGTTTTGCTCCGGGTGTTGATGTTTCGTCTTTTGGGAAGATTAGAGAGTCGAGTGGTCTTAACCCATGTGAGAAGCCCAACTCCACCACTACTCCCAAGCTTACCAAGATTCCACCCAAAGAGCCTCTCAAGCCTAACACCAAGGATGGGGTCTTTGTTGAACCTCCGAGAGCTCCACCCAAGAAACAATCATGGGCTCCCAGACCAAACCACCTCAAGAACAAGCTGGACACCATGCCACCCATTCAGGAGGAGCTTATGCCACAGAAGGGCAAAGTGATCCACACCCACTATCGTGAGTACCAACAACCCCCTTTGAGAGCGGTGAGGTACCATTGTGAGCACTGTGGGAGAGATGGACACTTCAGTGAGTTTTGCTTTCGGCGCAAGAGAGAGGCGCGCCGTGCAAAGGAGATGAACAACACGGACATGTACCATCCTTTCCATGATGTACATGTGTCGAATGTTCAGAGGCGTGCTGTTAGGCCTAGAGGTCCAGAACCTCAAGTTCCTAGGCCTAGGCAGCGGAGAGGTCGTGCCCGGTGGGAGCCTGCAGTTGTAGGCCATGGACCCTGTGGCGGTGGCTTTGTAGTTGAGCGTTTTCCTCCACCGTGTTTTGAGTATCGCGATGGACGCTCCTCCCTTAGCGGACCACGTTTTCCTCTACGTGGTGATCGTTCTTCCCGTAGGCGTGCTAGGAATGGTTTTTCTGCTAACCGTTCTTTTGAGCAGCCGACCCAACACTGGTATTCTCCCTACTTCACTAACCCCAGTGTTGGACCGTATGCTCACCCTATGTCTTTTTATTGATGTAGGTAAAACGATTGGAGAACGTTTGGTTGGTGGATTCCGGTTGCTCAAGGCACATCACCGGAAACGCCAAGTGGTTCTCCAGTCTTAGTCCGGTCGCCGGAAAGGAGTTTATCACTTTCGGCGACAATAGCAAAGGTAAAGTGTTGTCTCGTGGGTCGGTGCGAGTTAATGAGCACTTTGTGTTGCGCGATGTTTCTCTTGTTTCTAACTTGCATTTTAACCTTCTTTCTGTTTCACAACTCTTTGATGATGACTATGAGATTCGTTTTAAACCAAATCTCAGTCGTATTTTGGATCCTCAGGGCAATCTTGTGTGTTTGATTTCGCCCTTTGGAAAAGTCTTTCGTGTGAATTTCTCGGAGTCTTTTGGCATTTCTCGTTGTCTTGTGGCTGGACCTTCCTCCTCTGATCTTTGGAAGTGGCATAGGACACTTGGTCACCTGAGCTTCGACTTGCTTGCGAGGCTTAGTTCACATGGCCTAATCCGAGGATTGCCCAAGTTGTCCGTGGAGAAGGATCTTGTTTGCCATTCTTGTAGACATGAGAAGATGGTTGCCGCTCCCCACCATCCAGTGACTCAGGTCATGACCAAGCGCCCTGGAGAGCTTTTGCACATGGACCTTGTTGGTCCGGCTCGGGTGAGCTCGGTTGGGGGGAAGTGGTATGTGCTTGTTGTTGTTGATGACTTTTCGAGATATTCGTGGGTCTTCTTTTTAGCTGAGAAGACCGAGACTTTCTCCTTTGCTCGCAATCTGATTTTACGTCTTTAGAACGAGTTCCCTTTGAACTCGATGCCAGCTATTAGGAGTGATAATGGTTCCGAATTCAAGAATTCGGATTTTGAGAAGTTTTGTAACTCTTTGGGCTTAGAGCATCAGTTTTGTTCACCCTACACACCACCTCAGAATGGTGTTGTAGAGAGGAAGAATCAGACCCTTGTAGAGATGGCCAGGACAATGCTCGATGAGCATAGGACTCCTAGGCGTTATTGGGCCGAAGCTATGAGCACTGCATGCTACATTTCCAATCGCATTTTTCTCCGAGCTTTCTTGAAAAAGACTTCTTATGAGTTGCGTTTTGGAAAACTGCTCAAGGTGAGTTATTTTAGAGTCTTTGGTTGCCACTGTTTTATAATTAAGAAAGGCAACCTGGACAAATTTGAGTCTCGCTCTTCTGACGGTGTGTTTTTGGGTTATGGCACTCATACTCGCACTTATTGTGTACTTAACCTTGACACTAACCGAGTCATGGAGACATCAGATGTCACCTTCGACGAGACCATGGTTTGTCCTTCTTCTCGTTTTGAGCGTGCAGGTGATCATGAGGTTGGCGAGCCTCTTTTTGATGATGAGGAAGAGGGTGCTGAAGGGATGGACGACCCAGCACCACCTCCACCTACTGTGCCACAAAGAGCGGCTTCTACTACGACTCACGACCCCTATCCCTCTTCTTCGACTTGGGGGCCGTGGGATCCGCCACCTCGAGCGGTACCTTTTGTACCCGAGGAGGCACCAGCCGCTGTTGAGGGGGAGGCTACATCAGTTCGGGAGGCGCCACGACACATCCAGTGCCAACACCCACCTCAACAGATGATCGACAGCATCGGCGAATGTGTCACATGGTCAAGGTCACAACAAATCTCTCACTTTGCTCATTCTACATTTGTTGCTGATTTTGAACCCCGAGATGTTGGACATGCTTTATCTGATCCAGATTGGGTCAATGCCATGCTTGAGGAGTTAGAAAATTTTGAAAGAAATTGGGTTTGGGTTTTGGTTCCTTTTCCTCCTGAGTGTCACCCTATTGGGACAAAATGGGTTTTAAAAAACAAACAAGGAGAGGATGGCCATGTTGTGAGAAACAATGCCAGACTAGTAGCCCAAGGGTATAGTCAGAAGGAGGGGATAGACTATGAGGAGACCTTTGCTCCTGTAGCTCATTTGGAGGCAATTAGGATACTCTTGGCTTTTGCTGCATCCAAAGGGTTTAAACTTTTTCAAATGGATGTCAAGAGTGCCTTCTTAAACGGCTACATAGAAGAGGAAGTATATGTGAGACAACCCCCCGGTTTCGAAAATCCCAAGTTTCCAAACCATGTTTTTAAACTTCACAAAGCTTTATATGGTTTGAAACAGGCCCCTAGAGCCTGGTATGATAGGTTGAAAACCTTTTTGCTTGCTAAGGGTTTTAAAATGGGATGTGTGGATAAAACGCTTTTTCTCCTCAAGCAAGGCATTGATACTCTCTTGGTCCAGATTTACGTGGATGATATCATTTTCGGTGGTTCTTCTCACGCTTTGGTTGCCAAGTTTGCAGACACTATGAGTAGGAAGATTGAGATGAGCATGATGGGCGAGTTGACGTTTTTCCTCGGGTTGCAAATCAAGCAATCCCGAGAGGGGACGTTCGTGCACCAGGGCAAGTACACCAAGGACATCCTGAAGAAGTTCGACATGGGTGAGGCCAAGCCTCTTCCAACACCCATGCCGACCACGGCGGCCCTGGATGTGGATGTGGATGGAGAAGCTGTGGACCAGAAGGAGTACCGGAGTATGATCGGGTCGCTGCTGTACCTGACGGCGACACGCCCGGACATCCAGTTCGCGGTGTGTCTGTGCGCGCGATTTCAGTCGTCGCCGCGCACTTCTCACCGTCAGGTGGTCAAGCGGATTATGAGGTACTTATGCTTCACTCTAGAATTTGGGATTTGGCATTCTGCTTCCTCCACCCTCTCCCTTTGCGGTTATTCTGATGCCGATTTTGCTGGTTGCCGTATTGATCGCAAGTCCACTTCTGGGACTTGCCAGTTTATTGGTTCTTCTCTTGTATTGTGGTCTTCTCGCAAGTAGTCTAGTGTCGCCCAGTCTACCACGGAGGCTGAGTATGTTGCTACAGCTAGCTACTGTTCCCAATTGCTTTGGATGATGGCCACTTTGCGTGATTTTGGTCGGAGCTTTTCTCGCGTTCCTTTGCTTTGTGACAACACGAGCGCTATTAGCGTTGCTAAGAACCCCGTGCTGCACTCTAAGATCAAACACATTGATGTGCGCTTCCATTTTCTGCGAGACCACTATGAGAAGGGTGATATCGACCTTCGCCATGTCGATACTCATCATCAGTTGGCTGATATTTTTACCAAGCCTTTGGACCAATCAACTTTTGCTAGGTTGAGAGGTGAGCTTGGTGTGTGTTTCCCCTTTTAGATGGGGGAAACATTTTGGTTTGTGTATCATTAACTGACTTTTTGACCTTCAATTGGTATCTTTTCGGTTAGGTTAGTTTTTGCATTTCTTCATGCATCTTTGCATTTCATCTTGCATATTTTCATTCAGAGCTTCATGTATATAATCCTTAGAATGTGACTATGCTCTGTATAGTGTATGCTCCGATGCTTTATGATGATGCTTGTAGCTTATGCTCTTTCTGATCACTGATACATGTTGTGAGCTGAGCTATTTTATGAATGGTGAACTTGCTTAATGAACCTAAAATCTGAAAATGTTCACCATTGAGATATGCAACTAGAATGGGTAGGATGTGTAGAATTCACTTGTGCTTTTCATATATGCTAGGTTGCTATGTCTCTAGTTTTGAGTCATTCACTTGCTTGGTATGTTCATATTCTGAGATAAAATTTGAACCAAGTTAAGTGAATTGGAAAGATCGAGACAGGACTGCTTGTCAGCACATCACAGTTTCGAGACTGTTTCTCATTGCACTTTGAGTTAAACTTGAGCTGTGTAGTGTATGACCGAAACTGTTGCTTTAAGCTTCTGATTGCTTCTGCATAGGCTTCGCACAGTTGAAAAGTTAGGCGATGATAAGCTTTCAACCTCTCGCAATCACATGCTGAAATTTAAACTTGTGTAATTTAACCGCTGCAACTCCGATAAAATTTGGATACACAAGTCCATGTTTCACTCTATAGCATGATGATTGAACCTTGCTAGGGGTAGTTCACCTTGTATACATGTTTAGCACTTGTTTGACTTCCTGTCTATACATGTTTGGTGCTATTTTGATGGCGAATACCTTTTTGGCTAAAAACTGCTCATTTTGCTCACATGGTCATATTTCGCATTTGGTGATCAGTTTGAGCCTTTGCTAGCATTCTGTGCATTTTAATGAGTCATCGGATCAGCACTTTGTCGAGCATCTTCATATTCTATCGACTATATTTCTGATTACTCTGACTAATGATTACTCCGACTAATCCCGGACGGCACGGGAGATCCGAAGACTTGTTATGAAGTGTACTTGGATTAGGACTCTCGTTGTAACTTAGTCGAGTTCTTAAAAGAAGTCTTGTAATTAGAATAGGACTCCTTTGATGTAATCGACTAGGACTCGGCCTGCGCTATGACTTACCCGGATATATAAGGGGAAGTGGGCGCAGGCTCCAGACGATCGAACATTGAATCATAATCATACACAAGGCACACGCCGCACTGGACGTAAGGTATTACGCTATTTAGCGGCTTGAACCAGTATAAATTGCTGTCCCTGTGTACTCACCGAGTCCTACGAACGTCGATCCCCACCGAACAAATCGTCTGAGATTACTCAAGACGAGTTGCCGGTTAACAAACACCGACAGCTGATGCGCCAGGTAGGGGCTTTCGGCGATTCAACGACCAAGAGCCCGGCGAACCACAACAACATGTTCTCGGCGGGATCAATTTTCGTTTTTGGCTCGTGGACTTGCATCACGGATGATCAAGGAAAGCTACATCGACAACTTCACACTGAATCAGAACTACAAGCCACGCCAAAGATGGAACACCTCGCTTAGAACCTAGCAAATCTCGCAATCCAAGATCCGCAGGATCCTGAGGACCAACTAAAGGCATTCGACTCCTACTCAAAGTCGAGTCCCGAGGAGAAGGACCCGGACACTAGCCACGACGTCACCTTTGGACCGCGGAACTCCGCTGAAAGCCTTCAAGACCTGATTGACGCAACATTCAAAGAGTATCAACAGATACCTTTGACAGGAGCTCAACAAGGACTCATTTTTAGCTTTACCAAGGAAGGTAACATTGTCCATTGGCCAATTCAGCTTGCTCCGGCTAGACTGGTTGGCACAATCGACCAACAACTTCCATACCAACACGGACATCAGCTCCCCTTTGAGGAACACGACACCTCAACGGAACTAATCTCCAGCGCTTCTACTCTGGAGTCGGTAACACCAGGATCATCAAACCAGAGCCACACTCGTGAAGTTTTCATGGCGGGGCATCAGTCATCCTTACGACCACCAACCCCTCTAGATGTACTCCAGGATGATGAAACTCTAAGCATGATATCTGACAATGACCCGGAAGGACCCGGAGAAACCGAGTCTTTGAAGGCTGAGAGAATCCGAAGGAATCAAGCTAAAGAAGCCCGCAGAAGGCGAGCAAACCACCGCAAGGAAGCTGTAGACCGCTACAACGTACGACTAGAAGAGTATAACACTCGGAGACGTCTGGAAACAGAGGTGGAGCACCAAGCTCACACTGAGGAGCATCAGTCTCAGGATGATCACAATAGACGACGCCCCGATTGCTCTCGCAACCTCGAACCCGAGTTTATGAGGGTCGCCGGCCATAAAGTCTTCTAGACTCCCTACCAAAACATCCTGGCTCTAGCTACAGAGATGGCGGCCAAGACCAACCGTACCCCTGAAGAAGAGCGACGGTTGGTCATGCTTCAGACTACTGCGCTTCAACTCCAAGGGCGGAATCTCGAGTCCTTAGCCGATGAGCAAGCTTCATCTCACCCAAGCCAGAGGCGGCCTGTTCAAGAGCGACTCGGTCGGATCCCAGCAAGGAGTCGTCTGGGCCACCGAGTACCTGATCAAGCCGAGGGAGGAGTCGAATCTTCATACAGAGGAATCGCAGTCGCAACATCCGATGCAGTCGATCGTTTCCCCTACTTTTCCCAAAGACTCCGAGCAGTCTCGTTCCCGCGAAAATTCAAACCCGGGAACTATTCAAAGTACGACGAGAAGACAGAACCTAAACTGTGGCTCAGGCTGTATGCTCAGGCAGTTGAGTTAGCCGGCGGAAGCAATGACGTCAAAGCACTCTATCTACCAATAGCTTTAGAGACAATGTCGCTCGCCTGGTTCGACAAGCTTAAACCCGAGTCCATCGACTCTTGGGAACAACTCCATCGTATCTTCATTGAAAACTTGCGGGTGTCCCAGAGAGATCAGATCCTCGGACTAAGCTCAGATCATGTAAGCAGTAGAAAAATGAATCAATGCGTGAATACTATAGGCGCTTCTCAGAGATCCGCTCCACAGTATCCGACATCACAGACAGAGAAGTAATTGACCTCTTTAGCAACGGCATTTGCGAAAGGTACAATTACAAAGATTTCATCAAGCAGGACCCGACCACTGCCGACGAGTTCCATCGGGCTATAAACTCCATGATGGCGATAGAAGAACGCACACAGGAACGTTTCCCCAATAGAAACACGCAAGGTGATCGAGGGAACAACCAGAGAGGCAACCAGGCACCACAGCAAAACACCCGGAAAAGGGCGGGAGACAATACTGTTGCTGCCATGGAGCCTCAGAAGAAGGGAAACAAGCCATTCACCTTTGATGACTTACTCGATGGACCGTGCCCTTTCCATCCGAAAGGCGGACATCAGGCAAGGCACTGTCGATAGCTCAAGGAGCGAGGCTTGAACTCTGACTTCAACAAAAACAAGAAGGACAAAGGCAGGAAGACAGCTGAAGACCCTCATCAAGACACCAGTGGTTTCCAGCACCCCAAAGGCACCATCAACGTCATCTTCGAGGGAGTAACCACCAGCGACAGCAAGAGGCTCCAGAAGCTCTCCCTACGGGCGATCATGTCTACTGAACCAACGACACCCAAATATCTCGATTGGTCCGAGCACCCGATTAATTTCTCTAGAACAGACCAATGGACCAGCGTCTCTAATGCAGGACACTACCCGCTAGTCCTGGATCCTACGGTCGCTGGATATACATTGAGTAGAGTACTCATCGATGGCGGGGCAGGACTCAACGTCATCTTCGCAAGCACTCTACGCAAGATGAATCTAGATCTCGCAACCCAACTCACACCATCAAGTACCCCTTTCTACGGCATAGTACCCGGAAAGGCAGCTGTACCACTCGGAAGGATCATACTACCCGTCACTTTAGGAACTCAGATCAATTACCGGACTGAGTACATCAGTTTTGAGGTAGCTGATTTCGAATGATCGTATCACGCCATATTTGGACGACCTGCTATTGCCAAGTTTATGGCAGTACCCCACTACCCGGACCTCCTGTTGAAGATGCTGGGTCCTAAAGGAATCTTAACCTTCAGCGGCAACTTGAAGCGGTCATTTGATTGTGACACAGAGGCTGTTCAAATCGCTGAAAAAGCTCAACTCGCTCTAGAAGTGCAAGAACTCGCTCTGATGGTGCATACTACCAAACCTGGAGATTCAGAAATCCCAACCAAGAAGGCGGGTACTATCCAACCATCAGCAGAAGTCTCTACAAAAACCATTGACCTGGAAATCGGTGATCCGTCCAAGACAGCGGTTATCAGTGTTCACTTATCTAAAGAATAGGAATTCGCGCTCACCAAGTTCCTTAGAGCAAACAAAGATATATTTGCTTGGAAACCGGCTGATATGCTGGGAGTCCCAAGGAACTTGGCTGAGCACAAATTGGAGTTAAAAGAAGGCTCTAGACCTATCAAGCAAAGATTACGACGATTCTCATCAGAGAAGAAAGAGGCAATCAAGAAGGAGATAGCCAAACTACTTGCGGCTGGATTCATCAGAGAAATCCTTCACCCCAAGTGGTTAGCCAACCCAGTGCTAGTCAAAAAGAAGAACTCTGCTGAGTGGCGTATGTGTGTCGACTACACAGACCTCAACATACACTGTCCCAAGGATCCTTTTGGATTACCAAGGATAGATCAAATAGTTGATGCCACCGCTGGTTCCACCCTATTATCCTTCCTGGATTGCTACTCCGGGTACCATCAGATCGCTCTTAAAGAAGAAGACCAACCCAAGACATCATTCATTACTCCTTTTGGAGCATATTGTTACAAAACCATGTCTTTTGGGCTGAAAAATACGGGAGCTACTTACCAACGTGCTATCCAAGACTGTTTGGGCGATCAGATTGGCCGCTACGCAGAAGCTTATGTCGACGACGTGGTCATAAAGACAAAGGATCTGACTACCCTCATATTGGACCTAGAGGAAACCTTTAACCGGCTACGCATGTACCAATGGAGACTCAATCCAACCAAATGCGTTTTCGGAGTACCCTCAGGACTGTTACTTGGATTCCTTGTTAGCCATCGAGGCATCGAGGCTAGTCAAAAACAGATCACAGCTATCATCAACATGAAGCCGCCTACCTCGGTCAGAGATGTTCAAAAACTCACTGGGTGCATGGCCGCATTAAACCGATTTATCTCACGGTTAGGAGAAAAGGGACTCCCTTTCTTCAAATTGCTTAAAGCCGCCGATAAATTTCAGTGGACGGAAGAAGCGGACAGGGCTTTTGAACAACTCAAAGGATACGTTACCAATTCACCCATACTGACACCGCCAGGACCCAGGGAACCGATGATGCTGTATATTGCAGCCACCACACACGTCGTAAGCACGACAATCGTGGTGGAGCGCAAAGACGACAAGCACATCTATCATACCCATCGACTAGTCTACTACATCAGCGAGGTACTCTCCGATTCAAAGGTCAGATACCCGCAAGTACAGAAATTACTCTACGCTCTACTTATATCCTCAAGAAAGCTACGGCATTACTTCGAAGCCCATGAGATCACAGTTGTTACGGATTTTCCTTTGGGAGAAATCCTCCACAATCGTGATGCTACTGGAAGAATCTCCAAGTGGGCAGTCGAACTGGGGGCACTCAACATCAAATTCACTCCCAGGAAGGCAATCAAGTCACAGGCTCTAGCCGATTTCATTGCCGAGTGGACAGAAATACAGCAGATCCAAGACAGCGCTATTCCTGATCATTGGAAGATGTACTTCGATGGGTCCCTCAAACTCGGAGGTGCAGGAGCCAGAGTACTACTTGTATCACCTGCTGGGGAGCAGCTCAAATACGTTCTGCAGATATTGTGGCCTGCTACCAACAATGAAGCAGGATATAAAGCGCTACTCCATAGACTCAAGCTAGCAGTCGCATTGGGCAACAAGCGACTCCTAGTCTACGGCGACTCTCCTGTGGTAATGCACCAAGTCAACAAAGACTGAGATTGTACCAAGGAAACAATGAATGCCTATTGCGCGGAAGTTCGTAAGCTGGAAAAACACTTTTTTGGGCTAGAGCTTATTCATATTACCCGGGATCTCAATGTCGCAGCAGATATCCTAGCAAAATTGGGATCTGACAGAGCTCTAGTTCCTAGTGGTACCTTTGTACATGAGTTATCCAAGCCTTCAATCCAAAAGAAAGAAGAGGCTGAGCCAGCGCCCTCCACTCAGGTTCTAACTCTAGCTCCCGACTGGACACGAGCTTTTATTGACTACTTCAAAGAGCATAAACTGCCAAGTGACAAAACCACCGCAGAACAAGTCACCAGACGTAGCAAAAACTATGTACTAGTCGGGGATAGGCTATATCGACGTGGGGCTTCATCAGGAGTCCTCCTCAAATGCATTTCACCGGAAGAAGGTAGGGAAATCCTAAATGAAGTTCACTCTGGGTGTTGTGGCAACCATGCAGCATCAAGAACACTGGTCGGAAAAATCTTCAGGTCAGGGTACTATTGGCCCTCAGCCTTGAAGGATGCAGAAGACCTAGTCCGCCGCTGTCAATCATGCTAGTTTTTCGCCAAGCAGCAGCATGTACCTGTGCACTAGTTGATCTGCATCCCTCCATCATAGCCTTTCTCATGTTGGGGGCTCGACATGGTGGGTCCTCTTATGCAAGCTCCAGGTGGATTCGAGTACATCTACGTTGCAATTGACAAGTTCACCAAGTGGATTGAGTATATGCCATTGGTCAAATTCAATGCATCCAAGTCAGTACAGTTTATGCAGAGCATCTTCCACCGCTTTGGAATGCCACATAGAATCATCACCGACCTGGGATCACCCTTTACAGCCATCGAGTTCAAGTCATGGGCCGGCGACTGCGAAATCAAGATAGACTACGCATCAGTAGCCCATCCTCAATCCAACGGCCAAGTTGAACGAGCAAATGCCCTGATTCTTGCCAGATTAAAACCAAGGCTTTTTGACCTCCTAAAAGATCACGGCGGCAAGTGGGTTGAAGAGTTACCCAAGGTAGTCTGGGGGCTGCGAACGCAACGAAGTCGGGCAACAGGTCAAACCCCCTTCTTCATGGTATATGGCACTGAGGCAATCCTCCCAGCTGACTTGATCTGGAACTCCCCACGCATCGAGCAATACAATGAAGGCGAAGCAGATGACACCAGGCGGTTAGAAGTCGATAGCCTCGAAGAAGCACGACTCACCGCACTCTTCCAGTCAGCAAGATACCTTCAAGGGATGAGGCGCTACTATGACAAGAACGTCCATCACCGTACCTTCCAAGTAGGCGACCTGGTCCTGAAGAAAATTCAAAATACAACAGGGCGCCACAAGCTCATGAGTCTGTGGGAAGGACCCTACATAGTATCCAAAGTAACAAGACCCGGGTCATTTGAGCTAGTCACTGAAGATGGATCTCCATTGCCAAATTCATGGAACATTAAACACTTGAAGAAATTCCATACCTAAGGACTATGCTACAATCCTGACTCAGGACAATTGTATTTATTAGTCGGATATTAATAAAGTTTGGAGTTCATCAGAAATAAAAACTTTCAAATTATCCAGGCTTTTTCTACATCTCATCACGACTACTTAGTCGCATAAAAATCTCTGCAATAGCAGGGCTCACCATCGACTAATATTTAATATTGCTCGGATGGATTGGTTCAGCGGTAACCATTCTCGAGTTACGAGCTTCGAGCTCAATACAACTCACAAGGTAGTACAGCTTAACACCCGGCTATCAGCCCATAGTGAATATGGTATCTACAGTAGTAGATACTAGTTCCTATAAGGCATAACAAGGTGGGGTAGTACTCGCCCTGTTACTGGACAAAGGTCCACCTACCTTCGCACCCAAGCTGCGATCATCAAGAGGATATGATCCACCCAGAAGGAACCATCGTTACGGTCCTTCAAGAGGTGCCTGATCAGAATTATCCCTTGAACAAGGGTACTAAGAGTAGTACTCGGGCAAGACTAAGTTCTCTATATGATCGTTATAAGACTACTAGAGAAACGAAGTCACACGACCCAAACCCAAGTGCTAGAGAGCACCCGGATAGACTCGTCTCATAAGACGCCTGGTCATACATCCACATTAAGACAAAAACAACCCATTGACGAGAAATTTCTTGCAATGACGAGTTGATACGAACTTCACAAAGATTCAAAAGTAACTAATACTTTGTTTCTTTATATTTTACAATAACTATTTCCAGGGAATACAAGCGACAATCAAACGATCAAGGAGGCTAAGCTACTCTACAAGATCTAAAATCTGCGAGTACTCCTCCGTCGCGGTCTTCACCTCCTCTTGCATCGCTGCAAGGTCCTCGTCGCATTTACCTTTAGGAAGGGTCATCAGAGCGGACAAGTCGAAAGACGGCAGATGCAACTGCAGCGTCGCCATCAGACCTTGCACCATAGAAGTCGACATATCCTTGATATATTGAGCCAGCCGTCCAGGCGCAGCCTTGGCCCGATCAATCAAAGTTTCTTCGACTCCTCCTGGTGCCGAAATCATGTTCAGGATGGGCTCGATGGCATGTTCCAAGGCCTTCAAGGAAGCTTGCAAAGATTCAAGGGCTTCCCGCGACTCCTTCGTAGACTTCATAGCTTGCAGAAGGTCCTGGTCAGCACCCTCACGCATCAATTTGGCTTCCTGAAGAGTACTTTGCACACTAGCAAATACCTCCTCAAGCTCCGCCTGCTTCCGGTTGAATGCATTCTGCCACCCAGAAGCCAACTTATTCGCATCTGCATAAATATCAGTCGGTTACTATGTCATTAGCTAACAAAAAGGAGCAGACTGGCACAGAAACTTCAAGTTTACCCTCAAGCTGCTTTTTGGAAGCCTTCTTCAGCTCCTTCATCTTCTGCTCCATAGAGGTAGCTTTGGCTATTAGCCCAACCTCACGGTCGTTAGCAGTGTCACGCTCCGCCACCACTTCCTTGAGGCTGCCTTGGAGTTCATTGATGCGGTTATGCAGAAGCTGGGTGGCTACTTTTTGACTGATCTGGTCCTGGGCAATGTAGTCCTGGAGCTCTTGGTTCTCACGGGACATCTCCTGGCAAATCCGGGTGACCTGATCCTTAACCTTGAAGTCAAAGGCCTGCATACAAACAATATTGTGAGTACTCGGATGCGACTACAGTACAACAAGAATAAATTGAGAATCTTACCTCAACAAATTGGTGGAGGGCTTCAACAGGAGCCCTCACTTGATCGCTCAGCTCCTTCAGCCGGGTGAGGTCCTGATTATACCCGGATACGTCGAGAGTCGCCCCTTGGCGCGAGGACTAGGGCGCATCTAGGGACCCTCCCTATTGATGAGTTGAAGTTTCAGCACAAATATCCGTTAAAACCATCTCCAGGGTTGGTTCATCCGGCTATCGTGTGCGGAAAAACCAGTCATTGAACACTCGGTCAAACTCCAACTGAGCATGAGAACGAAAGATGGAGAATGACACACCAACCTGAGGCAAGGGGAGAACATCTGCTTCAGGTGCCACATCAATCTGCGACCTGGATGAAGAGGAGCCGGGCAGCGGATCTACCTGGCTAAAACTCGGCGGGATGCTGGATTCATCCTTGCTCAGCATCTTCGACTCCTCTACCACCTGGGGCTCAGGAACGGCACTCGAGCTCACGGTAGCCGGTTTCATTTTCCTACAACAGAGGAGTATTTATGATTAATTCCAGCAGTGTGCGAGCACTCTAAAAGTACAGTTCTGTAACTTACTTTACAAGCTTCGAAGGTCGAGGCAACCTCAAGAGAGGTTTTGGTAGTAATGGGTGTGGAATCGGAGCTTCTTCAAGGACCGCGTCGCTCGAAGCCCCTTGTGTTGCCTCAGCATCTGGTACAAAAACAGATATAAGACCAAAGTTTATCAATCCAAATACAAAAAGAGTACAAGGTACTCGGGTTTCCCCCTTACCAAGAGCACCCATATTACAGTGCTTTTCAGCCAGAGCTGGTGACAAAAGTACTTTTCGAACAGCACGGTGCCTACCAGTGCGAGCCTTCTTTGGGATAGTTTCCCCGGCGTCTTGAAGTGGAGTCGGTGACCTCTTCTGGCTACTCTCGGCTTCTGGGTCTATAAGCATGACATCAGAGTCAGTTGAATCTGTGTTAAGCCAGTTAAGATCTTCAGGAGAGCTTGGTTTGGTGGGAAGGTCCTCACTTCGGATAGGACCCTCCAGAACTATGCCTCCGCCTTCTTCAGTAGCCGGAGGCAGGGGAGGGCAGTCATTGTTATCTCTTCCCTGGCCCTACAAGAGAAGAGCATTCAGTCAAGTTAGAAGGATATCTATTTAGAACCTCGAAGACATGACAGGACAACAACTCACCTGAGGAGGCGGGTTGATGGCGCAGAATGTCGTCATCACCGGAACAAGGTGTTCACGGCTCTTGAGCAGTCGGTTCACCCTCCTCAGGATCTCATGATCAGGCAGCTGTTCGGCGTCATGACGACCAGGGTCTTGTCTACCCAGGTAATCGAAGCCAAAATTGGCTCGTTGTTGAAGAGGATGGATGCACCGTGCAACAAAGTCTTGGACGACGGTGTACCCGGTCAATCCACTGATTATCAACCCATCTATCATATCAAGGAGGGGTCGGATAGTTTCTAATTCCTCATTAGTAATCCGGTCCTTCCATTAACGACACTTCTGTGGCAGCCATCCATCGTGACGACGAAGAGCTGGCGGGGGATTACCCATGTAGAACCATCCGGCAGCCCAGTCTCGTACAGAATCCGACAACTCAATGGTTATATACTGGCTAGCTACTTCCAATCTAACCTGGATACTAGCTCCTCTGACTACTTCGACGCTAGCATCACTGGGCTGACACTTAACCCAGAAGAAGTAGCGGAAAAGAGTAAAAGAGGGACAAATTCCCAGAAAAGCTTCACACAGATGGGTGAAGATTGCAATATGAAGACACGCATTAGGAGTAATATGGTTGAGAGTCAAACCATAATAATGCAGCAAGCCACGGAGAAAGTCAGAAGCAGGAAGCCCCAATCCTCGCTCCACGAACGACTTGAACATGACGATCTCAGTTGTGTTGGGGGCGGGAGCACGATGGCCAGAAGGTACTCGCCATCTGTCAAGAGGTTGTGCTCGCAGTAATCCCTGTTCTGCTAACCACGCCAACTCCGTCACCGTGGTATCTGGCTGTTTCCAAGCTAGTACATCAGTAGGAGGGCATGGATGCTTTGGCCTTCCAGTGGTAGTGATCCTAGGCTTTTTCTTCTCCGTAGCAGTTTGTCTCTTGGGACCCATGTTGGTGACGAGAGATTTCTTGCGCATCAACTGAGGATTGGCTACGGGATTTGTAACTCTGAAAGCAAAATTTGATGAAAGCGTGAGGAACATACAAGCCCGACGGTGGCTTATTATAGATCTGTTTCGGCAACCGTTCATCTCTCACAAACGGCATCAAGAGACTGTTCAAAACCCTAACGGCTGGGAGAACGCTACAGACGGCGTCAACCACAGTCAACAGACAAGTTCCCTTCTTTCACAAGACAAACTTAGTACTCGGAAATCAAGAAAAAGGACTCAGAAAATATTCCAAGTACCCGGATCTTATTTATTATTACTCGGACTTACAGCAGAGATACATGAAAACTTCTTGAGATACAGCAACTACTAGCACAAGTACCATCAGGATGTAAAACTCTACTCTAGTATAATCAAGGTACAGAGTCTTGATGCCTAATGCACCAAGGACTGGGTTCAGTGAGACGCAGTAAAGCAGACACAGAACCTTGGGTACACACATGAGCCTTTTCAGTGTGTCCCAAGGTGGGTCTCAGGCACCGTCCCAATGCTCAAGGAACTCCTGTGACTCCTAGGCTATCTACGAGTGGTAGTCACAAGAGTTCTTCTAGGCGCACCTCTGTATCCCTCTGCTCGCGACCACTTGGAAACCACACTAGCGGATGGTCCCTTCACAAGAGTTCTTCTGGGCACTTCATCTACTCTACAAAAGGAAAATGCTCGGGGGCTCAGCCATCTCAGCTACTGATATTACAATACTCATGAGGCTAAAAGAAGTCATACACTCCTAAAGGATATGAACTCCTTGCTTCCCAGGCAGGGTATTTATAGGTGGCTTCTTCTTGGTCTATGGACATAGTTCATCAACAAGAGTGTCCGCCGGAGCAATAATTCAACCAATGTACCGTGGTGCACGTGAAGCCTGGCATTGGTAATAGAGTTGATTCTCATACGAACTTCAAGATGAAGATGACAAAGTTTGCAGTTGCAGAAAACAACAAATATCATTATTATGTACAGCTGGAACAGTCACCGGTCAATTATTGTTGGCCTCATGGTAATTTTTATTCAGTGGGGGGTGATAAGGGATGTTTGTTTAAAACACTACCCACCTGAAGCTGAATATTTATTACTTGGACGGATTTAGCAACGAATTGGTGTCATGTTTCGACTCCTCAAGACCTTAATAGATTACCTGATCATATATTTTGAAGACCCCAAGAACCGACTACTACAGTACTCGAAACTTAGGCTCGGGGGCTGCAGCGTATAATCTATAAAGGAAATGTTTTTTCTTATTCAAGAATTACTCCGAAAAGGCTGCAAAGATCCTCAAAGTTATTGTAAATAACAAGAGGCTCGGGGGCTACACCCTATGGGTGCACTTTTTGAGAAAAAAAAGTGCACGCCATGGAATTTCCTTAACTTCGGAGCACTTCAAGATTTCTCAAGACATTACTCGGAGATTCTCAAGAAGAAACTGGAAGATAACGTCGTGAAGAAATGACGAAGAGCTCGGGGGCTTGACGGACCAGGATGTCAGAGATGTCATCAGTTAATGATTACTCCGACTAATCCCGGACGGCACGGGAGATCCGAAGACTTGTTACGAAGTGTACTTGGATTAGGACTCTCATTGTAACTTAGTCGAGTTCTTAAAAGAAGTCTTGTAATTAGAATAGGACTCCTTTGATGTAATCGACTAGGACTCGGCCTGCGCTATGACTTACCCGGATATATGAGGGGAAGTGGGCGCAGGCTCCAGACGATCGAACATTGAATCATAATCATACACACGGCACACGCCGCACTGGACGTAAGGTATTACGCTATTTAGCGGCCTGAACCAGTATAAATCGCTGTCCCTGTGTACTCGCCGAGTCCTATGAACGCCGATCCCCACCGAACAAATCGTCTGAGATTACTCAAGATGAGTTACCGGTTAACAAACACCGACAGCTGCTAACTTGCATTTTGACTCATATGCATTTTGGAAGGGGGAGTTCTTTTGCCAAAAGGGAGAAATTTGCTTGATGGTGCATTTTCAACTAAGGGGGAGAAAATATTGACAAATCATGAGTGCCTTCTGTGTTCAACTAAGGGGGAGAAAATATTGCTAATCATGGGCTTTCCGAGTTGAACTAAGGGGGAGATTTCCAGGTTGTGTGCACCATTCGAGGGGGAGTTTGCTCGCTGCTGTGTTTTCGAGCTGGTGACAGTTGGTTCGGAGCATTTTTGGTAGCTAGTTGTGTTGAGCCCGTTCTGCCTCTTCTTGAGGGCTAGCTCTGTTTTGCTTGTTTTTCAGTTGATTTCCAATTGGTATCAAGTTTTCTCGCTAGCGGTGTTGAGCCTGTTCTACCTCTTTTGGAGGGCTAGCTTTGCTTTGCTTGGTTGCATCGAGCCGTTGCCCATGTCTTTGAGAACCAAGTTGTTTTGCTCTTTCCACTTGACCTTCTTCGGCTTTGGTATGCTTTTGGGTCATTTGGTCGAGTTCTCTCTCTTTCTTCCTTCCTTCTTCTATTCCAATATGATTTGTGTTGGTAGTTGACAATGCACTCATCAAGGGGGAGATTGCGAATACATGGGTGTATGCCGAGTCTCTGAGTGATGAGGATTGTCAACTAGGATAATGCGCATGTTCTTTGGCTTGTGTTGTGCAAGTGTCGAGCACGGATACAGTGATCAAAGGCAAGGTGAAGGTCAAGTAGAGACGTGCCGTGCCGATGGACTGAGAGACGCGAAGGGCGGATGTGAGGCTTGGACTGAGGGACTGGTGGCCCGAGGATCAGCTGTGGTGGCTGACAGCCTGGGACAGCGACGAGCGAAGACTTGCGGGCACGGTGTTGCCTAGGTCGAGGACCTGGGGACACGTGTCGGTGGACGGGGTGCACAGGCGGTGCATCCCCTCTACGGCTCGGTTTGGTCGTTGAGCCACAGAAAAACCACCGAGTGGATGGTTTCCAGGTTTGGGCCTCAAAACCTGGGTGCTGATGGTTTCCGAGTTTGGGCCACAAAACTCGGGCTGAGGACGGTTTCTAGGTTTGGGCCTCAAAACCTGGGTGCTGCGGGTTTCTGAGTTTGGCCACAAAACTCAAGCGATGGTCGGCTGGTTTCCTGGTTTGGGCCTCAAAACCGGGGGTTGGTCGTGAAGGCTGGTTTCCCGGTTTGGGCCTCAAAACCGGGGGCGAAGTCCGGGAAAAGGATGAGTGGAGCGGTGGCGGCACGTGGCGGCAATCGGTGAGGTTGGGTCGAGGCAACGCTACGAGTTGTGCAGGCGTGGCCGTCGGATCACCAGCATCTTCGAGTTGGTCCCGAATAACCCTAGGGTTTAGCTCGTTCGCTCTGTAATTAGAGAGGGGTAGAGTAGGAATTAGAATTAGGAAAAGTAGAGGGAGACACCCTCCTCCCATTCCATCTCAGCCATTTGCTCTTTGCCTTCTAGGTTTTCCTGCTCTCCCAATCCTCTGCTGTAGCAACTGAGATCCGCAGAGAACCATACCTGTGTCCTGGAGATTTTGAGGAAGTGAGACCGTAATCTCACTGTTGTAGCGTGTGGTAGCCACACGGTTGCAGATCGATGACTTGATTCACATTTTGTTCGTGTTCTTCGCGTTCTTCGTTTCTCCGCGATTTTCCGGTCACTCGATCTCCCTCTCTACTGCGTCTTTGCGAAATCCATTTGAATCAACTTGTTCTTTATAGTGAGGAGATCATTTCCACCGAAGGAATTCATCTAACTCCTCATGAACAAGTAGATCGGGTTGATTTCGTTTTCGGGATGCTTTTTCGTTCATACTCCTTCCCTTTTGATTTCCCGTTGTTTGAATCGATTTGAGCGGATGATTTCTTGGGGATAGTCTCCTAACTACCTCGTGATCATCTTCTCCAAGTTTGGGAACGTGGGATTGTGATTTGATTCGAATTTGGGAGGATTCGTGTGAGAGGCAACCCAATTCGCCCTCACTGGGTGTTGGCAGACAGTCCGCCACCCAGGGCGCGGACAGTCCGCGCGTCGGGGACGAGCCGGTCCAGTGGCTCTGTTCTTCGGCCATTTTGGCTTTTGTTTGACCGGCGGACAGTCCGCCGTTGGTGTTCGCGGATAGTCCGGGAACGTCTAGGGGACTTGCAGCAACAGTGCTATTTCGGGGATTTGGCCGACGGACAGTCCGCCATCCCCCCGCGGATAGTCCGCGGTTGGGCCGGACAGTCCGGGACCGTACTGGCGGACAGTCCGGAAGTCGGTTGCTTGTTGAGTTTTAGTGCGTTCCCTCTCCGGACTTCTTCGCTTGGTTTCCGGACTTCTCGGTTGGCTTCTTAGTTCACCTAGGAACCTAACTAAGTATCCTTGCTACTTGTTAGCATCGGTATTTGGGGATTTCCCGACGTAGCCATCAATCTACGTTTGGGACTCGGTTTCTAAGGATCAAACTTGTGCCGGTGCTCTTGGCTTTTGGTTTGCTATCGCTTTGTGGTGCCTCGGTGTGATCCTAGGGATCATCCACCCTCTTCCAAGGGTCGTGGGCATCACGGTTTCAATCGAAGCTTTCGGGGGTTGATTTTGGGGACAAAAGGCCAAAGTTTTGAGAGAAATTTTTGAGCTCCCATTCACCCCCCTCTTGTCGCCTTGCTATTGCATTCTCGGTCCTTCAAAACATGGAAACCCCAGGGAGCTGCCTCTGCATGCCGCCATGTAACCGCCACAGGAGGTCGATGGCCAGTGGGGCCATGGGCGGTGCGGCCGCACCCCTGGTTGGCCCACTGGCCACCGCCTCTGCGTGGTGGGCCATGGGCTTGGTGCTTGTGGTTGCCATTGTGGTGGCTAGCCCAAATTTGATCTTTAGGTGTGCTTCTTCTTTATTTCTTGGTTATACGCTTTGTCGGAAAGCGTATTCTTCTCGCCTTTTCCACTGTATTCCTTTTTGTTGCCTGTAAGACAATAATTCTCTAATACAAGTGGAAATAGGTCAACGTGATAAAATATGTATGTAAGTATGCTTTGTTTTGTCCTTGGTTGGCTTATAAAAGTTGTCAGTAAGCACCACCAATTGAAGGACCAAAAGTGCTACCAGAAAGTGACCAGAGGGGGGGGGGGGGGGGGGGTGAATGGGAGCTTCAAAATTTCTTTTCAGAAACTTCGTAGCTACTGTTCCGAGAATCAACCCCGAGAGCAAACCTAGAGCTTGCGAGTGTCCACGACCCTAGATGTAGGGTGGATGCTTCCAAGAAGCACAGCGAGACACAACACAACTCTAGAAACCCAACGCAAAAGCCGAAAATCAAAACTGACAACGGACGAACGAACCGCGGACGAAACAGTGCACAACTGTGTGCATCGGACGCTAGCAGCGTCCGATGGCAAAGCACCGAAAGCGTCCAATGCGAACAGGACCTTTCTGGAACCTTACTGGACTGGCATCGGACGCTGCTACAGTAAAACCCTAGCGTCCGATGCTAGACCTCCGGCGCGTCCGACGACAACGGACGCTCCGATGGTCAGCGTCCGATGCTCCTTAAAACTCACTGTCAGATGACACGTGGCAACGGACGCTCCGATGGAAAGAACTCAGCGTGCAATGCTTAAGAACAGAGAGTCCGATGGTCCCGATACAGAACTGTTCTTCCGCAAATTCAACCCGATCTCCTCCAAATCAAAAGCACTAAGGCTTAGACTTGGTATGAGGAGTTCCTAGGAGGTTAGTGAGCTATCCCAAAGAGATCATGGCTCGAACCTAACCCCAAATCGGTGAATTGGAAGAATTCGGGACAAAAGGAGCAAACTCGATCCAAATTGAAAATTGACCGATCTACTAGCTCGTGAGGTTAGAGAAGATTTCCTTTGGTGGAAAGAAGTGCCTCATGATCTAGAACAACTTAGTTCAAACGGATTTGCAAAAGACGCACCGACTAGAGAGATCGATCAACGAGAAAAACATGGAGAAAAGCAACCCGCGAAGAACACAAACAAAACGCGAATCACAACCACGAATTTGCAACCGTGTGGCTACCACACGCTACAACAGTGAGATTAAGGTCTCACTTCCTCAAAATCTCACGGGCACAGAGGTATGGTTCTCTTCTCTGTGGATCTCAGTTTGCTACAGCAGGGATGTGGGAGAGCAGGAAACCCTAGAAGCAAAAGAGCAAATGACTGAGATAGAATGGGAGGAGCGTGTCTCCCTCTACTTATCCTAATTCTAATTCCTACTCTACCCCTCTCTAATTACAGAGCGAACCAGCTAAACCCTAGGGTTATTCTGGACCAACTCGAAGATGCTAGTGATCCCACGACCACGCCCGCACAACTGGTAGCGTTGCCTCGACGCAACCTTACCGATTGCCGCCACGTGCCGCCACTGCTCCGCTTGTCCTTTTCCCGGACTTCGCCCCCAGTTTTGAGGCCCAAACCAGGAAACCAGCCTTCATGACCAACCCCCGGTTTTGAGGCCCAAACCGGGAAACCAGCCGACCGTAGCCTGAGTTTTGTGGCCCAAACTCAGAAACCCGCAGCACCCAGGTTTTAAGGCCGAAACCTGGAAACCGTCCTCAGCCCGAGTTTTGTGGCCCAAACTCGGAAACCATCAGCGCCCAGGTTTTGAGGCCCAAACCTAGAAACCGTCCAATCGGTGGTTTTTCTGTAGCTCAACCACCAAACCGAGCCGTAGAGGGGATGCACCGCCCGTGCACCCCGTCCACCGACACGTGTCCTCAGGTCCTCGACCCGAGCAACACCGTGCCCGCAAGTCTTTGCTCGTCGCTGTCCCAGGCTGCCAGCCACCACAGCTGGTCCTCGGGCCACCGGTCCCTCAGTCCAAGCCTCACGTCCGCCCTTCGCCACTCTTGGTCCATCGGCACGGCACGACTCTACTTGACCTTCACCTTGCCTTTGATCACAGTATCCGTGCTCGACACCTGCACAACACAAGCCAAAGAACATGCACATTATACCAGTTGATAATCACTCATCACTCAGAGACTCGGCATACACCCATGTATCCGCAATCTCCCCCTTGATGAGTGCATTATCAACTACCAACACAAATCATAATAGAATAGAGGAAGGAAGGAAGAAGTAGAGGAAACTCGACCAAATGACCCAAAAGCATAGCAAAGCCGAAGAAGGTCAAGTTGAAAGAGCAAGACAACTTGGTTCCTAAAGACATGGGCAACGGCTCGACGCAACCAAGCAAAGCAAAGCTAGCCCTCAAGAAGAGGTAGAACAGGCTCAACACCGCTAGCGAGAAAGCTCGATACCAATTGGAAAATCAACTGAAAATCAAGCAAAACAGAGCTGGCCCTCAAGAAGAGGCAGAACGGGCTCAACACCGCTAGCGAGAAAAGCTCGATACCGACTGAAGAAGGCTAGACATCAGCTGAAGAGCACAAAAGTGAAGGTGCTAGTTCCTCAAGAAAGAGGCAAAGGCTCAACACAACTAGCCACCAAAAATGCTCCAAACCAACTGAAGATGCTCAAACACTCAGCAGCAAGCAAAACGAGCAAACTCCCCCTCAAGAAATGCACACAACCAAGTAATCTCCCCCTTAGTTGAACACTCGGAAGTAATCTCCCCCTTAGTTGAACACTCGGAAGACATATGATTTGCAATTTCTCCCCCTTAGTTGAAAATGCACCATCAAGCAAATTTCTCCCCCTTGGCAGAATAACTCCCCCTTCCAAAATGCATATGTGTCAAAATGCAAGTTAGCAGCTTCAGGAATATAGTCGATAGAGTACGAAGATGCTAGACAGAGTGCTGACCCGATGACTCATAAAATGCACAGAATGCTAGCAAAGGTTCAAACTGATCACCAAATACGAAATATGAACATGTGAGCAACGTGAGCAATTTTTAGCCAAAAAGGTATTCACCATCAAAATAGTACGAAGCATGTATAGACAGGAAATCAAACAAGTGCTAAACATGTATACAAGGTGAACTATCCCTAGCACAGTTCAACCATCATGCTATAGAATGAAACATAGACTTGTGTATTCAAATTTTATCGGAGTTGCAGCGGTTAAATTACACAAGTTTAAATTTCAGCATATGATTGTGAGAGGTTGAAAGCTTGTCGTTGCCTAACTTTTCAATTGTGCGAAGCCTATGCAGAAGCAATCAGAAGCTTAAAGCAACAGTTTCGGTCATACACTACACAGCTCAAGTTTAACTCAAAGTGCAATGAGAAACAGTCTCGAAACTGTGATGTGCTGACAAGCAATCCCATCTCGATCTTTCCAATTCACTTAACTTGGTTCAAATATAAAGACAGAATATGAACATACCAAGCAAGTGAATGACTCAGAACTAGAGACATAGCAACCTAGCATACATGAAAAGCACAAGTGAACTCTATACATCCTACATATGCTAGTTGCATATCTCAATGGTGAACATTTTCAGATTTTAGATTTATTACACAAGTTCACCGTTCACAAAATAGCTCAGCTTACAACATGTATCAGTGATCAGAAGGAGCATAAGCTACAAGTAAAGCATCGGAGCATACACTATACAGAGCATAGTCACATTCTAAGGATTATATACATGAAGCTCTGAATGTAAATATGCAAGATGAAATGCAGAAAAGATGCAAGAAGAAACCAATTGAAAAACAGAAAGTCAATTTGTGATACAAGAGTCAAAATGTTTCCCCCATCTAAAAGGGGAAACACACACCAATCTCACCTCTCAACCTAGCAAAAGTTGATTGGTCCAAAGGCTTGGTAAAAATATCAGCCAACTGATGATGAGTATCGACATGGCGAAGGTCGATATCAGCCTTCTCATAGTGGTCTCGTAGAAAATGGAAGCGCACATCAATGTGTTTGGTCTTAGAGTGTAGCACGGGGTTGTTAGCAACGCTAATAGCACTCGTGCTGTCACAAAGCAAAGGAACGCGAGAAAAGCTCAGACCAAAATCACGCAAAGTGGTCATCATCCAAAGCAACTGGGAATAGCAGCTAGCCGCAACAACATACTCAGCCTCTGTGGTAGACTGGGCGACACTAGACTGCTTGCGAGAAGACCACGATACAAGAGAAGAACCAATAAACTGGCAAGTCCCAAAAGTGGAGTTGCGATCAATATGGCAACCAGCAAAATCAGCATCAAAGTAACCGCAAAGGGAGAGGGTGGAGGAAGCAGAATACCAAATCCCAAACTCTGGAGTGAAGCATAAGTACCTCATAATGCGCTTGACCGCCTGACGGTGAGAAGTGCGGGGCGACGACTGAAATCGCGCGCACAGACATACTGCGAACTGGATGTCCGGGCGTGTCACCGTCAGGTACAGTAGCGATCCGATCATACTCCGGTACTCCTTCTGGTCCACAGCTTCTCCATCCACATCCGCATCCAGGGCCACCGTGGTCGGCATGGGTGTTGGAAGAGGCTTGGCCTCACCCATGTCGAAATTCTTCAGGATGTCTTTGGTGTACTTGCCCTGGTGCACGAACGTCCCCTCTCGGGATTGCTTGATTTGCATCCCGAGGAAAAACGTCAACTCGCCCATCATGCTCATCTCAAACTCCCTGCTCATAGTGTCTGCAAACTTGGCAACCAAAGCGTGAGAAGAACCACCGAAAATGATATCATCCACGTAAATCTGGACCAAGAGAGTATCAGTGCCTTGCTTGAGGAGAAAAAGCGTTTTATCCACACATCCCATTTTAAAACCCTTAGCAAGCAAAAAGGTTTTCAACCTATCATACTAGACTCTAGGGGCTTGTTTCAAACCATATAAAGCTTTGTGAAGTTTAAAAACATGGTTTGGAAACTTGGGATTTTCGAAACCGGGGGGTTGTCTCACATATACTTCCTCTTCTATGTAGCCGTTTAAGAAGGCACTCTTGACATCCATTTGAAAAAGTTTAAACCCTTTGGATGCAGCAAAAGCCAAGAGTATCCTAATTGCATCCAAACGAGCTACAGGAGCAAAAGTTCCCTCATAGTCTATCCCCTCCTTCTGAATATACCCCTGGGCTACAAGTCTGGCCTTGTTTCTCACAACATGGCCATCCTCTCCTTGTTTGTTTTTGAAAACCCATTTTGTCCCAATAGAGTGACACTCAGGAGGAAAAGGAACCAAAACCCAAACCCGATTTCTTTCAAAAAAAATTTAACTCCTCATGCATGGCATTGACCCAGTCTGGATCAGATAAAGCGTGTCCAATATCTCGGGGTTCAAAATCAGCAACAAATGTAGAATGAGCAAAGTGAGAGATTTGTTGTGACCTTGACCGAGTGACACGTTCGCCGATGCTGCCGATCATCTGTTGAGGCGGGTGCTAGCGCTGGATGTGTCATGGCGCCTCCCGAACTGATGTAGCCTCCCCCTCAACAGCAGCTGGCACCTCCTCGGTACAAAGGGTACCGCTCGAGGTGGCGGATCCCACGACCCCCAAGATGAAGAAGTTTCGGGGCCGTGAGTCATAGTAGAAGCCGCTCTTTGCGGCACAGCAGGTGGAGGTGGTGCTGAGTCGTCCATCCCTTCAGCACCCTCTTCCTCATCATCAAAAAGAGGCTCGCCAACCTCATGATCACCTGCACGCTCAAAACAAGAAGAAGGACAAACCATGGTCTCATCGAAGGTGACATCTGATGTCTCCATGACTCGGTTAGTGTCAACGTTAAGTACACGATATGCACAAGTATGAGTGCCATAACCCAAAAACACACCGTCAGAAGAACGAGACTCAAATTTTTCCAAGTTGCCTTTCTTAAGTATAAAATAGTGATAACCAAAGACTCTAAAATAACTCATCTTGGGTAATTTTCCAAAATGCAACTCATAAGAAGTCTTTTTCAGGAAAGCTCGAAGAAAAATGCGATTGGAAATGTAGCATGCAGTGCTCATGGCTTCAGCCCAATATCGCCTAGGAGTCCTATGCTCATCGAGCATCGTCCTGGCCATCTCTACAAGGGTTCGATTCTTCCTCTCTACAACACCATTCTCTGGCGGTGGGTAGGGAGAAGAAAACTGATGCTCTAAACCCAAAGAGTTACAAAACTTCTCAAAATCCGAATCTTGAATTCGGAACCATTATCACTCCTAATAGCTCGCATCGAGTTCAAAGGGAACTCGTTCTGAAGACGCAAAATCAGATTGCGAGCAAAGGAGAAAGTCTCGGTCTTCTCAGCTAAAAAGAAGACCCACGAATATCTCGAAAAGTCGTCAACAACAACAAGCACATACCACTTCCCCCCAATCGAGCTCACCCGAGCCGGACCAACAAGATCCTTGTGCAAAAGCTCTCCAGGGCGCTTGGTCATGACCTGAGTCACTGGATGGTGGGGAGCGGCAACCATCTTCCCATGTCTACAAGAGTGGCAAACATGATCCTTCTCCATGGATAGATTGGGCAATCCTCGGATTAGGCCAAGTGAACTAAGCCTTGCAAGCAAGTCAAAGCTCAAATGTCCAAGTCTCCTATGCCACTTCCAAAGATCAGAAGAGGAAGGTCCAGCCACAAGGCAACGAGAAATGCCAAAAGACTCCAAGAAATTTGCACGAAAGACTTTTCCAAAGGGCGAAATCAAACACACAAGATTGCCCTGAGGATCCAAAATACGACTGAGATTCGGTTTAAAACGAATCTCATAGTCATCATCAAAGAGTTGCGAAACAGAAAGAAGGTTAAAATGCAAGTTAGAAACAAGAGCAACATCGCCCAACACAAAGTGCTCATTAACTCGCACCGACCCACGAGACAACACTTTACCTTTGCTATTGTCGCCGAAGGTGATAAACTCCTTTCCGGCGACCTGACTAAGACTGGAGAACTACTTGGCGTTTCCGGTCATGTGCCTCGAGCAACCGGAATCCACCAACCAAACGTTCTCCAATTGTTTTACCTACATCAATAAAAAGACATAGGGTGAGCATACGGTCCAACACTAGGGTTAGCGAAGTAGGAAGAATACCAGTGTTGGGCAGGCTGCTCAAAAGAACGGTTAGCAGAAAAACAATTCCTAGCACGCCTACGGGGAAAGCGATCACCACACTGAGGAAAACGTGGTCCGCTAAGGGACGAGCGTCCATCGCGATACTCAAAACGCGGTGGGGGAAAACACTCAACAACAAAGCCACCGCCATGAGGTCCATAGCCTACAACTGCAGGCTCCCGTCGGGCACGACCTCCTCGCGACCTAGGCCTAGGAACTTGAGGTTTAGGACCTCTAGGCCTAGCAGCACGCCTCTGAACATTCGACACATGTACATCATGGAAAGGATGGTACATGTCCGTGTTGTTCATCTCCTTTGCACGGCGCGTGTAACACCCTAGGTGTTAAGCAACCCTAAAATGCATGACTTGGCATAGCATAGCATAACATCTCATCCTTTCATGTGCATTGGTGTGTATGAGTGTTTAAGTCCTTGTTTAGCTTCTAGTATACCCATGTCTTGCTTACTGTTTCGGACCTAGTGCCTTAAACCAAAGTTGTAGATCTTGATGAAAGGAACAACTTTGTTTAAAAGCACTATCTCAGAAAAAGCTTTTAAAATATGATTTCTTGCATTAGAAAAATGGATTAGGAGTAAAATTCTTTTTCTAAGCAGACTTTGGACTTGAGTCTTAAAGATGAATTGTTCTTTGCAAAATTCTAAGCAACTTTGCCTTTAAGACCTTTTCCTAGTTCAGCTTAGTTTGGGAGATAAAGAGCAGCATAGAATTTTCAAAAACCTCTTTTGTTTAAACCTGCCAGCGGGCCCCACCTATCAGCCCCTTCTCCCCCTCCCCGCGCGCGCCGCTGGCTGCCGCCGCTCGCCGCCGCAGGCTCGCCTGCCAGGCCGTTCAAACCGGCGCTCGCCGCCCCTGGATTCCGACCAAACCGCCCGCGTGCTCTGCCCCTTCAATGCGCGCTAGCCGCGTGGCCGCCGATTCCTGGCGCCGCCGCGCCTGGTCGGGAGCCCTCCCGATGGGAACTGGCCAGGTGCAATGCACCGAGCCCTTCGTTCCCTTTGCCTCCTCTCCGCCTTGCGCTCGCGAGCCAGAAGCTCACTTCCTCGCCCACTCTCTCGCTCGCAAACTCGCCATCCTCCTCCACCCATCTTCTCAAGTTCACCAAAGCCGCCGCCGCCGCCGAACTTCGGCGAGCAATTTCTCACCACTCAACGCACCGCCGCCCGATTCCTCCCGTTGACCTATCCGCCCAAACCTCCTCTTTCACTAGCAAGGGTTGGTTTCCCCTCTTCTCCTCTCTAGCCGGCAGAACACCGATTTCCATCCTCGGGTTCTCGCCATGGCCGCCGCCATGACCTTGACGTGGACCGGCCATTCCCGGCCAAGCCAGCCCGAGCCAAGCCCCGTCCTAGCTTCGCCTTCCTCCGTAGGTGCTTAGGGTTAGATGGAGACCCTCCACTCACCGTAGTTTGCCCGGAACAGGGCCATGTCGCCGCCATGACCACCGCGGACTGCCGTCGTGCGTGGCACCGAGCAATGCCGAGGTTGGCAAGGCTCGATAATCTGCCCAATAGGTTGCTTAGGGTGTGCTAGAGCTAGTGCTCGCGCCGCCGAGCCCTGGGTTAGCTGGGCAAAGCCGCGTCGTAGAGTTGCCGCGCCGCCGCTCCGCCATTGCCACCGTCGAGCTTGCTCCGGTGGTGCTCTGGCCATGAGACCTAGCCGTCCGTGTCCGCCTTGCTATGGGGAGTCTAGCCGTGTAGTTGGTGTCGCCGGAAACCTCATCGCCGGCGAGGAAACACCGGTCAACTCCGGCGGGGGTGCTCTGCCTCCGACGCGTGGGCCCGTTGACCGCTGACGAGTGGGGTCGTCTGACCAGCGGGCCCCCTTGGCAGTGAGAGGGAGAGAGAAGGAGAAAAGTCTAGGTGCGCTAGCGCTCGGAATAGCCGGGTGCGCGTAGCGTTTTAGCTTGTGTCTGTAGGTGCTTGTAGCCGGGTGTCCCTAGCTGTTTAGGTCAAGTTTTCTTTAAAATAGGTTTTGCAGATTTGGTTAAAAAGCTTCAAAAATTCATTCAAGGCTCATTTTAAGTCCAAATCCCGTGAAACAAATTTTGTTGTGTTAAGAATGAATAGATCTACCTGTGAAAAATGTTAAATGCATTTTTCGTGACACTTTTATAAGCAGATGAAATTAAGTTAGAAAATTGTTGTTAACTTGGAAAATGCATAACTAATTCTGTATAACTCAGAAAAATATGGTTCCAGTTTTGTTAGGTTTGTGTAGATGAGTAGTTTTCAGAGAAAAAATATGAAATAGAGATGTTCCGTGAAATGTTTTTGCAGTAGCAATTAAAATGGTTAAATGCTGTTTTCTTGTAAAATTTGTAGTAACTAAAATATGATGAATATGAACCTGATAATTTTTGTAGACTGCTCTTGTCCTAAGAAGTTTAGAAGAAAAATATGAAATCTGTTGTTTGACACCTTCTGTTATGGTGTGTAGTTCAAGGCACCTTTTCATCATAATATTTGTCTTTTTCATAGGGGACAGTGTTTAAATCCTAATAGCTTAAAATCTGGACAGTGGACTGTTATGCATGTTACCAATCTAGGGTAATATTTGTAGATTTTTCTGAAGCTGTCTAGGATGGGTTGCTGTTATAGGCACGAATAAATAGGTTTATTTTAGCAAGTAATTAGACGAGAATAAATTAATTAAGTAGGAGTAGCTGTGGTAATTATACATCTTAAGTTACTTAGGAAGGTTGATGGTTGGTTAGATGCTAAAATCTTTTATAACCCTTAGGGTGATGTTGACTACCTTGTTAAAGAGAATGCAGTTGATGACATGTGCTTATCTCCTGATTGTTGTTAATCCTGTGCATCACATATGCATTCTGCGTGCATTCATCCTATTCATACATATTCTGGATCATACAGGATCAACGGAAGAGACCCAGAACCAGCCGACGCAGGAAGAACCCAGCCAGGAGGAGACACTGACCGAGGAAGCCGGAGGGACCGACGCCGAAGAACTACCCGAGTGCCGCAACCACCGTCCGTCTGATTTCTAGAAAGGCATGCCCCGGAGCATTCTAACTCCTACGGTTTGCAAACGTCTTACAATTAACCTGAAGATGACTGTTGCATTAGGTTATAGGAATTGGTTGCTACCGTTGATGCGTTATTACTTATCCTTGTCCACCTGCAATTATATCTTGATATCCCTGTTTAGGTCTAGGCTCGATATATGCTTAGCCCTGCTTAGATCGGTAAAAGTCGGGTGATTTCCTGTCTCCTGCATATAGGTGGATACTGATCATGATTAGCCTGTGCTATCATGGAGATAACCATGTGATAATTAATTTGAGACAAAGGCGGGATGTAAGAGCAGCAGAACATGGGTTATGTGTGCTAGTAGTCTCCCGTCTGTGTCGCATAGGACCTGTTCACGAATGTCCCTTCAGTCCAATTGAACGCGTCGATCACTTAACGGAGTAGGTCTGAGTACCTCCCGCGAAGTCGAGTAAGGTTATTCGAGCCGGTGATGGAGATGTTGACGCCTAACACCCAGGGCCTCAGCTGTACCGTGGGCAACTATTCTGAACAACCTGGCATGGTCTGAGGGCAGGCAGGGCCTGATCGACCTGGCATGACCATGGGCAGTTATAGCTTGAGCGACCTGGCACTGAGATAACCCCTGGTGTAGAAGGGCCCATGGCCGTCCCGCACGTTGTGTTCTCGAATCTCCTGACTGGTAGCTTACGACTGCCGTAGCCAGATGTGCCGGGCGAGTGTGACACATTTTATCCCTAGCTGGGTAGGAATCGATTATAATCGCCATCGCTCCTGGACAGTGAGCAATTGACTGTAGACCATTGCCGTAGAACTTATGGAATTAAAGATGGTTATGATATTGAATCTGAAAGGCTATTGATGAAATAGTCACTCTTGCTTGATTAATTAGTCAAGTGCTTGCTTTAGTTCAGGTGCAAATTTAGTAATGTAGAATTAATTATTAAAAACAACTGCCAACACCCTAATATGAGTTTTACTTACAAAAGCTTTCATGCAAGGGAGTATGTGTAGCCAACCCCACCTATATAGCCTACATGATCCTTGGTTTATGTCGGGTAAGTCTAGCTGAGTACCTTATTGTACTCAGGGTTTATTTCCCTTGTTATTGCAGATGGCCAATGCTTCTTTGGCTACTGCGAGAACTGTCTGTACCCAATTACGGGTGAAGATTAGACCAGGGGCATGGTCACTACTTACCTTATCTGATGCTTTTGTGGACCTGGTCAGATATATGGCACTATATTGAGAACAATCCAAACTTATGCTTAAGACTATGTTGCTTCCGCTACTACTCAAAAACTATGGTTTGTAAGATTATTACGTACTCCGATGTATTTGAACTATATGTAACTGTGATGTAACTTGTGGGCATGTCATTGAACTAGTACGATCTTGGTTGAATGTTGAAATGATTTGAAATCCTTCGAGATTTCCGGACTACCGGGTTTGTACGAGCTTAAGTACTTGATGATCTTTGCGCTAAGCGGAGATTTCAGTGCTTAATCTGGTGCAAATTGGTCGGTTCTGTTACAGCTGACATCGGAGCATAGTTCAGTGCACTGTTCATAAGTGTTTTTGAAAACAGTATTTTACAAAGATAAAACTGTAATTATAAACTTATAGTTATAATAGGATTTGGAATTCTTAAGAATTAAAACTAAAGTGTGCCAGTGACCAAGTCCTTATGCCCAATAGATCTTAGGTGGCTATGTAAGTACTAACTTTGGGGTCGTGCATCATATTTAAATTCTGTTGATTCTGTCGTCCATACGACAAGGGTGAAATTGTATGGGTGCTATTTTTCGGGATAGTAATGTATGGATCAATTTGCCTCTACGCCAAGGTAATGAGCGAGTTGTGAGAGCATGATCGGACAACCGCCAGTCTAGCGGTGTGATAGATTGGTATTGGAACATATACCTGTTACACACAAGTATATGTGAAGGTATTTAATTGTGGGAGTATTTCATTTGATGGGTGCATATACTGCTTACGTGTATACGGGGTGTGCACCTAAGTCAGTATTAGATTTAATTTCAGCAATGCATAATATTCATACTGTGGACAGGGCTGAAATTATTTTCTGCAGGTACGCTAACTTGCGAACGTATAGTACGTTAGTTAACGCTATGAGTGAACGATGTATGCCACCGTCTAGCCGTTAGATTGTTAGACAGTGAGGACGTATGTACGCACATGCATCATGATCATATAACTTTGCATTAATCTCACTTCCTTCCTTATGATTATTGTCCCATTTTTCCTAATAAAATTTGTTCTCAACTAATTAAAAACTATGTGGATGAACTTCTTTGAGATGGCCCATACCAAGCGCATAGCCCGTAAGTCAACTGGAGGCAGGAGGCCAAATTACATGCTGGGACCCTAGACCGCTGAGGGTTCGGAGGATTTTCTGGAGGAGTTCGGCATGCCTACCATTTTGTGGAGTGTGCTGCACTTGGTTGGATACCAGGAGGGCCAGGAGCCACAGTATGATTGACATCGTGTTCAGCTTTTAGAGGATCGCTACATGTACACAGTTGAGGTGGACGTGCCCAGCCGTGATCCACAGGATCATGTATGGTGCCGCCGGGTGTTCGCACTGCAGGGTAGGACCCCGTGGGAGGGGGCCAACAGGGTAGCCTACACCGTTCTCTGGGACATCATGGAGGACCACCCAGAAGTGGTTGCTCAAGCTACTGCTAGTATTTTCCCTACGGCGGACCCTTACGAGTCGGTGTGGCGTCAACCAGGTGCCACTGTACTTGAGGCCAGTTCTTTGGAGCGAGAGCACTGCGCAGGACTCGCTGGGAGTGCTATGGCTGCACTCATGGCTACCTATGGGTGTTTGTCTCGTAGCTACGACCACCTGGACCATGTTCTCAACGAGGAGATAGCTGCACATCACCAGAGTTAGGAGGAGCATGCTACAGAGATAGACCTCCTCACCACCCAGTTAGCTCACATGACTGTCGAGAGGGATCAGCTCGTCAGAGGGAGCAGGAGGCGACGCAACAGCTTAGTGATCAGCAAGGGATGATGACTTTCCTATCCACGATCATGGCTGAGACTGAGGAGTCACTTCGAGGTTGAAGGACTGAGAAGCAACCAGAAAGCGACCAGAGGGGGGTGAATGGGAGCTTCAAAATTTCCGTTCGGAAACTAGTAGCCACTGTCCCGAGAATCACCCCAAAAGACAAACCCTAGAGCTTGCTAATGTCCATGACCCTAGATGTAGGGTGGATGCTTCCAAGAAACACAGCGGGACACTACACAACTCTAGAAAGCCAACGCAAAAGACGGAAACCAAATCCGACAACGAACGAACAGCCGGCGAACAAAAACGCGCAAGGCAGTCTTGACCGGACTCTGGGCAGCGTCCGGTCAGGGAGCACCGGACGCGTCCGGTCGTCAGAAAACCAGTTTCGGACCTTACTGTTCGTGACCGGACTCTGGTGTACGGTGCGTCCGGTCAGGATAGTAGCGTCCGGTCACAAGGACAAAAACAAGTGAACAGTACGCGCTGTGCGTCCGGTCAGTGAGCTCCACAAGCGTCCGGTCAACCAGCAGGAAATCGTAGTGAACGTTCAACGACCGGACTCACCTAGCCAGCGTCCGGTCGTCCCGACCCCTGCGTCCGGTCACCCCGTGATAGCACAATTCATCCACCGATTTGAATCAAACTCTCCCAAAATGAAACCTCTAGGGTTCAAACTTGGAGAGATGAGTCACAAGGAGTATAGTGAGCTATCTCTAAGAGATCATGGCTCGAACCTATCTCCAAATCGATGAATCGAAGACTTTTGGGGGAAGGGAGAAAACTTGATCCGAAACAAAAAATCGATCGATCTCCTAGACCATGAGGTTAGAGATTAATTCCTTCAGAGGAAAGAAGTGCCTCACGATCTAGAACAACTTGGTTCAAGCGGATTTGCAAAAGATGAACCGAGCAAAGAGATCAAGCGACGGGAAGAACGTGGAGAGAAAGGATTCCGCGAAGAACACGAACAAAACGTGAATCACACCCACGAATCTGCAACCGTGTGGCTACCACACGCTACAACAGTGAGGATACGGCCTCACTTCCTCAAAATCAACAGTACACAGAGGGAAGTCTCTCTGCGGATCTTAGCTAGCTACAGCAGGGGATGGGAGAGCAGGAAACCCTAAGTGCGAAAGAGCAAATGACTGAGATGCCAAGGGAGGAGGGAGTCTCCCGACTACTTATCCTACTACTAGCCTAAGTCTAATTCCTACTCTACCCCTCTCTATTCTAATTACAGAGCGAACTAGCTAAACCCTAGGGTTATTCTGGACCAACTCGGTGGTAGGTGTATCCGACGGCCACACCCGCACAATTTGAAGTGTTGCCTCGACGCAACCTCCAGATTGCCGCCACGTGCCGCCACCGCTCTGCAGCCCCAGTTTTGTGGCCCAAACCGGGAAACCAGCCTTTTCCAGCCATCCCCCGGTTTTGAGGCCCAAACCGGGAAACCAGCCCACCAGCTTCTGAGTTTTGAGGCCAAACTCAGCAAACCCCCTGCGCCCAGGTTTTGAGGCCCAAACCTGGAAACCGTCCTCAGCCCGAGTTTTGTGGCCAAACTCGGAAACCATCCGCACCCAGGTTTTGATGCCCAAACCTGGAAACCGTCCACCCGATGGTTTTTCCCTGGCTCTACCACCAAACCGACGTCGTAGAAGGGATGCACCGCCCGTGCACCCCGTCCACCGACACGTGTCCCCAAGTCTCCGACTTAGGCAACACATGACCGCAAGTCTTCGCTCGTCGCTATCCCAGGCTGCCAGCCACCACAGCTGATCCTCGGGCCTCTGGTCCCTCAGTCCAAGCCTCACGTCCGCCCTTCGCCACTCTCGGTCCATCGGCACGGCACGTCTCTACTTGACCTTCACCTCGCCTTTGATCACTGCATCCGTGCTCGACACCTGCACAACACAAGCCAAAGAACATGCACATCATCCCAGTTGACAATCCCTCATCACTCAGAGACCCAGCATACACCCATGTATCTGCAGAGGTGTGTGCCTTGAGGGCATGCGTGCGACCGAGCAAAACAGGCTTCTCAGGCTTCAGGTGGGAGACCTGGAGTTACAGCTTCACCATCTCCAGGATTACAATGACCATCTACATGAGGAGATCCATCGCCGCGAGAATGAGAGGAACCCCATCTTTCCTCAGGAGGACCCGAATCCTCGTGCTTCGTCTAGTGGTTCTTCAGATATCTCAAGCGACAATGACGACGATGAAGATGATGATGACTCGCAGTGGAGCAGGTGGTAGTGGTGGTAATGATGATAACAGAGATAACCGCAATCCACCACCTCCTCCACCACCCACAGCCGAGCAATTGTTTGCTCAATTTCTGGGGAGTCAGCGCAACATTGAGGCACTTCTGCGGGAGAATTTGGCACAGGGCCATCAACGCCCAGAGCCAAATCAGTACAACTCATTCAAGGATTTTCTAGATACAAAGCCACCGATCTTCAAAGAAGCTACAGAACCCCTGGAAGTGGAAGAATGACTGCATACTATGGAGCATAAATTTCGGCTGCTCAGGCTTACAGAAGAGTTAAAGGCAGAATATGTTGCGCATCAGCTGCAAGGACCGGCCGGAATCTGGTGGGGACATCACCGCACCACCTATGTTGCCTGTACACCTGTTACCTGGAGGATGTTCGCGGAGGCCGTTCGCGGGCATTATATTCCGCTAGGCTTGACTCAGATGAAGGTGGCAGAGTTCATGAGCTTAACACAAGGAACTCGATCTGTTACTGAGTACCATCACCTGTTCAACTCCTTGTCTCGTTATGCTCCGGACTTTGTAGACACCGATGCTAAGAAGATAGCTAGTTTCAAGAGAGGGCTAAATACCAAGATGGGAAAAGCAGTGGGTACATCGTCCCGTACCGTCTTCAATGACTTCATCAGTGACTGCTTGATTCAGGAAAATCATAACAATAAGCATGATGCAAGCAAGGCTAGAAAGAGGACCATGGAGTCTGGACCATCTCAGCCTAGGGGACCACTAGCCCAGCGTTCTCAGTATCGACCACCAGCGCCTGGGGCTCGTTTCAGGCCGCCTCAGAAGAAAGGTCAGCAGCAAGCTCAGCGTGGGCAAAGGCCGTACAAGATAGCAGCAAATCAAACTCGAGCAGGTCAAGGCAGCTCAGCCGGAAGCAAGCCTCTAGTTCGTGGGCCATGCTTCAATTGCAATCAAGAGGGGAACTTCGCAAGGTATTGCCCCCACCCGAAGAAGCAACAGGCCAATTACCCGGCACGCCTGCATAATATGACTGCTGAAGAAGCTCGTGCAGGAGAGCCCGTGACTGCTGGTATGTGTCTCGTGAACCATCATTCCGCAGTTGTTTTGTTTGATACTGGATCATCGCATTCTTTTATGAGCAAGGAATTTGCACAAAAGCATAACCAAGAAATGTCTGAAATGGATTATGGGTTTCGCGTAAGCTCCATTGGGAGTAGCGTGTTATCTAGACAGATGTTGCGTAATGCAACCATCGATATTGGAGGGCATAAATTTGGAGCTAATTTAGTAGTTTTACCGGGACTAAGTATGGATGTAGTCTTAGGTATGAGTTGGATGACCATGTGGAACGCGGTGTTAGACACTGCAAACAGAACTCTTACCTTATCTGATAGTCGGATAGGTAACAAACTTCATGTATCTCTTCCCCGAGGTGCCGATTTTGTTGACCTATCTTGCACTCTTGCTATAGAAGACCTCTCCAAAATTCCAGTTGTGAGAAATTTTCCAGATGTTTTCCCGGATGAGTTACCAGGGTTACCACCCAAAAGAGCAGTGGAGTTTGCAATCGAGTTGTTACCAGGAACTGCACCAATCTCAAGGAGGCCGTATCGTATGCCACCCAATGAATTGGCAGAACTCAAAACCCAGATCAAGGAACTGTTGAACAAGGGGTTCATTCAACCTAGTGTGTCTGAATGGGGATGCCCAGCTTTGTTTGTCAAGAAGAAGGATAAATCTTTACGCATGTGTGTGGATTATCGTCCACTCAATGCTGCGACTGTTAAGAATAAGTACCCGTTACCACGGATAGATATCCTCTTTGACCAGTTATCCAGAGCCAAAGTGTTTTCCAAGATTGATTTGAGATCAGGTTATCTCTAGATCCGAATCCGACCACAGGATATCCCAAAGACGGCTTTCTCAACCAGATACGAATTATATGAGTATCTTGTCATGTCCTTTGGATTGACGAATGCTCCAGCATACTTCATGAGTTTGATGAACTCCGTGTTCATGCCAGAATTAGACAAATTTGTGGTAGTGTTCATCGATGATATCTTAATCTATTCAGAAAATGTTGAAGACCATGCAGAACATTTGAGGATTGTTTTATGTAGACTCATTGAGCATAAGCTCTATGCTAAGTTCAGTAAGTGTGAGTTTTGGATGAAGAAGGTACATTTTCTTGGTCACATTTTATCAGAAGGAGGAATCTCAGTTGATCCCAGTAAGGTGCAGGAAGTAATGGACTGGAAGGCTCCTACAACAGTTGGTGAGATTCGGAGTTTCTTGGGCTTGGCAGGATACTATCGCCGATTCATTCCGGATTTCTCCAAGATTGCAAAGCCTCTGACAAGTCTGCTGCAAAAGAATCAAAAGTTTGAATGGACAAAGGAGTGCGAAACTGCTTTCCGTACCTTGCGGAAACTGTTGACCACTGCTCCTGTTCTCGCTCAGCCGGATATTGAGAAGCCATTTGATGTCTTTTGTGATGCATCGAAAGTTGGCTTAGGTTGTGTTCTTATGCAAGAAGGCAAAGTAATCGCGTATGCATCTCGACAATTAAGGAAGCATGAAGTGAACTATCTGACACATGATTTGGAATTTGCTGCAGTCGTGCACGCTCTAAAGATTTGGAGACATTACTTGCTTGGAAATGTCTGTAATATGTACACAAATCACAAAAGTCTTAAGTATATCTTCACTCAGGAAGAATTGAACATGAGGCAAAGAAGATGGCTTGAGTTAATTAAAGATTACAATCTGCAGATTCACTATCATCCCGGTAAAGCAAATGTGGTAGCCGATGCCTTGAGTCGGAAATCACACTGTAATGCTATGAAGTTGCTACCAGAAGATGAGTTCAGTCAAATGCATCCTGCAGTACTACATGATTTAGAGTTACGCAGTGCATTAGTTGATCAAATCATAGAAGGACAGAAAACTGATAAGGGACTCTATCATATTAAGGAAAGGCTCAGAGTTGCAGCGGAATCTGATAAGCATTTTTGAGTTGATGACAATGGAATTCTATGGTTCAACCAACGACTAGTGGTACCTAATGATAGAGAACTCAGGAACCGGATCATGGATGAAGCACATTTGTCTAGATTGTCTATCCATCCTGGAAGTGCGAAGATGTATCAAGATTTGCGTCCCAGATTTTGGTGGACTAAGATGAGGAAGGAAATTGCTGCTTATGTGGCTAGGTGTGACACATGTTGTCGAGTGAAGGCTATTCACTTGAAACCAGCCGGAATTCTTCAGCCGTTAGCTATACTCGAATGGAAATGGGAAGAGGTGAGCATGGATTTTATCACCGGATTGCCCGTTACTAAAAAGGGAAATGACTCGATTTGTGTAATTATGGATCGTCTCACCAAAACAGCACATTTTATCCCGGTCAGAACCAACTATAAAGCACCAGACTATGCAGAGCTCTATGTGAGTCAGATTGTTCGACTACATGGGGTACCGAAGGTTATAGTTTCAGATCAAGGATCGCAGTTCACTGCACCGTTTTGGGAGAAATTGCAAAAGGAGTTAGGCATGAATTTGATTCGAAGTTCGGCTTATCATCCGCAAACGTCAGGACAAACTGAAAGAGTAAATGAAGTGTTAGAAGATATGTTAAGAGCCTGTGTGACATCAGCGAAAGGTTCTTGGGAAAAATGGTTGCCTTGGGCAGAATTTGCTTACAATAACAGTTATCAAGAGAGTATTCAGATGGCGCCTTTTGAAGCTTTATATGGTAGAAAATGCAGAACACCAATAAACTGGGTTGAACCAGGAGAACGTTGGTACTATGGGATTGACTTCATCAAAGAAGCAGAAGAACAAGTTAGAATCATTCATCAACATATCGCAGCTGCACAGTCTCGACAGAAGAGCTATGCCGATAAACGAAGAAGACCACTTGAGTTCAATGTCGGTGACTATGTCTATTTGAAGGTTTCGCCTATGAAAGGTGTTAAGCGCTTTGGGGTTAAAAGAAAGTTAGCGCCAAGGTTTGTGGGACCCTACAGGATTGTCAAAAGGAGGGGAGAAGTAGCTTATGAGCTACAGTTACCAGAACATTTGAAGGCTATATTTCTTGTGTTCCATGTTTCGTAGTTAAAGAAGTGTCTTCAAGTGCCGGAAGAAGAGGTACAGCCAGCCCGGGTCAAATTGCAATCCGATCTAACTTACTCAGTGAAACCGTGTCGAGTGCTGGACGAAAAACAAAGAGCAACTCGTGGTAGGATAGTGAAGCAATACAAGGCATCTTGGAGTGAGCAAGATGATCGGGATGCTACGTGGGAAACGGACAACTATCTAAAGGAGGTGTATCCACACTTTTATAAGAAATGGTTCGTAATTCAAATCTCGGGACGAGATTTCTTTAAGGAGGGGAGGGCTGTAACACCCTAGGTGTTAAGCAACCCTAAAATGCATGACTTGGCATAGCATAGCATAACATCTCATCCTTTCATGTGCATTGGTGTGTATGAGTGTTTAAGTCCTTGTTTTGCTTCTAGTATACCCATGTTTTGCTTACTATTTCTGACCTAGTGCCTTAAACCAAAGTTGTAGATCTTGATGAAAGAAACAACTTTGCTTAAAAGCACTATATCAGAAAAAGCATTTAAAATATGATTTCTTGCATTAGAAAAATGGATTAGGAGTAAAATTCTTTTTCTATGCAGAATTTGGACTTGAGCCTTAAAGATGAACTGTTCTTTGCAAAATTCTAAGCAACTTTGCCTTTAGGACCTTTTCCTAGTTCGGCTTAGTTTGGGAGATAAAGAGCAGCAAAGAATTTTCAAAAACCTCTTTTGTTTAAACCTGCCAGCGGGCCCCACCTGTCAGCCCCTTCTCCCCCTCCCCGCGCACGCCGCTGGCTGCCGCCGCTCGCCGTCGCAGGCCCGCCTGCCAGACCGTTCAAACCGGCGCTCGCCGCCCTTGCATTCCGACCAAACCGCCCGCGTGCTCTGCCCCTTCAATGCGCGCTAGCCGCGTGGCCGCAGATTCCTGGCGCCGCCGCGCCTGGTCGGGAGCCCTCCCAACGGGAACTGTCCAGGTGCAATGCACCGAGCCCTTCGTTCCCTTTGCCTCCTCTCCGCCTTGCGCTCGCGAGCCAGAAGCTCACTTCCTCGCCCACTCTCTCGCTCGCAAACTCGCCATCCTCCTCCACCCATCTTCTCCAGTTCACCAAAGCCACCGCCACTGCCGAACTCCGGCGAGCAATTTCTCACCACTCAACGCACCGCCGCCCGATTCCTCCCGTCGACCTATCCGCCCAAACCTCCTCTTTCACCAGCAAGGGTTGGTTTCCCCTCTTGTCCTCTCTAGCCGGCAGAACACCGATTGCCTTCCTCGGGTTCTCGCCACGGCCGCCGCCATGACCTTGACGTGGACCGGCCATTCTCGGCCAAGCCAGCCCGAGCCAAGCCCCGTCCTAGCTTTGTCTTCCTCCGTAGGTGCTTACGGTTATATGGAGACCCTCCACTCGCCGTAGTTTGCCCGGAACAGGGCCATGTCGCCGCCATGACCACCGCGGACTGCCGCCGTGCGTGGCACCGAGCAATGCCGAGGTCGGCAAGGCACGATAATCTGCCCAATAGGTTGCTTAGGGTGTGCTAGAGCTAGTGCTCGCACCGCCGAGCCCTGGGTTAGCTGGGCAAAGCCGCGTCGTAGAGTTGCCGCGCCACCGCTCCGCCATTGCCGCCGTCGAGCTTGCTCCGGTGATGCTTTGGCCATGAGACCTAGCCGTCCGTGTCCGCCTTGCTATGGGGAGTCTAGCCGTGTAGTTGGTGTCGCCGGAAACCTCATCGCCGGCGAGGAAACGCCGGTCAATTCCGGCGGGGGTGCTCTGCCTCTGACGCGTGGGCCCGTTGACCGCTGACGAGTGGGGTCGTCTGACCAGCGGGCCCCCTTGGTAGTGAGAGGGAGAGAGAAGGAGAAAAGCTGGGTGCGCGTAGCGTTTTAGATTGTGTCTGTTGGTGCTTGTAGCCGGGTGTCCGTAGCAGTTTAGGTCAAGTTTTCTTTAAAATAGGTTTTGCAGATTTGGTTAAAAAGCTTCAAAAATTCATTCAAGGCTCATTTTAAGTCCAAATCCTGTGAAACAAATTTTGTTGTGTTAAGAATGAATAGATCTACCTGTGAAAAATGTTAAATGCATTTTTAGTGACACTTTTATAAGCATATTAAATTAAGTTAGGAAATTGCTGTTAACTTGGAAAATGCATAACTAATTCTGTATAACTCAGAAAAATATGGTTCCAGTTTTGTTAGGTTTGTGTAGATGAGTAGTTTTCAGGGAAAAAAATATGAAATAGAGATGTTCTATGAAATGTTTTTGCAGTAGCAATTAAAATGGTTAAATGCTGTTTTCTAGTAAAATTTGTAGTAATTAAAATATGATGAATATGAACCTGATAATTTTTGTAGACTGCTCTTGTGCTAAGAAGTTTAGAAGAAAAATATGAAATTTGTTGTTTGACACTTTCTGTTATGGTGTGTAGTTCAAGGCACCTTTTCATCATAATATTTGTCTTTCTCATAGGGGACAGTGTTTAAATCCTAATGGCTTAAAATCTAGACAGTGGACTGTTATGCATGTTAGCAATCTAGGGTAATATTTGTAGATTTTTCTAAAGCTGTCTAGGATGAGTTGCTATTATAGGCATGAATAAATAGGTTTATTTCAGCAAGTAATTAGACGAGAATAAATTAATTAAGTAGGTGTTGCTGTGGTAATTATACATCTTAACAAGTTACTTAGGCAGGTTGATGGTTGGTTAGATGCTAAAATCTTTTATAACCCTTAGGATGATGTTGACTACCTTGTTGAAGAGAATGCAGTAGATGACATGTGCTTATCTCCTGATTGTTGTTAATCCTGTGCATCACATATGCATTCTGCGTGCATTCATCCTGTTCATACATATTCTGCATCATACAGGATCAACGGAAGAGACCCACAACCAGCCGACGCAGGAAGAACCCAGCCAGGAGGAGACACTAACCGAAGAAGCCGGAGGGACCGACGCCGAAGAACTACCCGAGTGCCGCGACCACCGTCTGTCTGATTTCGAGAAATGCAAGCCCGGAGCGTTCTAACTCCTACGGTTTGCAAACGTCTTACAATTAACCTAATGATGACTGTTGCATTTGGTTATAGGAATTGGTTGCTACCGTTGATGAATTATTACTTATCCTTGTCCACCTGCAATTATATCTTGATATCCCTGTTTAGGTCTAGGCTCAATACATGCTTAGCCCTGCTTAGATCGGTAAAAGTTGGGTGATTTCCTGTCCCCGCATATAGGTGGATAATGATCATGATTAGATGTGCTATCAGGAGGATATAACATGTGATAATTAATTTGAGACAAGCTGGAGGTAAGAGCAGCAGAACATGGGGTTCTGTGTGCTAGTAGTCTCCCGTCTGTGTCGCATAGGACCTATTCGGGAATGTCCCTTCAGTCAAATTGAACGCGTTGATCACTTAAGAGTAGGTCTGAGTACCTCCCGCGAAGCCGAGTAGAGTAAGGTTATTCGAGCCGGTGATGGAGATGTTGACGCCTAACACCCTGGGCCTCAGTGTACCGTGGGCAACTATTCTGAACAACCTGGCATGGTCCGAGGGCAGGCAGGGCCTGATCGACCTGGCATGACCGTGGGCAGTTATAGCTTGAGCGACCTGGCACTGAGATAACCCCCGATGTAGAAGGGCCCATGGCCGTCCCGCGCGTTGTGTTCTCGAATCTCCGGACTGGTAGCTTATGACTGCCGTTGCTGGATGTGCCGGGCGAGTGTGAGACATTTTATCCCCAACTGGGTAGGAATCGATTATAATCGGCATCGCTCCTGGACAGTGAGCAATTGACTGTAGACCATTGCCGTAGAACTTATAGAATTAAAGATGGTTATGATGTTGAATCTGAAAGGCTATTGATGAAATAGTCACTCTTGCTTGATTAATTAGTCAAGTGCTTGCTTTAGTTCAGGTGCAAATTTAGTAATGTAGAATTAATTATTAAAAACAACTGCCAACACCCTAATATGAGTTTTACTTACAAAAGCTTTCATGCAAGGGAGTATGTGTAGCCAACCCCACCTATATAGCCTACATGATCCTTGGTTTATGTCGGGTAAGTCTAGCTGAGTACCTTCTTGTACTCAGGGTTTATTCCCTTGTTGTTGCAGATGGCCAATGCTTCTTTGGCTACTGCGGAACTGTCTGTACCCGATTACGGGTGAAGATTAGACCAGGGGCATGGTCACTACTTACCTTATCTGATGCTTTGTGGACCTGGTCAGATATATGGCACTATATTGAGAACAATCCAAACTTATGCTTAAGACTATGCTGCTTCCGCTACTACTCAAAAACTATGGTTTGTAAGATTATTACGTACTCCGATGTATTTGAACTATGTGTAACTGTGATGTAACTTGTGGGCATGTCATTGAACTAGTACGATCTTGGCTGAATGTTGAAATGATTTGAAATCCTTCGAGATTTCCGGACTACCGGGTTTGTACGAGCTTAAGTACTTGATGATCTTTGCGCTAAGCGGAGATTTCAGTGCTTAATCTGGTGCAAATTGGTCGGTTCTGTTACAGCGCGCCTCTCTCTTGCGCCGAAAGCAAAACTCACTCATGTGTCCATCTGTCCCACAATGCTCACAATGGTACCTCACCACTCTCAAAAGGGGTTGTTGGTACTCACGGTAGTGGGTGTGGATCGCTTTGCCCTTCTGTGACATAAGCTCCTCCTGAATTGGTGGCATGGTGTCCAACTTGTTCTTGAGGTGGTTTAGTTTGGGAGCCCATGATTGTTTCTTGGGTGGAGCTCTCGGAGGTTGAAAAAAGACCCCATCCTTGGTGTTGGGCTTGAGAGGCTCTTTGGGTGGAATCTTAGTGAGCTTGGGAGTAGTGGTGGAGTTGGGCTTCTCACATGGGTTAAGACCACTCGACTCTCCAATCTTCCCAAAAGACGAAACATCAACACCCGGAGCAAAACCTACACCTGGACCTCCAGCAGCTCGCTTAAATTGGGAGATCATCATCCCGAGCTGTGGCTCACCACTAGACACGATGGTCCGAAGGTATGTGTTTTCCTCCTCGGTTTGCATCTTGTCATGCTTCACATTAGCGATCTCCATCTCCAAACCTCACAAAGATACACCTAGCCACACATGTGCTACCGAGTTGGCCTCTTCAAGAGACACAATCTTGGCATTCTTCTCTGCCAATTCAGATTGCAAGCCCGCACAGGACTTGCATGCACCCAACAGTGAGGATCTAGCCTTCAGCTCATCCACCTCTCCTACCAACATAGCATACTTGCTTCTCAAAGTGAGAAGGTCAGTCATGTGTGTGGTGCACATCTCACACTCCTCCTCATCGGTAACAACTACGGTGGACTTGACAGATTCAAGTTCCTTCACCGTTTCCTTCCACTTCTGCCTAAACTCCTTGCGCTCTCTAGCAGCACGTCTAAGCAACTTATCCTGACTAAAGAGAGCGGCAGTAAGTTTCTCGACCTCAGCAGAAAGCTCGTCGGGGGTCAGAGATACCTGGGAGGTGTCGTCGTCGTCGTTGTTCCGAGGGGTCTCCTCCAGCTCGCCGTCGACCTCCTTGCCGAGGGCCATGGTGCAGAAGCCCTCGTCGTCGGCGAAGAAGCAGAGGCCATTGAGCTTGTCCTCGATCCTCTTCTTCTTCTTGGACTCGTCGTCGCTTGAGGAAGTGGAGTCGTCATCCGAGTCGTCGACGTCGCTGAGCGTGGTGAAGAACGCACACTGCTCATCCTGGGCCTTCTCCAAGTACTTGGTCTTGATGTACTCCTTATTGAAGCCGCCTTTCCGCTTGTGCTTCGCGGGGACGTACTTCTCCTTGCGCTTGCCAGAGTTGTACTTGTGCCCAAGATCCGCCTTGCCAAAGACTTGCTTGTTCTTCTTCTGGCAATTAGCGATGAAGTGGTTGGGGTCGCCACACTCGAAACATCCGGAGCGTCCTCCTATGCGGTGACGGTTCATGCGGTTGTGGTGGAACCGCGAGAACCAGTTGGCGAGCAAAGCCAGCTCGTCATTCCCCATGAACTCCAGCTGCTCCGCTGTGACAGAAAGAAGAGAGGAAAGTGCAAAGCCTCCGGAGGTGTTAGCAGAAGAGCCAGAAAGCAAAGCCATTGACGGGCCAGAAGGATTTTCATAAGAAGCCCTTGCCATGGCATCGATCTCACTGGACGTGAGCTTACTAAAGAGCTCGTCGCACATGAGGGTCTCATAGTTAGGCGATTCGATAGTCGCCTGAACCTTGGAATCCCACACCGACCGATCAAGGGTATGCAAAATCTTCAAAGCCCTCTCATGATCGTCGAAAGGAAACAACTCCTTGTTCGCCCTCATCCTGTTGACAATCACTTGAAAGCGAGCGAATAAACTTTCTATGCTCTCGCCAGGCATATGTCAAAAGTTCTCATACTCTCGCTTGAACGACATGTAGAGACGAGTTTTGACTTGAGAGGTTCTCTCATGGAAACGCATGAGGGTAGCCCAAATCTCCCGAGCCGTAGCAAGGTGAGAAACGCGGTCAAACTCACTCATGCTCAAGCATGAGAAAAGAGCATTACGGGCTCGGCTATTGGCATCGTGCTCATCGATCTGAAGCTGAGAGACACGAGCAGCCAAAACCGCGTAATAGACAGAGTTGCAAATATCCCAGATGGAAGCACCCAAACTTTGCAGATAGGCCGACATGCGTATCTTCCAATACGCATAGTTCATCCCATCGAAAAACGGCGGTTTGCCCACGCCGCGATCCATGTCGCCTTCTGTGGATTTGGAACCGGCTAAGGTGGAAGATCCTTAACCCGCTCTGATACCAATTGAAGGACCAAAAGTGCTACCAGAAAGCGACCAGAGGGGGGGGGGGGGTGAATGGGAGCTTCAAAATTTCTTTTCAGAAACTTCGTAGCTACTGTTCCAAGAAGCACAGCGAGACACAACACAACTCTAGAAACCCAACGCAAAAGCCAGAAATCAAAAACGACAATGGACGAACGAACCGCGGACGAAACAGTGCACAACTATGTGCATCGGACGCTGGCAGCGTCCGATGGCAAAGCACCGGAAGCATCCGATGCGAACAAGACCTTTCTAGAACCTTACTGGACTGGCATCGGACGCTGCTACAGTGAAACCCTAGCGTCCGATGCTAGACCTCCGGCGCGTCCGATGACAACGGACGCTCCGATGGTCAACGTCCGATGCTCCTTAAAACTCACTGTCAGATGACACGTGGCAACGGACGCTCCGATAGAAAGAACTCAGCGTCCGATGCTTAAGAACAGAGCGTCCGATGGTCTCGATACAGAACGTTCTTCCGCAAATTCAACCCGATCTCCTCCGAATCAGCAAAAGAAGACTTGACTTGGTATGAGGAGTTCCTAGGAGGTTAGTGAGCTATCCTAAAGAGATCATGGCTCGAACCTAACCCCAAATCGGTGAATTGGAAGAATTCGGGACAAAAGGAGCAAACTCGATCCAAATTGAAAATTGACCGATCTACTAGCTCGTGAGGTTAGAGAAGATTTCCTTCGGTGGAAAGAAGTGCCTCACGATCTAGAACAACTTAGTTCAAATGGATTTGCAAAAGACACACCGACTAGAGAGATCGATAACCGAGAAAAACGTGGAGAAAAGCAACCCGCGAAGAACACGAACAAAACGCGAATCACAACCACGAATTTGCAACCGTGTGGCTACCACATGCTACAACAGTGAGATTACGGTCTCACTTCCTCAAAATCTCACGGGCACAGAGGTATGGTTCTCTTCTCTGTGGATCTCAGTTCGCTACAGCATGGATGTGGGAGAGCAGGAAACCCTAGAAGCAAAAGAGCAAATGACTGAGATAGAATGGGAGGAGGGTGTCTCCCTCTACTTATCCTAATTCTAATTCCTACTCTACCCCTCTCTAATTACAGAGCGAACCAGCTAAACTCTAGGGTTATTCTGGACCAACTCGAAGATGCTGGTGATCCGACGGCCACGCCCGCACAACTGGTAGCGTTGCCTCGATGCAACATCACCGATTTCCGCCACGTGCCGCCACCGCTCCGCTTGTCCTTTTCCCGGACTTCGCCACCGGTTTTGAGGCCCAAACTGGGAAACTAGCCTTCACGACCAACCCCCGGTTTTGAGGCCCAAACCGGGAAACCAGCTGACCGTAGCCTGAGTTTTGTGTCCCAAACTCAGAAACCCGCAGCACCCAGGTTTTGAGGCCCAAACCTGGAAACCATCCTCAGCCCGAGGTTTGTGGCCCAAACTCGGAAACCCTCAGCGCCTAGGTTTTGAGGCCCAAACCTGGAAATTGTCCACTCGGTGGTTTTTCTGTGGCTCAACCACCAAACCGAGCCATAGAGCGGATGCACCGCCCGTGCACCCTGTCCACCGACACGTGTCCTCAGGTCCTCGACCCGAGCAAAACCCTGCCCGCAAGTCTTCGCTCGTCGCTGTCCCATGCTGCCAGCCACCACAACTGGTCCTCGGGCCACCGGTCCCTCAGTCCAAGCCTCACGTCTGCCCTTCGCCACTCTCGGTCCATCGACATGGCACGTCTCTACTTGACCTTCACTTTGCCTTTGATCACTGTATCCGTGCTCGACACCTGCACAACACAAGCCAAAGAACATGCGCATTATCCCAGTTGACAATCACTCATCACTCAGAGACTCGGCATACACCCAAGTATCCGCACCAATAAGCTTGAGATTGCCAACCGCTGGCATGACAAGATGCAAACAAAAGAGGAAAACACATATCTTCGGTCCATCTTGAGTTGGGTGTCATGTAGTGAGCCGCAGTTGGGCATGATGGTCAGTCAGTTCAGGAGGGGAACTGGCGGACCTAGTGTAGGCTTTGTTATAGGTGAGAAGGGCACAAATTCTTTTGGGAATATTGGTTTTAGCTCAGGCAGTTCAACCCCGGACAGTCCACTCTTCGGGTTTGAGCTCAGGCAGTTGGCTGTTTAGCACTGTTCACGCTAAGTCTAGTGAAAGTGAAATAGTGTCTGCCACCAGACCCTGGAAAGTCCGCCGACAGTGTTTGGACGAGGAATAGTTCACATTGTTGCACTACTTAACCCTAGACAGTCTGGCGTTCAAACCGCGGATAGTCCGGGACATGTCTAGAACTATTTTGAAACAGGTGTGTTTTGGGGATTTTGCCTGCAGACAGTCCGGTGCAGACATTGAACAGTCTGGCAGTGAACCCCGGACAGTCTACGACCAGTTCCCAGACAGTCCGAGATCCTGCTGTTTGTAGGCTTTCGTGTCCCTTGCTTTGCGCTTCTCCGACAGTCGTGTTTGAATCTGTTAGTTAATCCCCTGCCAAAAATGGCTGTGTAGGGTAGTCCATGTTGACTATGTCGAAGGTTACCATTTCGGTTCACACCCTTTCGCCTTTCGCGAAGGAAACCACAATGTGCTTTTTGCTGATAGCGTATATTTTCCTGCCGCCAAAACCATATAGCGAATTTCCGGCTGGATCCAGTCCCCTCTTGTCCATGCCCATTGCTTCAAAAGCCTTGTGTTGATGTTTGTTAACGCAAATAGAATATGAAAGATTCCGCAAGCGCACAGAACACCATTGTAGCATTTTACCAGGAGTATTCCAGGATCGTTATTTATATTTTACCACAGGGAAGCTAGGGTCAAGAATCTGATAACTCACTATCATGCATCTACTAACTCAGAGTACTAATTAGACTAGAGCATGAGTGAATGATATGATATATATAATAATGAAAACACATCAAAGAGAATTCATGATAAATGTATAGATAACTATAGTGGGAGGACAACGGGAGAAATCAAGGTTCCTATATACTTCTCTATTACTTGTGTTCTAAGGCAACAAAGATGAAAAGATATAGCAGTTATACACATTGGCACTTTGGAGCAGCAGGTCCTTTCCAACTCTCGAAGAAGACTGGGAAAAAGGTAGTTGGGAGAAGGCTGCCAAAAGCTCTACAAAACATCAATCCGAACGTGGTGGACTACGAAGGCCTAACAGAGCTGTCACCCTGGGGCTACCACAACTATCCGTGGGATTGAGCGCAACCTCAGGTAAATAGACTAAACACCATGTCTAATCTATCGATTACTACTCTAATTACCTTGGATAACTAGAGCACTCAATACGAACAAAGATCCCATGCCAAGATACAACAACTATACTAATCATATAATAAAGCATAAAGTAAATAGAGAAGATAAATATATTAAAGCATAAGTCTTACAAAGAAAAGATACAAAGACATACCAAAACTCTGAAGACTCCTCTGGAACCGGAGCGCAGCTCCGCTCTCCCTAATTCCCGACTAAAGCTAAGCTATTACATTGGAAAATCTAAACCTAATTCTCTAGGGAGGAGAGGTTGTCCTTCGAGGGACACCTCTACAAAGACTCCGAGATGATGATCGTGCCTCAGGGGGGTCCTGTGTTTATTATATAGGGGCTCCTGGCCTCCCCTTCACCTTGGGCAAGCGATGTGGGACTAAATCCTTCGTCATATGCACTTGGGCCTAAATGGGCCAAAACGTGTTGGAGAGGTCGGTTGGAGTGCGTCACGCGAAGGGGGGCGAACTTGGGCCCTGTAGCAGACCGGTCGGGTCTAGGGAGGAGACCGGTCAGTCTCCCCTATGACAGGGGGGCCCCGCCTTCCGTGGGTCGCCTTCTCGTGTCTTCTGGAATGTTCTAGAATCTTCCAAGTCGTATCCATCGAGGACTTCTCATCAGGACTCCAAATGTAGCAAACCATATGTCCGTTTCGATCGTCTCGATGAGCTCTTCGCAATGGTGTGCTCTGTTTCATCACTTGAGATATTTTTATATGGTGAAATATTGATAATCCTGCAAAACAAGTGAGAGCACCAAAACTCGTGGAACTTGTTAGTTTCAAACCCTACAACTATGCTTTGTGATTCATTTCAGGTCATTCTATGCATTAGTTGATGGTATAATATTGTCATTAAGGACCGTCAACACCTTGACAAAAAATATGTCAGCTGAGCTTCCGGTGTCTATTAGAATGTTGTGTAGCGTAAACTGGGCTACATTGGCGGTAGCTACGAATGCATCGCAGTGGGGATAGTCATGGACTTTGAAGTCTGACTCGTCAAAAGTTATCGGCATCAGCGACCAGGGCGATCTGTTCAAAGGCAGCCTTGGTGACACTATTTGCACACCTCTATGGTAATCTCATCTTTGTCTCTTGCTTTCGTGCTCCAGATTGGACCTTCCGATGATTGCAAAAATGTGTCCTCAAGACGAAAGAATGTTGTTGAATGTTGGTAGTTCATAGCTTCACTAAAGATAGAGCTAGGCAACTATCCCCGGTAGCGGCCCAGAAATGCTTGTTGACACTAGCTAACATCGTTACTAGGAGTAGACTATGGAATCTATTCCCGGCAACGGTGTCAGAAGTGCTTATAGCAAGTCTGGTCACTATACCTAAAGGAGTGGAGCTAAAGTAGCTATCTACTAATGCCAAATGGGGTTGTCAATCCTGACACTAGTAGGAGCTAGCTAGAGAGAATGCAATCTACTAGGAGGAGATTCTGCAAGCGCACAGAAATCATAGTAACTACACTTCGCCTGGGAGTACCAGGTGTCAATTTATTTGATCCCAAGGGAAGGCTAGGGTGGTGTATGAGTCGAGTCAAGGAGGGGATGAGGGTCGAAGAATAAGAAAAGGGAAAGGAGAGAAGGGAAGATGAAAGGCTAGAAAGAATATGTGGGTGGATAGGTAAGAATGAAATGGATGGTAAGGTAAGGTGGATGGATAGGTGGGTAAAGGGGAATAGGATAACTAAAGATAACTAACTAATAAGTACTAACTACTCCAAGATAACCATGAAGCAAGATAACTACGAAGCAAGATAGGCAAATGTCAATAAAGCAACAAAGTTAAGTAAAGTTTTATTCCTATCTTATCAAGTACCGAGGCGTACTAGCCTTTACCACTAACTTAGGTTGAACGCTAGCACAACGAGCCTTACTGTTAAACTGGGCCAACTACGTGGTGGAATTCAAAGCGCACAGGGCTGTCACCACCTGTTTGCTACCACAGCTATCCGGGGGTCCAGCCGTATCTGAAGGTAAGTCTATAACTAAGCACCACGCTTAACTATATTCTAACTATCTCTACCCTAGCTTTGAATAGAGACACCCTTGCGTACGTCAGAGCAAATACTTGACTTAATAAGATAAACACTAAACTAACTAAGCAACCTATTGGCAAGATCAAACACTAAGCACACTAGAGATTAACTACTATGGCTACGTGAATTGATCTGTAGGATAGCTAGGTCACACTCAAGGTACTTGATAAAGTAATACTGAAAGTAGTACTGAAAGTAATACTAAAGTAATACTGGGATAAAGATAAGTGTACCTGAGATACAAGAGAGCAAACCAGACCAAAGACGCTGGGAAATCAACCGACCTCCGATGCCAGCCGCTCGCACCTGCTTCTCTGTTAGCAAGCTCTACGCTACTATGCCACTGGTCAGGGCTGAGCTGTGCTAAACTAAGAGCTGCGCTGTAGTGGGGGCACTAGAGCTATACTCTCTCCACTAGCTAACCTACTTGCCTAAGCTCTCTGAGCTCTCACTTGCTTGATTCTCTTGCTTTGCTTGGTGTTGTGTGGTGTTGTGGTGTTGTGTATGGAATGGTGCCACCAGGGGGTATTTATAGCCTTGTGGAGTGAGAGGGGTACTTATAGGGGGCAGCCAACCGACCTAGGGCTAACCATAGTGGCGGGCACCAGCCCTAGGTGGCGGCTGCCACCCCCATCACCGTTGGATGCACCGCCATTGCTTCAACGGCATCCAGGAGCTCTAGAGAGGCGGTGGTTAGGTCGGTTGCATGTCCAAGTAACCGCCATTTGGTATTGATCCACGCCACTCCCTCCTGAGCCGTCCGATGCCACTGACCTAGTGACCAAGGGCCAAGATTTAGCCTTGGGGAGGTCACACGGATCGGTGACGTGGCAGGGGGTGGACTTGGGCCAACCCAAGTGGCGGGCGCCACCCCCTAGGCCCAATTGAGCCCTGCTGAGTGGGCTTGGCCTTTGGTGGTTCAAATATCCAAATTTGGTTCAAATCCTGCATTCAAATACAAATCTATGGACATGTGGAATTCGGTTAGTTTGAAACCTATTTGACTACATTTCATGCCTTTTTGGTGGATGTTAGGGTAAAATGTTGATGGTAAAACAGGTGTTTAAGGACCATCAACATTGACTGCACCAGGCTCGTGTTTGCCATCCTGCACTGGCTGGTATGGTTGTGTCCCCGTATGGCTTTTGTGGCTGGGTTTGAGCTGGGACCGCTGACAGTTGCACCTGCTGATGGTGGTACTGCATCGGCGAAGATGTTGCCACAGATTGGGTTGGATAATGCGGATGCTGGTAGTGCTGGAAAGTTGGGTTGAACCATGGCATGGTTTGTGGAGCAGACAAGTATTGTGAGGGATGTTGTGGTGTGGTCATGTAGTTGTTGCCAAATATGCTTCCAGGCATAGGATTGTGTGAGTTGTGGAAGACATGCTTGGAGCTTTCGCCGGTCGCGGAAGATTGGTCATTTTCTGTCAACTCCTTGGCCATCTTACTATATTTGCACTCCCTGGTGCTATGTCCGATGTTTCCATCACAGATCACACAATATGGGGGTTTACTTCCTCAGCCTCTTCAGTCTCGGTCGCCTTGAATTGACCTTCCACCTTGGCCCCCATGAACCGCCTGATCGAAACCTCTTGGTTGTTGGCAATTGATTGAGGCGGATCTCTCTAGATCTATGATGGATAGAGTAGGCTCTTCCTGTAACGTGTCGATCAAATGAAAGGGCCTTACATTTCTTTGGTTTGGCGCTTGCGGCAGACGTACCGCTTTCATCATTTGCCTTTGTGCAAAATGTGCTGCTTTACGACGCCGAAAGTCATCATCATCTGACCTTGCGTAATCCTTCATTATCTCGAGCAGTTCCTTGACCGAGCTAGTTGGCTCCCTTTGATAGATGTGCTACACATTGTCCTGTCATCAGCTCTTCGATGGCCGCGGCGATCACTGCTACTTCTGAAACGTTCGAGGCCTGAGCCTTTAGCCGAATGAAACGCTTGAGGTATTCAAACAATGGTCCATCATCTTGCTGCGTGCAATTCATGAGATTGCGAGTTGTTTTGACATCCACTCGAAAGCCTTGGAAAGTTGTGAGCAGTTCTTCTTTTAGTGAGCCCATGAATAGATGGACAATGGCTTGAGCGATGTGTACCAATCGTGAGCTACATCTTCAACTGTCAGAATGAGGGATTTGGCCAATGCTTGGCTATCTCCTCGTGCCGAAAACACAATTATTTCATAGCTTGCCAGAAATTTTCGTGGATTGGACCTTCCGTCGAAAGTCGGGACTCGAGGCTTGTAGTTGATCGGCCAAGGATGCACTTGCAATTCTCTCGAAAGTGGCAAAGTTCCATCGATGGCATCATCAAACGTGGGTGGTAGTTCATGAGGTGGTAAGACGATATTTTCCGGAAATCCTAGGAATGGGACCCCATCTGCCCTCTGCAACTCCTAGACATCCCTTGCTAGTTGTACTCTTTGTGCTTCTGCTTGGCGAATATATAGCATTCTACATTTGCTCTGCTCTAGTCCTGGAGGAGATATGTGTTGGCATTTACTAACGTCGCTACCAAGAGTAGAGATAAACCCTATCCCTATCAAGGACACCAGAAATGCTTGTTGGCATTCCTTAGCGTCATCCCCAAAAATAGAAAATAACCCTATCCCTGGCAACGACGCTAGAAATGCCGATGTGGATTTTACTTAGGAGCATTGCTAGAGTATAGCGATGCTTCCAGTATTGACCTTGATAGTTCCTTAACCTTTTTAGATATTAATCCGCAAGCGCACGGAGCTATTGTTTGTAGCATTTCACCCGGTGAGTATTCGGGTATTGTTATTTATATTTTTCCCAAAGGAAGGCATCTGATTCAAATTTTGACATGATCATAGGTAGTAATGTTGTGCAAGTTAACAAGTTGTACATACAGGGGTAAGAAATGATAATAGAGATAGTGGTCACACATATATATGAGTTGTTCTCGAATGATAAATGAAAGAGAAAACTAATAAAGAATATTTCTAAGTGAGCAGGCATTGATCTGGTATAGTCATGTCATGATTAGTTAATGTTAATACAAATCACATAATCAGGATTAGTGTTAAGTGTGATATGGATCAGGAGAACATGTAAGTACTAGTCTGCCAGCAACTACCATGCCAATTTAGACTCCTACAAGCCAAACAAACAGGGGGAATGCCAAGGACGGACAGGGCTGTCACCACCTACCGCCATCCCCTCACTGAAAGCAAGGGCCATGCAGACACCTGCCTCTCCATACCCAGGCACCTCGCCTACATATGCAGACTCTACCCAATCCACCCCCAGACTCCGACCCTACGGATCGACAAGTTATGAATTGGGCACACCTTGCGATGCGATGAACCACCACATCCAACTTAACTCTAGTCTTAATTATATAAATTGTATTTATTAGGCACAATGTTAATGATGGTACTCTCTTGACACATGGACTATACTCTATTTCATATATCAAGATTATAACATCACAACTATACTCTAGTTCATCAACACGACTATAATTAGATAATGAGAGAATGAACTTGGAAGAACTTATAATTCTATTCATACCCAAAGTGGTCTTCTTCCAAGGAGTCAAGCTCTCCAAGGTAGCTTTGCCTTGCTCTTCTACTAACAAGAAAGTAAAAGCTACAACTAATGAAGTGGAAGTGGAGAATGCTCAAGAGTTTGTGTGTTGTGTTGATGGAGGTGTGGCTCTCTTCTTATAGTAGTGAGTAAGGTGGTAAGGCGTCCTCAAGTTGCGCTCATACACTGGATGAACCGACTCCACGCACGCGCATGTAACCGCCAGAGCGAGGACGGCCTGAATAGGGCTAGGGCTAGGCCAGCCGGCCCAGGGGACCGGCAGGTCCCTGGCTGAGCCCATCTGGCCTCCTCCTTTGCGACTTGCTTCTTTGGGGGCCCTGATGATTACTGGGCCAGAGGGATTTGCATTGGAGCCCGTTTTCCTGTTGTCTTGTTTATTTGGTTGCGCAAATGTGTGTTGGAAAGTGCCTTTTTGGGTATGTCTTCATGTATTTGTGTATGTGCCTGCTGAAATAAAATAATTCTCCAAATACATGTGGAATTATGTCAGAAGTAAATGCATATGTGATGTTGGTTTGCCAAATTTCCCTATTTTTGATAGTAATTGACGGTCGAATTTCTGAGTTATTGACCGTCAACAACTCCTCCAAGCTAAACCTTTGCTCATCCTGAGCAAACATTGAGTTGTTTTAGGGTTGTTGATCAGGAGTTGCTACAATGCCGTTATAATTCATAAGTGTCATGGTTGTAACAAAACATTCTTCCTCAATTTAAATAAGTTGGCATTTTTATATATCCCTTGACTTAAAATTCTATGGGCTTTTCACTTTTCTAATCCTTAGGTGGTTGCAAGATAGAACGACATAATAGATTTACTAATCATTTGTTCTTTGATCAACCTTTCATCCGGAGGTTTTATTTTTTTTTGAAAATAACCAGCAAGTTCCTCGAATGATTCGTTTAATCGCTCAATGTGTATGATCCTTACCATAGGCCTTTTGATGATGATGCCTTCTTTTCATCCTACTTCTACAAAGGTTTATATGTGGAGTTTTGGATAGGTATCTACTTGCATCACATAATGTTGCTAAGTCAAAAACCAGATCCAAGGAGATGCAAGGCATACACTTTGATCAAGATGTGCAAGTGTGTGGAAAAACATGGTGGGATAAAATGCTTCTTTTTTTGGAAGAGGTTCCTCTCTACTTTATTACTTTGAGACATGGCTTATCAATTTTCCTCTTTTTTTCTATGAGCCTTCATGTGCTCACATTTTTTTACTTTTCTATCTTGGACCTTCATGTGTCCAACTATTTATCTTTTTCTTTTCTACCATGGACATTCACGTGTCCAACTATTTTTTTCTTTTCTATTTAGTTTGCATATGTCTCAACTACTGAATCATATTTAGAGAGGGTCTACACCTTTAGAGTATGAAGCATTTATTTGGTGGATGGATGACATGTTTTTGCGTAACTACCAGTGTAAGAGTTAGCACTTATATTTTCTAGTGTATGTGAATCTTGATCATGGGTGCATGACAAGTATCTCAACAAGGGTCACATCAATTTGACAAAGCTCAATGTGAATACAAGAAGCATATGACTAAGGTATAAAATTGGAATTCTGTCATATGGTTGTGGTAGGAATTTTATAACCATTGAGGAACATGTTGTTTTTAGAACTTTGAAAAGAAAACTCCGTATTTTAAGTTTCTCTTAGAACTAAGTCATAGCATAATCCATTCAGCATATCATATCTCAAAACAACTTAGAAAAGGATCATGCTTGGCAACCCATGAGTTTCTCAAGTCTTAGGTTAAGACATTTCTAGCCAACAAACATAAATATCGAGGAATACTAAGTAACAAACTAGACACATGATGAATTATAAATAGAGCAACTATTCATCATTTTAACATAGGGAGAACTTAAGCATTCCTAATCACATATGAGAGTGGAATTACTATTTTTTTCATTTTTATCATATTTCATTTTTTGAATATAAAGTACTAGAATTGAAACTAAAATTTCATGATGCATAAGTAAAACTAAAGGAAAGAGGGTAAAAGAGAGTACTTACCTTGATGGGTTTCCTTCCCCAACCTTGTCCTTTGCTCATGGCCCCGGGGGGTAGTACCCCATGTGTCTCCAGTAGGCGGCTTGGGCGTTTTGTTGTGCCTTCATGAGTGCATTCATGTCCGCCAATTGTTGTTGTTGTCGCTACTGTACTTCTTCTTGATGCCATAGGGTGTGCTGCATGTTCATGTTTGCTTGTTGTTGATGCCACTGCACATCCTTCTCGTGCCATCCTGTTGTCACCTCCACATGAGAGTTAAATGCGGTTTGTAGCTCACCGGTGTTGATGTTTATCCCTCGCACTTGGTTTGTGAGATCCTCTAAGCCAGTCATTGGGTGCGAAGGAGGTATGGGTGGAGGTAGTCCGTCGGAGTCGGAAGAGGCGGCTTCTTCTCCTGTTGGTGCCCACCCAGAACCTTTGGCCTCGTGATCGTGGGGGCCTGGTATTCCTCTGTATGTAGCCCCCCGGATGAGGCATTGACGGTGTGTTGCTTCCTCCAGCGGCTACCCTGGCTCTCGTCACCATGCCAGACACAGATTGCCTTGCGGCTTCCGCTAGCGGGACTAGAGTGAAGGTGAGTAATTGGGAATTATACAAACGAAGGTCTGGGTTAGGTAACCGGATTACGTTTGTATATCTCGGAAAGAAATGGACAATCTTATTGTCTTCATCATATTTTAGATGATGCCCTTGACATAAGAATTGTAGATCAACAATAAGGTGGGGAGTAGCAAGATATGGTACATTTTGATCATTCAATGCTCCAACACCATTTGCTATTCAAGAGACAAGAGATGTGCAAGAAATAGAGGTACAAAAGTTTGTGAATACCCCTAGCATGTGTTCAATTATTTCTTTAACTGGGGCAATTTTTATCTTCTTGATTATGGCATAAAGGACTTTCATTTGATTTATGTGAACAACTTGGATATCAAACCTAGGAAACAGAGTCATGCCAATCAAGCGATGCATAAATCTCAATGTTGGGTGGTGGATTTCTGAGTTCTTAGGCCTAAGTTTGCTAGTGACATGTTGCCCAGAAATCTCTTCCCAATATTTTTGGTGATTAAAACCTCTTAGCGCATCTAAATCAATAGAGCATCTTTATGAAAGCCTATGTGCTCAACAAGTTCTTTCCATGTGCAAAAATATTCTGACCCATATAAACGAAAAGTAATAACATCATCGGATGTTTGCAGAGTGCATAAAAATTGTATGGTCAAAAGACAAGACCCTCGTTCCCAAAGGGGATCAACATGTTCCCATCCGATGGCTTTCCAAATTGTGAAAAAAATCATTATCCATAACTGTCGTGGCAAGGATGTCGGGGTCGTACATCAGCGTGTGCTTGAATTCACGATCCTTGAGGCAGCGGTAGGCTTGCATTTCCCGATCATCTCTCAAGTCGAGGAAGTCAGCATCCGTTGGTTCGGGTGGTGCCGGCTCTTGCTCTTCTTCTTCTTCTTCTTCGTGCACCGGGCTCTCTTCATGCTCAGTGTAGCGTGAAGAGCTTGTGCTTGCACGAGAGCGCTTTGATCCCACCTTCTTGAGGGCCACGGCGATTGTCTTCCCGAACCTGCCCATGGTGGAAACACAAGACAAAAAGACGAGGACTTGGGCAAGGACTAGGGGTTACCTGTAGAACTTGATTGTGCTTTGAGCACTTGGAGAGCTCTCTTGCACTAAAACTTAAAAGGAAGTGTGAGAGCGAGAGAGGTGAAGTGAGAGTGAGAGTGAGAGGGGTGAAGTGCTTCAACCGGCCACCCCCTGTATTTATAGGCGACGAGCATCGCGGATGTTGACGGTAGATAACTCCTATTTTAAACCGTCAACTAACCCCATAAATGACCCGTAATGAACCAAAGAGTGTAGCTATAGGGTTTGATTCTAACGAGTTCCACGAGTTGTGTCAACTCCACTTGTTTTGCAGGATATTCAATATTTCATCATAAGAAAGTATCTCAAGTGAGGAATCAGAGCACACAGTTGTGACAAGCTCGTCGAGATGATCGAGACGGACATATCACTTACCATATTTCGAGCCCCGGAGCGAGAGACCTCGATGAATACGACTTGGGAGACTCTAGAACTCTCTAGAAGCATTATCCATATAAAGATCAGGGGAGTAACAGACAAGATTCCATCAGCTACATAATACCAAAATTATCCAGGTACGAGACCGGAAGAAGACGACAAGGAATCCAACCACGCCATGCTTTGTTGCGCAAACCAATCGAACAAGGGCTCTAGGAGAGAAAGGAAGGTCCCAGAAGAGAACTCGGCGATGGAGGCACCTGGAGGATGCCAGGTGGGGGCGGCCGGCCCCACTCCCAGGTCGGCTGGCCTGGGCCTGCCTCCTCCACGGCCCGTCTTCGTGGAACGTGACCTAATTGACCTCTTCGACGTATCTCGACCATCGTTCAAGGTCAGTTTGATCCGAGGGCTACGGTTCATCCCATCGAGCTAAATAAGAAACCCCAGACCCCCCTCCTAGAGGCATTGCATCTTCAAATCATATCTCAATCATTTAGTTTAGAGTATCCTAGACAAACAAGAGCTCCACCATCCAAGGGCGTAGCTAGAATAGATTTAGAAGAGTCGAGGGAAGCTCGGATTATGGATCTAGTCAAGAGGAGGCTAGGTAATTAGCCTTGTAACTTCTCTCTTGTATCAACTTTGTTCTTCTATTTGTCTAATGTCTTCAAGTTCGTCATCTTTGTGTTCTAATTGTGTTCTCGTTCATCTTCTAATCCATCTAGTTCATCTTGTGTTTAATCTAGTTCTAATTACCTTTCTAGTTCATCCAGTGCTTCTAATCTACTTCCAATTGTTCATCTAGTTCTTATTCATCCTCTAGTTATTGTTCTAGTTGATACTTGTCATGACTTGTTACTATTTCGTGTTCATAATTATAATGTTCATCGTCTACTTTGATTATATGTCTAGCATAGCCAGGGTATCGTCTACTTTCGTGTTCATAGTTTATGCTTGTGACGGAACGACCCTAATCCCATGGCCCACGTGTCCCTGTCAACCTCTGACAGCCGAACCCATGTTCCATGTGATTAAGACTTGTTCGCCACCGGGCTACATCAGTGCCCAATGTCCGCAGGATCATCTCACAATTCGGTTACAACATTGCATACTTTTACAAATAACATCGGAATAAAGAGCGGAAGACTTAAATAACAATAGTTTTACAAAGCAGGGTTCCAAATAGAAATTAAGGTGCAGTTATTACAAACCAAGTTCTGATAATAGAATAGAAATAGACATAGGCAACGTAGTGGAGAACAGCAAAGATACTTATAATCACCCAGCCCGGGGTGTACAACTATTCTTCGGCCTCATCGGCCTCTTCCTGGACGATGGTCACGCAGCAGGGTGCAAGACACATCGGGGACTCTGTCATACCTGCAGCATGGGTAACAAACCCTGAGTACTGGGGTACTCAACAAGACTTACCGACTAAAGAAAAGGGAGAAGACTCAGGAATGAGAGGCTTAGGGTAGTCAAGGTAAGGCTTAAGCAAGATCAGGTATTTTGAAGAAAAGTATTTTTGTAAACCTTATTTTATTTTTGAAAGATTCAGTATTCCTCAATTCTTCATCGTTCCTGATTCATTTACATTTCAAAACATTCCTAGTTGAGAACCACTCTCCGTTGACAGTCAGTGGACCAAGTCTCCATAACCGAGGAGCAACGTTAATCCGGATAAATAATACTCAGCTGAGGATCCTATCCACACTGCATATGTAGCACCCAGCTTGCATATGCCAACTCGTCTACCACGATTCCTCCAAGATTGGACCGGTCCTACGCCACCGGAAGTACAGTACACCACTCCTTTCCAGGTACGACGACCACGTGGGTATATGCTACTTCCGCCATCTCTCCACTCCCAGTGCGCGTTGTCGGTCCCAATCAAGGATTTCTCGGAGCCAGAGCTTTCCGAAGTATGTGAATAGTTACAAGTCTTGACCAGCAGGCCCCCATACGGATGGTCCCTAATTTTCCAGCCAGAACTATACCTTGGTTATATCTCACCCAAGCGTAATAGTCCCGTAAGTTTTTCAACCCTGTCTCGGTCGGTGGCAACTGTTGAGTCCCGGACTACAACATGACGGCACCGTACGCTCGGACAACCTCTCCTCGCTATTGACTAGGTACGGATCAGATACCTAGCCAACAGCGGGGGAGTAAGACCAAATTCCCATAAACATTCCTAAGTGATCACACTTTTGAAATTGGCATTTTATTGCAAAGTCTAATTCAATAAGCATTGCTAAGCATTTTTCAAATACTTTTGAAAAGCAGGTATCGGGTGTATCAGTGGTCAAGGTGGATAGTGCATCAATTAGGATAGCAACCAACTCCTATAAACCTAATGCAATAATATAACTCAAAAGCATTTAAGGAAATCATTTTATAAATTCAAGGAAAGGGTTAAATGCCACGGGGCTTGCCTTGAAGAGCAAAGACAGCTGGCTCAGGGTTGGAGGTGCAGAGTCGAAGCTCGGAGTTACTCCGGGAGCAGGTTCGTCGGCGGGGCGGCCTCGACTTTGACTTCTCTTCGGTGACTATACGAATGCAATGATGCATGCACATGAGTATGCTAGCATGAACAATGCAACACAGGGCAACAACATGAACCTTAATCACCTTTTCTGTTTTTTTTAATTATTTAAAAAGGTCATTTTATCAAGTTGCTCCAAAAATTACCAAATTAATCACATAAGTTCATTGTGGTGTAGACAGATGGCAAAATAAATTTATAATTTTTGGAGGTCATTAAGGTGCTCAAATAAAATCAGACATTAATTAACAAAAAGCACTATTTAACAATTAAAGATAAATGCTCAAAAAAATCAACTTGTTCCAAAAGACTTCAAAATTTCACCAGAGACTAAACATGGCATAGGAAGCTCACAAAAATTTATCTCATGATTTTGGAGTTATAAATGATTTCTAAAAATCCAAAACCATCCATTATTAATTAAAAGAGGGATTTTACATTTTCAATTTCTTGCAGAAAAGAAAAGTCAAGTTCATATTTTTCTAAAATACTACACAGTGCATGGAGCATACCATAATTTTATCAGGATTTACGGAACAACAGATTAATTCACACAAAAGAGAAAATAGAACACTATTCACACTCTTTCAAAAAGGAAAAAGAAAAGAGCGCTGTGCTCCTTCCTCGCAGGGGCTCGGGCGAATCGCGGCGAGGCGGACAGCAGGGCTCGGACGAGGCCGGAAACAAGCGTTTCGTCCGAGGCCTGGCCGGGAGGCTCGGGCGAAGCGGAGACAAGCGTTTCGTCCGAGGCCTGGCCGGGAGGCTCGGGCGAGCGGAGCGGAGACAAGCGGCCGTCCGAGGCCTGGCCGGTAGGCTCGGGCGAAGCGGAGTGGAAGCAGAGAGACCGGGGCTTCGAGTGCTTACCAGTCGGAGGCAGGCTCGGCTGCTTCGAGGGGGGAGGCGTTCGCAGGCTGCTCGAGGGTGTGGCTCGGGAACGTGGTCGAGGGTGAGGCTCGAGGACGTGCTCGAGGGTGAGGCTCGAGGGTGAGGCTCGACACGTTCGAGAGATGCGGCTCGAGGAAGGAGACGACCGCGGCGGAACTCCGGCGGTCCGGCGACCCTGTACACCAGGCACGGCCACCAGTAGCCGGTCAGAGGGAGATCAGAGGTCAGAGGGAGAAGAGGTGGAGCGACGGCGACGAATTCCGTCGACCCGAGTCGGTCGGCTTCTCACCGGCGCTGAGGAAGAAGGGCTCGCACTTGGCGGTGGGAGGCGGTAGCGATGGAATTGAGGAGCTGGGAAGCTGCACGGGCTCAAGGCGTAGCTGCTAGGCTAGTTGGTTGAGCGGGGGAGACTCTGGAGTGAGCTGGCCACGGTGGCGGGGTGAGTGCGGAGCTCGGCCGGCGGCGGGCCTTTTATAGCCGCGGCCAGGGCCGTTAGGGGCGCGCGGAGGTGCGGATGAGGTTGCCGCGGCGCGTGCTTGCGATCTCATGATGAAGAAGGACGGGCGTGCACTAAGGGACCGGGCGTGAGCTCGCCGGCCGCCACGCGGCGGCGCTGTGCAGGGAACAGTGGGGGACGGGCGCGGAGGTCAACTGGCGCGCGCGTGCAGATAAGAATGATGGCGCTGTTCTGAGGGCGACGGGGGCAGGGTGGTCAGGCGGCTGCCAGACCGTGGCGCAAGCGGCGCTGGCGCGCGGCCATGGCCGGGACCCCTAGCTGTAGGTTGAAGACGAACAGGGCTAGGTCTTAGGGTTGACTATGGCTGATTTCTGAATTTGAAAATTACTTCCAAACTTGAACTGAGCAGCAAAAACTCAAAATACCAAAGTTGTGCAGAAAAAGGAGATCTACAACTTTGTCAAAAAGAATATTTCAAATTCCAAACAGTTTTTGAATTAATACGAAATCAGAAAAGGGGACACTTTTAAGATTTGAATAATTTCAAAATTACTTTTGATTTTATATAGGAACTTGAAAATCTGCAAATACCAAAGTTGTTCCTTTTGACAAGATCTACAACTTTGCTTTTTGGACCAAGTCCAAATTTTGAATAATTTTTAAAGTATTAAAAGAGGGGTAAAAAACTATGTTTGGAAATTAGGTTTTTCAAAAGGGATTTGAAATCTGTTTTAGATTTTGGGTTTTGAACAACACAACAAAGCTTCAAGACACAAAACTAAACAAGAATAATCAAGGCTAGGCACAGAGGTGAAATTACCGTTTTGCCCTTATAGGAAGATTTGGGCTTTAGGGTTTTTGAAAAGAGATTGCTACACAAGTACTAAGCAAACAAATGCAAGACAAGAATGATTAATGACTAATGATGATGGCATGTCAGGTTAATTACATATTAAATACCAGAGGTGTTACAGCCTTCCCCCCTAAAGAAATCTCGCCCCGAGATTCTGCGTCTTAAGAAGGACAAGGGCAAACCTTACATCTACAGAGTATCGAGAAAGTCGGGATAGTTCTTTGCTAAGAAGTCTTCGGATTCCCAGGTGCCTTCTTCTTCAGAGTGTTGGTTCCACTGGATCTTGTACCATTCTTGTGGTAGTCTCGCGGTTGACACGGTCCTTGGAATCCAACACACGAACTGGATACTCCGAGTACGACAGATCAGGTTCTAATTCAACACCTTCAACTTCCACCATGTGTTCGGGTATTCGGAGGCACATCTTGAGTGTGAGACGTGAAAACACATTATGAAATGCTGAAAGATGATCGGGCAAACTCAGTTTGTAAGCTACCTTGCCACAACGATCCAGAATTTCAAACGGACCAATGTAGAGCGGGGTGCTAACTTTCCTTTGACTCCAAAACGAGTGACTCCTTTGGTGGGTGAGACTTCAGGTACACATAATCCCCGATCTCGAACTGCAGAGGTCGACGTCTTCTTGTCAGCATAACTTTTCTGTCGAGACTGTGCAATCTTCATGTTCTCTTGTATTTGCTTGACTTTCTCTTCCATATCTTTTACTAGATCAACCCAAAGAATTCCCTTTCTCCAGTTCAGACCAACTGAGAGGTGTACGACAACGCGACCATACAGTGCTTCAAAGGGTGCCATCTTGATGCTTTCTTGGTAGCTGTTATTATATGAGAATTCTGCCAAGGGCAAACAGTCATCCCAAGTATCTGCGAAGGTGAGCACACATGCTCTCAACATATCCTCCAACACTTGGTTGACTCGCTCAGTTTGTCCATCTGTTGTGGATGATATGCTGTACTATGCAAGAGCTTGGTTCCAAGTGAGGCATGGAACGCTTTCCAGAACTTGGCGACAAACTGGGTACCACGATCAGAGATAATGCCTCTTGGGTATGCAGGAGTTTCACTATGTGGTTCTTGTACAAAGTGGCATAAGTGGGGACGGTGTAGCTGGTCTTCACTGGCAGGAAGTGAGCTGCTTAGTAAGGCGATCACGATCACCCAGATGGAATCAAAACCTTTTGGTGTCTTTGGTAGCCCATTGATAAAATCCATACTGATATCATCCCATTTCCAAGCAGGTACAGGTAAGGTTGCAATTCTCCTCCGGGCTTCATGTGCACGGCTTTGACTTTCTGGCAGGTATCGCACTGAGGACATACCGGGCGATCTCAATTTTCATCTTTGTCCACCAGACTCTGTGTTCAAGTCCTGGTACATCTTGTTGCTGCCGGGTGGATGGAGAATCTAGTCAAGTGTGCTTCATCAAGGATTAACTTTCTTAACTCAGGCACTTTAGGAACTACTAACCAATTCTTAAACCATACTACTCCTTTATCATCAATCCTGAAACAATCAGCCTTTCCGTATTGGACCTTTTCGATGATGTGCTTGATTCCAGGGTTATCTTTTGTTGCAGCGATGATCTGCTTTCTGATAGGGGTTTCTATTATGATATTATTCAGAGTTCCTTGTGGAATCATTTCAATATTCAACTTTTCAGCTCATAACACAAAAGAGATCATAGGGTTCATCATCAGACAGTGCACAATATGTCTTGCGACTGAGCGCATCGCAACCACATTCGCCTTACCCGGATGGTATGCACTTCAAGATCATAGTTCTTAATTAACTCAAGCCATCTATCTGTCTCATATTCATCCTTCTTGAGTGAAGATATACTTCAGGCTTTTGTGATCAGTGTAACATTACAGGTACTGCCCAACAAATAATGACGCCAGATCTTCAAGGCATGCACTACTGCTGCTAACTCGAGATCATGAGTTGGGTAATTTTCTTCATGTCGCTTAAGCTATCGGGAGGCATATGCGATCACTCGACCTTCCTGCATCAAAACACAGCCCAAACCAGTACCAGATGCATCACATAGACATCAAAGGGTTTCTCGATGTTCGGCTGGGCTAGCACAGGTGATGTGGTTAACAATTTCTCAGAGTTTGAAAGGCTTGCTCACAGGCTGGGGACCAGACAAAACTTCACAGAATTCTTTACTAACTCAGTGATAGGCTTGGCGATTCTTGAGAAATCCGGGATGAATCGACGATAATATCCTGCCATTCCCATAAAGCTGCGGACTTGATGAACAGTGGTAGGTGGCTTCCAATCCAGAATGTCTGCCACTTTACCAGGGTCAACTGACACACCTTCAGCGGAAAGGACATGACCAAGAAACTGTATGTGATCTAAACGAACTCACATTTACGTAAACTTGGCATACAGCTGATGTTCTCTGAGACGGGATAGAACGATACGAAGATGTTCGGCATGATCTTCAGGGGTTTTTGAGTAGACAAGGATGTCGTCAATGAACACGACCACGAATTTATCAAGCTCTGGCATGAACACAGAGTTCATGAGGTACATGAAATGAGCAGGGGCATTGGTCAAACCGAAGGACATGACCAAGTACTCATATAGGCCGTATCTGGTGGTGAAAGCTGTTTTAGGAATATCTTCAGGACGAATCTTCATTTGGTGGTAGCCGGATCTGAGATCGATCTTGGAGAATACTTTGGCTCCAGCTAACTGGTCAAAAAGAAGATCAATACGAGGCAAGGGATATTTGTTTTTGACGGTGACCTCATTGAGTGGGCGATAATCAATGCACATTCTGAGAGTCTTGTCTTTCTTTTTTACAAAGATTGCAGGACAGCCCCAAGGAGACGAGCTTGGGCGAATGAAACCCTTGTCCAACAAATCTTGTAATTGGATTTTTAGCTCTGCCAACTCTCTGGGAGGCATTCGATAAGCTCTGCGGGATATAGGAGCAGTCCCGGGCTTTAGCTCTATGGCAAACTCAACATCACGGTCAGGAGTCAGACCAGGCAAATCCTCAGGAAAAATCAGGGAATTCACAGACCACGGGGATGTCTCTGGTTTCCAGAATATAGGCGGTATTTATTTGAGTGGCTACTGGTTTTTGAGGCATTGGAAGTTGGAGAAGGAGTTTGGAGGTACTGTTAGGAATGTCCACTCTCACAACTCTATTCAGGATGTCGATCATGGCTTTATACTGACACATCCAATTCATGCCTAAAATGACATCTATCTCCTGATCATGTAGCACTATCATGGTGGTAGGAAATACATGTTCCCCCAACATTACTGGTATACTGCGAACCACCACTTCCTTAGTACTTATACGCCCTCCAGGCAAAAATATTGTAACACTCTGGTGTTAAGCAAGACTAAAACTTGACATGTCATCATATGCACTGGCATTTTATCTGAGTTAATAACCTGATTATGCATTCACTTAAAACAAGTTTAATTTTCATGCTTGTGCTTAGTGATAAGGAGTGTTTCAGTTTGCAATCCTAGTTTATGCTTTCTTGTTAAGAATAATGCTTTTATGCTTTATAAGGGTATTATGGTAATCTCATGTATAATAGTTGAATTTTATACCCAACCCTGGTATTATGTCTCAAAGGTGTAGTGAGAACATTTTTTTCAAGCTACCTTTGAGGTGTAATTCCAGATTGGAATGAAATTCATATGAATAGTTTAAATAATTCAAAAACCCTATTTTATTCCCTTTTCTATAAATCAAAATTTTGAAAGAATTTGGGTATGCTTTAAAAAGCAAAGTTGCTCTATTTCTGTTTAGGAACAACTTTGGTGTTTAAAGTTTTTCAAGTGTTCTTGTGAAATCAAAAGTAATTGTAAAAGTCCTCTTTTGCCCTTTTTGTCCTCTTTTGTAATTCAAATCCTAATTCAAAATCTGAGCATATTTTGGGTATCTTGCAAAAATGAAAGATGTTCAGTATTGAATTCTGAGCATTTGATATTTTGGCATATTTTCAACTTTTATTCAAAAATCAAATGTAATTTTGTTTTTTTAGAAAGGATAGAAAAGAGAAGGGGGGGATAAGTTTGAGCTTCTGTCATGGCGGTGACCGCCCGAGCTAGGGTCGGCGACGCCAGCGCGATGGCCGCAGTTCTCTCCCGAATCAATGCACGACTGATTCCGTGGCGAAGTAAGCTGCTGCTGGCACTCTCCCTCGCGTCGTGGCGTCACCTCTAAGCTCGCCGTCGCCGTGTTTGCCACCGAGGTTCTGACGGGAACAATCCGGTCAAACCTCCAGATTCACCGTCTCCAGTCATTCCTATCCTTTTTCACCGCGCCTATAAGTACTTCACTTCTTTGCGCATCTCCCAGACCTATCCTCTCCACCTCTACGCACCAGAGAGCTCATACTCGTCGGTTTTCTTCCCGCCGAGCAGAAAGCGCCGTTGAGCTCGACCTCTCCGTGGTCAGCTCAACTGAGCATTTCTCTACTCTCTCTTTCTCGTGTCTGTGTTTCGTCTTGATCCCAAAGAGCTCATAGGCTCGATGGTTCCTTGTCTGATGCTCAGGTTTTACCGGAACAGCGTCGTCTTCGCCGGAGTTCACCGCCGAAGGTCACTGCTCCGTGGACGCCTACTCTCCAGCAACCTCCGCTCAAACCGGCTTCTCCATCAGCACCAGGGTGAGCTTCTAGACCTTCCTAGCCTCTCCGTTTGCCTGCTACCGGTCTAGGATCGCCGGAACAGGGCTAGCCGAGATCCGATCCGCCGCCATGCGTGGCCAGGCTCAACCCGAGTGGTAGAGTGTAGGGTTGAGAGCTCAATCGACTGCGGCTGTCTTGTCGGTGTTGATGCTCGCGTCAGCCGAGTCTCTTCTGGCCAGAGTCGGCCGGCGTAAGGCCCGTCGGCGCTCGGTTCGCCGTCGTGCACACCGGCCACTGGGGTGGTCGGGGACCTTGTGTTTGTAAAGATGAGAAGTTCCAGGGTGTTGGTTGCAAAGTCGCAGACTCAGGTGAATAGCGCCTTGGACTGCGGGTTGTTTTAGTGTTAGCCGAAGGGCTTTTCTGCAAAGCTGTTAGGCACCGCTTCGCTCGAGCCGAGCCTCGGGCGAACGCGTTCACCGTCTCGCCCGAGCCTCGAGCTAAGTCTCGAGCGGACACATGCGCAGCGTATCGCCCGAGCTAGGCCTCGGACGGACGAGCGTTTTTCCGTCTCGCCCGAGCCCTGAGTCAGGCCTCGGGTAGACGTTTGTCTCGTTGTCTCGCTGGAGCCAGGCCTCGAGCGGACCCTCGGGCGCTGTCTCGCTCGCGCCGAGCCTCGAGCGAACGCACACACACTCACCTACCGTCGTGCGCTCGCGTCACGCTGGGCCGAGTTGGCTTGGGCCGAAAGCCCAGTTTGGGTTCGTTCAAGTTTTTCTTTTTCTGGCTTTATGCACAGTAATCAGTTTTGTTGTTTTTGCTATAATTAATCTATAACTCTGTTAATTATGAAATTTGACATGATAGAGGATAGCATATCTGTGCTAATATAAAAATTATAAAATTTGTGTTTTGAATACTTTTGATATGACAATTAAATCTGTGCTTTAATTAATAAATGTAACGTTGTTGATTTATGTAATTTTCTGTGTTTCTCCAAAAATCATAAAATTTGACATGGGAGTTTATATCTTTGATATACACCTTCATGTTTAATTTCATCTCTGTTTGACAAAGTATGCTTGGTGTATAAATAAAAGGCTAATTAAAATAATTAATAAAATAAATAGAAATAGTTGATCTCTGTAGATTTGTGTGACTTTTGGAATTGTTTGACAACCAATGGGAAACTAGCAAGATTTGCTCCCTGGTTATGGGTTTCCTTTATACAAATGCCTTTTTGTTGCTTGTAAGTTGCTTTATCAGAAAATAATAAAACTTGTTTAGTGTTTATAATAACTAAAGTGGGTTTGTTGGTTTGCAACTTTACCGTGAGGGAAAGTTGTACTCTGTAAAGGGTATAGTTAAGAAAATTTCCATCTTTACCATGATCACATCATAAGCATCTCATTATTCATGCATATGCACTTTTACGTGTAGATCCCGCTTCGGAAGGCCCTAACTCTCAGTGGATTTCTCCTGAGGGTGCAGACCTTTCTTGTTTTTCAGAATCTTCGGACTTCACCGATCCTCAAGGCAAGCCCCGGTGCTTTTAACCTTTACTTGTTTTTATAAAAGTTTTATTAAAATGTTGCTGAGATAAACTACTGCATTAGGTTATAGGAGTTGTGTGATGACCTACTCCTTGCACTGTTTACCTCCACCTGAAGATCCACCTGCCTTGTTTAAAAACTATTTGCAAAATGCTTAGTGATGCTATATAATAGATTTGCAAAAATGCCAATTTCAAAAGTGTGATCACTTAAAGAATATTTATGGGAATTTGGCTTTACTCCCGACTGTTGGCTAAGTATCT